>BLKR01000129.1:600000-820301 GCA_011170035.1 Teleogryllus occipitalis | reverse complement strand
TCTCTATCTTTCTTCTTTCAGCAACAAGGAAGTGTCCGTCTGCTCGGATTCACTTAAAGTCGTTGAAATTAGCCCACGCTGCAACGTCCGAGTGCCGTGCCCCGCTCTTTATTGCACTCGCGCCTGTCACCATCTCTTGAGATACCCCACTATTTGCGACCGATTTAGCTTTGGGAAACTCCTGTGAGCTCCCAGCAATCTAGTGACGACAGGCACGATAACCAATGTTCGATGACTGCGTTTCTTTCCGAGATACTCCCTTCCTCAAACAACCGTGGAGGCATCTGACGGAGCTCTTGTGGTCAGTTCTGCGTTTTAAAGTGACCGAAAGACGACTAGATTACTGCATTCCATATACAAAATGAGTGAAATGTGGAATTATTTTGAAGAGGACTCGGAAGATGACAATCGTGCTAATTGTAGAATATGCACACAAAAAATTTCGCCTGGTGGAAAATCACACAATAGTAGTTAAAAAACATGTTACATCAATACACCGGGTAGTATTCAGCTCCACCGAACACAAGAGGGCCAAGCCAACTAATGTTGCACTGGACGTTGGAAACATCGCGCAGATCGTACAAGTAGTAGAAGTTGATGACCCATGGCCAGTCCATTCAAGATCCTCCAGTTCCAACACAAATCCACCAACACCCGATTTTGTGGCCACAAAGAACAAATTTAAACCAGGAGACAACCGTTCAAAAGCAACAACAAGAAAATTTGCTTGCATGATTAGCAAAGATAATCAACGGATAGGTATTGAGGACAATGAATTCAAAGAATTAAACATCTTGAACCTAGATACATTATGCCCACAAGAAAATAACAATCCTTTAAACACGATATCGATTCTTCGATATTTCAATAGCTTAACAAAATTAGTCACTGTATAGTTCCGAATAACTCGTTTTCATTATCTACATTAGAAATTTCAAATTAGACAAGTATTTATTGTTCAAAATTTTAATTCATTTAAATAATTTTATAGGCATCCTCAACTACTGAAAACTACTGAAACCCCGAAAATGTATTAACATGTGATCTCTGTATAGGAATATTCTGAAGAGTGACCACGAAATATCATGCTGTATATACGAAACCACAGCACAAGAGGATGAATTAAATGTGCGAACTTGCTTCCTCCTGATACAAATGTACTATCTTACTGGAAAAACAAAGTAACTCTCCCTAATTTAAGAAAAAATGCTGTTCGATACCTGTGCATTCCATCAACTACAGTGTTTTCGGAGAGACTTTTCAGTGCAGCTGGAAATGTGACAAAAAAATAGAATGGACCCAGAAAGAGTTATAATGTTGGTTTTCCTTAATAATCTTAAAAACTTTAAAAAATGTATGTTCATCTCAATAGTTTTTAAATATTAAAATAGTACATGCAGGCATGTGAGTATGAAGAACGAAATGTATCCTTCCAATTGTGATTGAACCACTTTGGCAGCTGAGTCTTTAAAGTAGTATGGTATTGAGTATAGAGTATCGAAGCTCTCAGACAGGTAACGGTATCGAGTATCGACAAATTCAGGTATCGACCCATCACTAGATACAAGCTGTCCACCTCATCAGTCAATAATTGACCAGCAATGCATTTTTACGTAACACTTTTTTTGGGGGCAGTAAAGTCAACCTAATTTGACGGGACTGTTGGCATTGTAATTAACGATTATTATCACGAAATTATATAACTGACTACAGTATATATTTTCATGCAGATCGAAAACAAAATACATTTCCATTTGAGCAATTGTATAGAAATTTAAAGCCGATAATTTTCGAATTTATAGTAGAAACGAAAATTTTGAGGTTTATATCTTAATCCTGCATTATTCTGGTGTCTATACATAACGTGGTATATATATATATATACACACACACATTCCTGGATCATTTATGGACCTTGGCAAGTACAGTGAAGTGTGTGTGTGTAACCCAACGGTTACAGTTATTCATTTTTATTGCAAAAATAATATTCATACTGCCAATTGTTAGAAAACAAAACAAAAAAAGAAAGGCGATTCAAATTAATCTATTGAAATAGTTAATCCAACACATGAAAGAGTACAAGAAAAGAATGATAAGTGTCCGAAATTCTACCCAATTTTTTAACCTGTCAAATATTAATCAATAAATAGGAAATTCCCAGAACGTTTGATCCGCTTTCTATCTAAAAATTTCATCGTAAGACGTGTCCCGCTAGTGGTATTTCCAGGCCTTCGCCTTTTTTCTAATCCACCCATGATGGTAAGGTAGGCATGCAGCAAGCATGGCGTACTCCGTTCTATCAAACACAACCTGCCTGAGGTTTTCTTATGACATAATATCTATAGAAACCGAGACAATTGAAATGGTAAGCTACAGATTTATTGTCCGAATAATATTTCGGTTTACTTGACAGCGGCTGACAGGGGAGTGGGAGTTTCGTTATACAATCAGAAGATTTAAATTGTGATTATGCCGATGCTTATTAAAAAACGTTAAATATTCCAGGCGAAGTTACTGAAATTAAAGAGCGCCATTACTTGTTTGGTTATGCCTTTTTGTTGTAAAATTAATTTGCATTTTCCTTTTAAATATTTACTTTTCATCAGCTTTGCACGTGTTGGTTTGGTTATTTTGGTTTGGTTTGGTTATTCCTTTCATTGGAGGGATTAGTGTAAGGGATCGCGGTAAAGTACGTTATGAAATAAACAAGTGCCAATATTACCATTCGTACCCGCGCATGAGCTTCTACTATTAATACAATGAGTAAAGCGTGCATGTCTAAATCCTGATCTGATGCATGATGCATATCTGCCGCCCGAGTAAGTGGCAACATCGCTCTACCTCACCCCCAGATGTCATGTATACAGAAATATTATTTCTACAAAAGTTTGAGCCCGACGGGAATAGAACCCAGGATCGCACTACGGAAAGCTAGCACGCTGACCATGATCCACCCGAGTGGCATCGTAATATATTAGTTAATATTAGAAAAAATATCTACCCTTCTAAAGCTAGTATAATGTCGTGGTACACTAATATATAACACAGACATGGGCCAAATCTGATGGGGACGTTTGACCAGCGATAAAAGAAATTCAAGAAATTTTTTTTATTAAAAAATGAATTAGTATAAAGCACTGACAAAAAGTACATTAAAGAGAACGAAACTTCGAAACATTAACTATAAGAAGTTATTTATCATCAAAGACTCATTCTAATCACAACAATGATGGTGATACCGTGATGTACTGCGTTGTTCATTGATAAATGTAGTTTATAGAAATACATATTTATTTTAAACAGGAAGAACATAAATTAAAAGATTAATTGTACATAGTTAAGAAAAAAATGAATTAAAAATTAGAAAAATCACAACTCGCATTCAATAATAAACATGTGATAAACTTATTCACTGCGCGAAATTTTGTTTACAGGGAAGATATCTCCATTATTAGCTCTGCTATCACACCCTGAGTTGTGAAAAATCGAAATCAAATGTTAGTATCGATGTTAGTTTTTCGGTCCCAGAGCACCCGATAGGTTTTGGTAGTTCTTCCATTGCCATTTCGGTTCCAGAAAAGTGAACAATCAAAAGAAACACTATCGTGAACTCTATTGGCAAATCTATGGAACATTTCATTATATTCGTTAGTGTTACCAGATGTATAGCTGCGAAGTGTGTCAAACCTTGAGTCAACTTAATAGGTCAATCCACCATACCACGCTTCATTGCATTATGTTTTTACAAACTAGGGTAAGGTTATACTGTTTGCAGTATCCCCTCCTTGATATTATTTCATATCATAGACAATTGTTATCTTGATCCTTCCAGATAAAATCAAATAAAACCAATTTTTCGCACCAAACACTAAAATGCTTTTAACTTATTTTGCGTGACTACAGCAACTGCACAAAATCACTGAAGTGTAGCTTCCTGATACCATGAGGTAGCACAATAAATAAGTTTTAGTAGGGGTGGGTCAGATTTCTTCTATAGTCAGACTTCTCGAGTGTCCCCTACATCAGTTGAAGATTGCAACATTTAAAGATGAACATTAATTTATACTATTGAAAATACAATATAAAGTAAACTAGAGGTGCCACAGAATGGTACAGACTCTCATAGCAACTTTTTCTATTTTCCTTGGTGTTGACTGGCTTTATGGTCTTGCTCCATTCTCTGTCCAGCTGGAAATTTGAAGAAGATTTGTATATTTGGAATTCATAGTTAAAGTTACCGTCGCTTGAATTATTAGCAAATGTAGATGATACAATGTTTACAATTTCTTTGTTTGTAGAGTTAATTCGGTTGTTGTGTAACAAAGTTAGGTTGGATGTACTGCTTACAGCAACTATTGATATGTTTGATTTTTTTCCAATTATCTGCTGGGTTAGAGAAGCCATTTATTGACGAGATGAAGTCAATCCAGGACTGTCTTATTTTCTTTGTATATTCGTCTTCCTTTTGCTAGTGTTCTTTAATATTCAATATGATTTTCTATGGTTGGATGCCTCTTGTATTTGTTGAAAGACTGTCTGTATAATTTATGAGAATTTTTGCAGTCTTCATTCCACCAAGAGAGTTGTTTCCTTAATGGTTTTCATGAAGATTTTGAAATTGTTTTATCAGCTGTTTTGAGGATGAGATCAGTCAGTTTCGCAAATTTTTATTGAGAGAGACTTAGAAAGTTTCTTCTAACATGTTAATTTCATTTATTTTTGTTGATAATATTTCCTTGTATCTGTCAAAGTTAGCATCTTGGATCTTCCATCATGAAGGATTGTTAGTGATAGTCACTGAGGTATTTTAAAGGTAAGTTATGAGAATGAGAAAATGGTCACTGCCATGTAGGTCCTCTGTAGTACTCCAGTCCCATTTAGAAGCAATAGAAGAAGAATAAATAGTAAGATAAATAGCACTGAACCTTTTATGTGTATTGTGAAGCTGATTGTATTGATTTTTGTTAAGTATCTGAAGTAAGCTAACTTATATTATGACTTATCAACAAGGAAATAAGTCTTATTTGGATCCTATCGCATCGAGGTATTGCCCGTAATACTTGTATAAATTAATTGATCAATCAGCAAAAGACTTTTAATTCACCTATTGAAGAGCATCCAGTTTCCCACAATGGCATTAAAAAATCAATTCATCCAAGAAACAAGGATCTTTTGAATAATGAATGGACCAAATCACCAAACTCATTACATCAGATCAGAATAAGTATCTTCGATGACCAACTTCCTTACCTCCACAAAAGAAAATATCAAACTGTGCTGACCCGTTGAAGAATTGGGCACTCCAAACTTACTCATCAGCATTTACTAACAAAAGGTATGCAAAAAATTGTGACCAACGCCAATCTGCTCTCTCTATACCACACATTATTGTTCTGTTCCATTTACAAAGATATCCGCAAAAAATTTGCTTTACCTCTCACTCTCGCTTAATGCTGAACAATAAACATTACATTCTGTGGACTGACATTTTTGGTTCACTATATCCCACGATGTCAAGATTACATAGAATTCCTCCATAACGATTGAATTCATTAATAAAGAGACATGGCAAAATATATGAACAGCACGATCAGAAAATTTCATTATCTTTATGTGTCCTTAAATATTTTTTTTACTTGCACTACTGCTAATTTAAAATCTGTTCACTTGGAACAATTGAAGGTGTCACCAGCAAACGGTGCCAACTGACAACGTAATTTTACAGTAACCACAAAAAATGTTTAATTATCAAAATATTGATAATTCTGCACTGGTTTTGCGTATAAATGATTTCTATTTGCCTCATTGTGTGTACAGCATCAGCATTGCTACGTTTGAAGAAGGCTATTACAGAATATTGGTCATTTTAGGAATACACTAATAGGCAGAAGGTGCTAAATGCAGCAGTTAGCACTTTTTGACACAGTAAATAAAATAAAATTTGTATTGGAATATTCATTGAATTTGGAAAAAATTGAATGTTTAAATACGTTTATTGTCATACACTACCCATCAATCAAGCAACTGATACTAACTTGTCAATTCAATATAATTGAACCCAGTTCAAAGCAACTTAAGTACAAAGGATTTTCTTGTAACGTGTTTCGTGTAACGTGGTGAGCAGCAGGGGCGGATTGAGCCGATTATTAAAAGGTTAGATTATTTAAGTTTATAGATTTTTGTTAAATAACATATCATATAATGTATATTGTTTTTGTAGCGTATATATGGTACTATACAATATGATTGTTTATTAAATAATTACATAATACATTTCAGGTTCCATAAATAAATATTTAAATCAATTTTATCAAATAAAAGAAGGTAACGAATGAAAACTCTAGGCCTCGTCAGGGACCCCCTGCCCCGCTTCCCCCTGAAATCCGCCGCTGGTGTGCAGTACCCACGGCAGAGAACACCTTTTGCATCTTACCGTAATTGGAGGTGTTTTCACTTGAAGTGCGTGCCCCTCGCGGTTTATATACTATTTTCCAGCTTCTATGAGCTTTGTATTCTTCACCCTTTACAAATCATAATTTACCTTCCTTTTTTTAACCTTTATTCAGGAGTTTTACGATGTTCGTTACCGGTGGCGTGAGCGCCTTGTCCGTCATTTCTACGCAGATAGCACCTTCTGCATCTAATGCCAACTTTCGAATATCGAAAAAATGCTTTGTAGTAAGTGTACGCTCACGAGATTGCACCAGCGACACAATTCTCTCGCATACAACCGTTCTACATTGAAATGTAACTTTCGGCGAAAGTGTCAGTTTGCACCTTTTGCTGGTGATTCCTTCAATTAGTAAATGGTATACAAGACGTAACTATAAGTGAATTCAAGGGTAAACGCTCACGCATTAATCTATGCGCATGATCACTATTGTCCAACATGTTCACAGATTGTTGATTCGGGTGGTAGCTCAGTCTCGTCTGGCGCCTTTTTCTTTGCTCGGTGACAGTCTCTGCTCGGTGATAGTTGATACGTTCATATCTTTGTACAAATTATTGTTGGTTACGAACCACGGCGCGTTGCATAAATATCTCAATGTTTTTGTTTCGAGTCCTCAGGATCTCCGGGTTTGACTTGCTGGCTTTACCCCGTAGTTCTGTGCCGCAAGTCAATGATGGCTTGATTATTGCTGTGTACAGCAATATTTTGTTGTATAAGGAGAGCTTAAGTAGCCATGATTAAGTAGCCATGATAATTTGCTTACTTTCATATCTGATTCATTCCTCTTTTTCATATGTGGTTTCCAGGTTAAGGGGAGTATGTAGTGCCTATCCTGGCCATATTAAATCTTCAAACTTCCGGTGCAATTTTCTCAAGAACAATCAAAGTTACATCTTTGATATTTTACAGCAGTTTCGTGAGATGATTTTTCAATACGGTAGACTCTTTTTGCATTAATGCTTTTTATTTAAAAGTTATAATTTTTTACATGTAATTGTTTTACTAAAAAAAGAAACTTATATTTTTTAGTTTTTTAAAGATTATTGTACATAAAACGAGTCTAATATCAAGAGTACATTGAAATGTGTACGATACAGTTTTTAAGAAATATTATCTTAAATATTTTTTGGGATAAATGCACCAATGTCCACTGGAAATAAATTTACGGTAAACGGTCTTCAAAGAAAACAGTGACACCCACCAACCACTACGATAGGCTAGAAGCCTCCTTTAATGAAATCTGTATCCTCCTCTTCCCATTTCTTCTCGTTGTTTCTCTTCTTCTTGCTTGCCTCTTTGCTAATATCTTTAGCAAAGCTTTATCAGCTTTTTACCACTCAAAATCTAGCTTTTAACTCAGAATTGCAAGAGTATCTTTATGAACAGATGCGCGTTGACGCACGCCATGACAGGGGGCGTAGCAAATTTAAATCTAGACGTAAACCAAGATACCTCACAACAGTTGTGACTGAGAGTTCTGATGAGTTTAATTTCACTTTTGAACACTGTTCCTTTCGAAGTGAAAAGGTAATATGTTGTGATTTTGCTGTGTTTACAGTTACTCTCCATTAATTTGTCCACTCTTCTACCTTGTCCAGGTGCGCTTGCAGGTGTGGTGATGCTCGAGTTGGGTCCTCGTTGGCAGCTAAAATAGCTGTGTCGTTAGCGAATGTGGCCATCATAGTGCATTTTGTTGTTGGTAGGTGAGGTAGATATTACATACTGTATTGGTCCAAGAATACTTCCTTAAGGGACACCTGCGCTCATTGGTTTAAATTCAGAGAAAACATCTTGGTATTTAATTTGGAAAGAGCGACTGGATAGGTATGATTAAAAAGGGATAAAATGAGTATGGGAGTAATTGTTTGATTTTGAATAACAGACACTCTTGCCAGACCCAGTCAAATGCTTGCTGTATGTCCAAGAAAGTGGCAGAACGATATTCCTTTTTTCTTATATATTTCTTTCGTTTCTTTATTATACTGAGATTGTTCTTAAATAATCATTTATTTTCAAATGTTTGCTTCATTGCTTCATATATTTCTTCATTAGTAATTTTTCCAGGTCCTTCTCCAGAGTTTGGGTTCTCTCCATACTTGATTCTGCATTGTCCTCTGTGTCTAAGTATTGTAATACAGTCTTGACACCCTTCAACAATGCCTCTTGCACTGTTGGAACACCATCCCACTTTCCGAAGGACCTTTTACTCGCCAAATAACATAAGAGATATTTTCGGCAGCGGGATGGGGAAAGAGGCTAATGGAACTGATCGCTTTTACGCGCGGCATGACGGATATCGCCAGGCTGTGACAGTCGCGTGCTTCCTGTCGCCTACGTAGAACTCAATACGCTTGATACCGAAAGGAATCGCGGGTCGCCGCCGCCAATTATAGCCCACGCAGGACTCGACTTTTGTTTCTGCAGTGAATATGAGTAACATGAGGTCATCAGTATACCGCGGATTTTTAGGTTTTAAAATATACGTTTTAGATGCCTAAAATAGGTTATTTCAGCTTCTCAATTTGGCTTTTTAAATAGTAGAATAGGTACAAATAAAACAGGAAACTTCTATTCGTACGGTATTTTGCCTCACAATAAATTACTAATACTTTCTCCAAGTTTTCAAGAGAAAATGAATGTCTCCTATTGGTAAAGTTCACTGCCTTTCGCGGAAATTCAATTGCTTGATCTCAGAAGCGGAGGCAGGCTATTCCACGAAGTCACGGAGTACAGTACCGCAGCGCATAAGCGACTGACATGACAGTTCAATGCACTGTTGGCACGCACTGCTACGCACATGGCACCGCCTACATGAGAGATAAATGAAATCTTAAAATATAAACACTTACCGATAGGCGATGGCACGACTTAATATCATGGTTAGAACCATGATATCAAGTGTAAATGGGCCACAGTATTGCCCGACTTCAGTTACCCAGCAATGCAACGTGTGCCCGGTTTTGAACGTTACGATGCACTGAATGACATTTAATCGCTCATTTGATTGATGTAACGTATTGCGAATATGTAATGTCTATGATGTAACATATTATGAATATAAGACTATTTATAAAAGTCTTATTTCTGTAATGTTCACAAAGTCTCAATGAAGTAAAAGGGAATTATGGGGCTGCAACAGCACATACTTTCTAGCATTATTTCTCAATTTTCCAATTTTGGACAATTCAGAGTTCAAAAAAATATCTGCGCAACATTGTACGCGTCCTTTCCTCTCCCCCTCCCTCTAGTTTCTACTTTCTCGCTGTGGAGTAGAGACAAAGTTATATAATGCTCCCCGAAAAAATAGAGCGAATTTTCGGCAGAAAACTCCTATTACACAGCCTTGGTAACGAAAAAGTTAATAAATCCATTTGCTACACGTAGAAAAGATCCTCTAACACGTGGTGTAGCCAGAATCCATGTTTTATAGGTCCTTGATACCGAAACATCGAATGACGGCAAAACGTCTGTCTGTTCGTCCGTCTGTGAACAACTCTAGCGGTTAAACCGTTAAGCCGATTTTCTCCACAATGATATTCCCCAATCGATGTCCCGGCCCCTTGAATTTCAAACCGAGGTTTTAATTTTAGGGTTACTTTATATGAAGCCTCTCAGACATTTTCCAAATTTTCAAAGAAATGGCTCCATCGTTTATGATTAAATGATGTTGGATAATGTGAAGGACGTTTAATAGAATGGTGCAAGTCTCCTTTACGTTAAAACTTCTTTATTTTTGAAAAAGTGCAACAGTTCAAATTATTTTCGGCGTCTTCCTACAACTGAAATATTAAAGGTCGATTTTTCCCTTAATGAAATTGTTCCTTAAATATACATTTTAAAATAAAGTCAGGTATAATTTTTGGAAAATTTAAGTCTTTTCGCGTAATTTTGTGTGAGAAAAACCGGCGAGAAAGTAGGTGGTGTTTTAGAACCACTAGTTAAAAAAATAAGCTTGACTATCTAATGATATAATTTTTTAGAACAAATTTCATTAACAAAAAATATCTAACGGCAGTATTGTGGTTTTACAATGATAATTTTCTGCAATTTTCGAAAGTACAGGACTTGCGTCATTTTAGCGACCTTTGCTATTTGGGAGGAAAAAGTTCTAGAAAACGTTTGAAGCCGTTTTTAGAAAATAAATGTATAAAAATTGTCTATATTTTACGCAAAATTACGTGAAAATTACTCATATTTTCAAAAATTCTACATGACGTTATCAAGATTCCTTCAAATAACAGATTTCATTAAGAAAATATCTATCTGCAATATTATAGTTAGAAGATGCTGAAGAATGTCTCAACTTTTGGAAATTCAGAGGGTGTACCATTTTTAACGTGAGATATACTTTTTCAGCATTCTTTGCTCTGAAGGATAAAGTTAAGTAAAAACATTTGGAGTCGTTTGGAGAAAATTTTGAAAATCTTACGTCTTCGTAATAGGTATCCGTTTCAAATTCGCAGGGTGTCGAGTTCCACCAGATCCATCGCGAAACGTCAATTTTGAACAACACTGTTTGGAAGGTTTAGACGTTAGCTTTGATCACAGACAGACGAACGGAATAACGTAAAGGAACAAGGGATGTGTCGCAAACCAAACAATTTCGAATAGTATTTAGAGAGTTTTCGATATGTATTTACTTGATGTAATGTAACAATTTAGGAACTAATGATTTCATAACTGTCAGTTATATAATATGACCTTTAGAAATGTGCTGTGGTAACTGGGGCTTCTAAACGCGCTATTACCCCAGTCCAAACAGTCCAACAGGCCGAATTTACAGGCCGACCCCATTGCCCAACTACCGTAGGTAAGATAATACCTAGGAATTAGCTGGTAGTGCCTTCGCCGGCGCTTCAAACTGTTTTGAAAATATTTTCAAATATTAAAAATGTCTACTGTTCAAATTCAAAATAATACAAAACATGCAGTTGCCCAAATTGCAGTTACTGGACGTGCGTTTCCACGGTCTCCGGAACATATTTTTTTACTTTAATTTTGTATGATCTCAAAATGTCTGAAGATGGCGGAAATGCATATCCTCGAAACGTCGCATGGTTGACGCAGAACGCAGCTGGTGAACGTAGGTCGCATGGTGAACGTAGTACTAAACAACTTTTTGTAATGTGATTCTATTTGTTTTATAAACTATCTAAGTGAACACACTGGCCAAATTCATTTAATCTAATTATATGATAGAGATACTGCGACCCACCCGTCCGACTAGCTCAGAATGGGGGTTTTCTGGGTGGACGCAAACAAAAAAAAAATTTTTTATAAGAAGAATGGCGGGGTTCAGGGTCGTGCAGAGCGTTGTGGATTGGATGCAATTACTTAAAAAACACAAGGAGAATCACTTTTCACACACTCAAATATATTCTATAAAAGTTTTGCTGTTATTACAATTACACGAACCAATCAGAAGATAATTTAAATACACACTGATCATAAAATGCTGAAAGGAAAAAAACACAAAACACACTAGTCACTATATACAAGGTTTCTTACTCTCTCTCTCTCTCTCTGAACATTCAATTTCAGTTACTACTTTCTTCAATCATGAGAAAGGTTTAGAAATGTTTACTTTTTACAAATTAACAAATTCTACTTAAAAATCAAGTCTGACAATTCTGAATTGATCTTGTCCGTAATAAATTACTCTCTCTCTTTCAACAAAACAATTCTGAGAATATCTGTAACTGATTACTCCTTCATTTTCTAGTTTTACCAGTTATAACTGTACATTTCCAATTTTCTTTTGAAAGAAAAGGTTGATTCTTTACTCGCGTGCTAGGGGTGGAAAGAAATTGTAATTATACTTTTCTTATCGTTAAGTATGACAAATACGTCTCCCCCCTCTTTTCTACGCCAAGACTGCAACCTAAACTTTCCTTCCAATATCTAGAAACTGTTCGCTAGGCACGACCTTACGTTTTCGCTTCTCGGGTGCGACGCGAAGCTCCCAGCGGCGCGGCCTTGAAGTAACCAACCTCGGTCTGAGGACGCCGTCCCCTCCACAGAACTGCTCGCTCTTCCGTCGAAGTCTCGTTGTTCACCAGCACGTGCCCACCGTCTCGTATTCAGTTGAAACTCTTTTCGTATGCTCAGATAGAATTGTATTGGCGACGAATTCTTTTAAATTGAGCACTACAGATTTACAAGAGCCACTATTACGACGATAAACGAAATTAACGAGAGAAAAAAATAAACTGAAAATAAAAGAAACGAATTCATTGGTTAGTTCATGCCTATTCATTACTTCTCTTATCACTTCTCAAATTGCAAAATTAAAATGTTTCACTTCGTCTCTTTCTTTGAGAATACGTTTATATCAATTGTAAGGAGATAATTACCTCTTCTAGTCTTCTTGAAGAGTTTTTCATAGAATGCCTTCCTGTAGTCCGTTGCAGCACAAGTTCCCGTCTTGTGGTCGGCACGTCCGAACTGGTCCGCTGTTGTCTAGAGAAAGAACGACTTTTTCTCCGTCAACTACAGGGCTCGCCCGATCTAACGTGGCGATCTCTATTGATCTCTTTAGGTAATTGTTACCTTCTCATATCATTCCGCGTTGGCGCGCGTTCAAACAGCTGGTCTCTTGTTCAGGACATTAATGTGACCCGCTTGCCGAGGCTTCGGGGGAAACGGATGGTCACAATACGACAGACAATTTTCTGTTTTGATATATTTCTAAATCAGTTTTTAATATCAACAAGGGTTTTGCATTCAGATTTGCGCTACCACCTACCTCTTTTTTACAATAGCGAACGTAGTACTAAAAAAATCTGCAATATTTCAGATCCTTATAAAAGGTGTAAGTAAAGCTTACCTCAAAATTCAAGAAGTGGACCCTGTCGAGTCGAGTAACCCGTGCCAAGATTGTGGTAACCAATCCCTTCGGTGGTACAGGTCGACCAACAGACGAGGGAAGGGGGTTCTGACAAGTCACCCTGACGGAATGGCATGTAACCGCCGTACATGCGCCCCGAAAGTATGGCGGGATACGGTCTGGTTGGTTACAACCCTGGCCTAGGGTAAAGGGTGAAGCCGAGGGAGCCTGTAACCCCTAAGCGACGTGTCCCCAGGTGGCGGACACGGGAGGAATCTCTACATATAGAGGTCAAGAGGCAATTAAAGTACCCCTCACGGACCAACAGGCGGGGAAGGACACCTCAGTAAAAAAAACCAATATGGAAGGTCTTTTGGGATCTCAGTTTACGGTGCAGGGGTCCGGATCCCCCGTACCGGCGTCTGTTGGGAGTAAGAAAGCGGGCTCCCAGGCGTCGTCAACCAGTGACCGCAGTACTTCAGCACTGGACCACTGGGCTGCTGTAGTATCCGTTGCTACAAGTGACGATCATGCGAAACAACAGACATTGTGTAGCCTTAAAAAGAAAATAACCGAGCTGCTCAATTTTGTGAAGCCTCTTCATAATGTTCATGGTGATATCAAGAAAATGGCGTACTCTATTCAGACGCCCTTTAACAAGGTGGTAGCACTGCAAAAAGGAGGATCACGCAGACCAGATCCTCAGTGCAACAAACCTACTGGGAAAGAAGAGTGCACTCAGACGTCCCATGAGAAGGTGGATGCGGGAGTACTCATAACGAGAAGCGATCCTTCGCGAAACCCGAACTCCCAGGTGCCCAAGGAGACTGCGAAAAACGCAGATAAAATCCGGGCAGAAATACCTACTCCGGAAATGCCACGAGAAGAGCCCGAAGTGGCACAAGAAGAGCGCGAGGGGCAAGTGGTCACTCGTAAGAGAACACGTAAGCATTCTAAAACGCGGAAAAGGCCCCGAGACCAGATGCCCTGATGATAAAGAACAAGGACGACGCACTGACGTATGCGGACATCCTTAAAAAATGAAAACTGACCCTGAGCTTAAGGATCTGGGCGAGAATGTCACGCACATCTGAAGACAGCTGGCGGCGATCTCCTCCTGCAACTGAAGCGGTCTGCCGGAGGCCAAACAACAGATTTTCAGTCCTCTGTAAAGAAGGTGTTTGGATCGGACGCTGATGTGAGGGCTCTCACTCACACCGTGACTATTCAGGTGAAGGATCTGGATGAGGTCACAATTAAAGAGGAAGTGCATAGGGCTCTGGTGGACAAATTTCCCGAAGCCAGTGATCTCCCAGCTACTGTGATCAAATCTCTAAGACCATCCTATGGTGGACAGGTAGCAATAGTCAGCCTTCCTGTTGCGGTGGCTAATAAATTGTTGGCCATCCGTAAAATAAGAATAGGATGGGTGTACTGCACTCCGCGTGAGAAGAAGATCCCCCTGAGGTGTTACAATGTTTGGATTGTGGACACCTCAGAAAAGCATGTAAAAGCTCACATGACCGGTCCAACTTGTGCATGAATTCTGGTGGTGATGATCACCTTGCTAAGGCATGCACAAATGACGCAAAGTTCTTGCTTTGTGAAGAAAAAGGGAAACAAGGCAGACATGCAAATGGATGCAGCAGGTGTCCATTGTACCAAAAAGCGCAGAAAGCAATATCCGATAGGAAATGAGAAATATACAACTCAATCTCAACCATTGCGCAGTCGCCCAGGATATCCTGGCACAGTCGGTTAGGGAATGGGAGGCTGATTTAGCAATAGTATGCGAACAGTATACTAACCGTGAAGATACAGCGTGGGTATCTGACCTCCAGGCACTTTTTGTACGAGATGAAAAATCAGCGGAGGGATAATTTTGCACCGAAATATCAGCCAGCTGGGTGGAAAGCAAAAACGTTTGACGAAGTTTTCCGACTGGTTGGAGACGATAGTACCAACAGGTACCGCAGATGACAAACCTGGGCAGGTTATGAAATGGGTAACCAAAGACTGTGATGCGGCTATGTCTAGACGGGGCGCAATCACTCGACGTTCACCATTTTACTGGTGGAATGAGGAAATCGCTAATTACATCGGAAGTGCCTTCGAGCCAGAAGACAGTACCAGAGAGCTCGTGGCAGAAACAACTTTCTTCAATTGCAAGAGCAATACAATCTTGTTCGAAGCCAGTTGAAGATAGAAATCCGCAAGAGCAAACGCTTATGCGCCAAAAGCCTGTGTGACGAGGTGGAAAAGGATCCATGGAGTAGGCCGTACAAGGCGGTCATGAGTAGGTTAAGACAGTGGCACCTACGTTTTCCAACTTGCCTCAATATGCTGCTCGGAATTGCGACAGCCCTATTCTCGAACCACCCCGGCGAACCAGTTAATATAGCTTTATCTGAGCTAGAAATAATTCCAGTCACGCAAGAAGAAATTCTGCACGCAATCAGCAGAATCGGCAACACCAAGGCTCCCGGACCGGATAACATTCCCAATATTGCCCTCAAGACTGCGATACTCACTCACACCGACATCTTTGTGGATCTCTATTATTCTTGCTTGAGAAAAGGGGTGTACCCAGAAAAATGGAAAAAACAGTGCCTGGTGCTCCTCCCTAAGGGGAATAAATCTCCCGAAGATCTATCGTCATACCGGCCACTGTATGCTTGACACAGCTGGCAAGGTTCTGGGGAGAATTATTAGTACCAGACTGGAGAAAGCTGTAGAGGAGGGAGAAAGCCTTTCGGAAAATCAGTATGGTTTCCGCAGAGCCCGCTCAACTGTTCACGCAGTCCAGCTAGTCATTAACACCGCCCTACAAGCAATTGGAAGAAGTAGATGGAAGACAGGCCCAAAAGAGTACTGTGCTGTCGTTACGTTGGATATTAAGAATGCATTCAACTCGGCCACGTGGAAAATTGGAGGAAAATTGAGGAAAATTGTGGCCGAGTATTTGAGTAATAGAGCTCTGATTTACAATACAAATAATGGGCCGAAGGTACATAATGTCACCGCTGGTGTCCCGAAAGGTCGGTATTGGGTCCACCATTATGCAATATGATGTATGACGAGGTCCTTCGGCTTCCCCTCCCAGACGGCACCAGTATTATTGGTTTCACGGACGACATTGCTATCGTCGCCGTTGCGAAATACATTGAGGAAATTGTGTACATTTGCAACGAAGAGATCGCTATTGTTAGTCGGTGGTTGAAGTCCTCAGGTCTGCAGATAGCCGAGCACAAGACTGAGGTTATCCTGGTCACTAGCAGGAAAAAGAGAAACCATCGCTCTCAAAGTTGGAGACCATCGTATTACATCACAGCCGTCGATCAAATATCTTGGTCTCATGATTGACGCCCGTCCGACATTTGCTGACCACCGGAAGTACGCCAGCAATAAAGCGGCGGTAATTAATGCAGCACTGTCGAGGCTAATGCCCAACATAGGGCCCTGTCAGGAAAAACGGAAGCTTCTGGCCTTGGTTGTCAGGTCCTTCCTGCTCTATGGAGCCCCTGTATGGGCCAACTCCACGTCCACAAATAGTTATATCCAAGGGATGACGTCAGTGTACAGGTTATCAGCATTTCGGGTAGCTTGTGCATTCCGCACTGTGTCAAACGATGCAGTGTGCGTCATCTCGGGGATGCCTCCTGTCGATATCTTGGCGCAGGAGAGACGGAGGCGATATCATAAAGAAGAGGAGAACCCAGACTGCTCGACAACACTGCTCGAATGGCAGGATCGATGGGACAAGTCCATTAAAGGAAGATGGACGTACCGCATCATTCCCTCCATTGCACCGTGGATCAACCGTAAACACGGTGAAGTAAAGTTCCTCTTGACTCAGCTGTTGTGTGGACATGGATGCTTTCCGGCATATTTCCATAGGTTCAAGCTAGAGGATACCCCATTCTGTGCACTATGTGAACCTGCTGTCGAAGACGCCGAGCATGTGTTCTTCCTGTGCCCGCGATACATCTTGCAGTGACGGCACGTTATGAGTATACTCGGGATCGACCCGCTGACACCCGAAGCAATTGTTGGGTGCATGCTCACCTCAGAAACCAACTGGGATGCGGTGGGCGCATATGCGCAGACCATAATAGCTGAGCTCAGGAGAATAGAAAGGGAAAGAAGGGAAGTCGACTGATCCTCCTTGGATCCTTCCTATGATCTGGTGAAGAGAAGTGGCTTGTGACTAAGCCACGCTGATCCACTCCCCGTGATGTAGTGCCTAACGGCGGTTCCGCGGGGAGGATGGAGAAGGGAGGTGGTTTTAGTGGGTAAAAATCTCACACTATCATGTGGTACGGGCCACATGGTGTCTTTTGAAGATTTCCACGTACTCTCGTAAAACACACACACCCATACACACACACACACACACACACACACACACGCGCGCGCGCGCGCGCGCGCGCGCGCAAACTAGGCCAGGCATCTTGTTCTTCAGGAGTCAACGTTTGTGTGAACGCATCATCTAAATTCTTTCAGATTTGAAGATTCCTTCCTTCATTTTTGCTGCGCTGATTTTTGGAAATTTTTCATGTAGATACTGGAGTGCTCCACAGTTTGCCTTACCCATCGTTTTCACCAAACAATTAACCCAATCTTTATATGAAGAGGAAGGAGAAATATCATGCTGGAATCAACACGAAGAGCATTGGGAACAATGTTTTCCAGGCTCATAAAAAAACTCTTCAGTTACTGTCTCTTCTTTATCACGATTGAGATACGCTAGTGAAAACTATTCATTTCAACCCCAGGAACAGACGTTCCTGAAGAAACGGCCTTGACGCTAGAGATTCGCATGTCCTATCTCATAAACTATGTGTTAGAGAAAAACGAAGCAAATATTTGAAATCAGACCGCGACACATAGTAAATCTCAGATTTTCTTTTATGATGATTTATTATCGTTGACGAGGAAAGTCCTTACCTTGGGAATAAATCAAACATTACTAATTTTTAAACCTTATCACAAAAATGATACGTGCTAGGGAAATTGTAAGTACCTACATAGAATCAGAGCATGCTACATAGTAAACCACACGTACAGTAGCTTTATTTCTGATAATTTTTCATTGTTGACGTGTGTAATCTATTAAGAATGAAAATTACATAATAAAAATGCAATAAATGTGAAGCGCACTCTCCTTGTCAGATTTTCTTTCTGGCTACGGAAACTACCCATCCCAAATGTTGTGTTGAAGAATCTAATTCGAGCGCTACCAGAAATGTTCTTTCAGAGTGTTATCAAGTGACTTATTAAAGGAAATTTGTATATTCGCAAGCTCTCATTCTACAACATATCGTTCAATTCTTGTAGATTAATATTAGAATACAACTTTTTAGTCAACATTATCCTCCAAAAGGAGAGTATCCCATTTGAATTATCGTATATGCTACACGTAACAAATTTATCCTATAATACGACAATTAGCATACGGAGTGGCAATGTTGATGAACCTTTCCCATCCAACAGATCCAAGCCCCAAACCGCACACTGTAATAAGCGGCTCCAGCCACACAATCGTCGGAGCAGCACAGTCATAGCGATATGCAGAATTTCAATGCCTTATTGGCGTCACATTTTTCTGTCATACCAGCGAGTTGTGGCTTTTCCTAGGCCATGGAGTTGGGACACGTGGTTCGCGCGCCCACCGATGGCAGCGTCGCAACTAGTGGTGCTAAAACAGCACGTACCCTCTCACCCGTACTTTCACGCAAAATTACGCGAAACGTACTCGTAACATTTTCTCTACTCCGTATTGGGAAAATACAAAATGTATTGTAAAATGTTTTAGCCATTTTGAGAAAAACAAATGTTTAGTTCATAGCCATAGAATGCAGAAAATCGAATAAAGTCGAAATGTGATCGAGGATAGATAATAAGTAAAAAGGAACTTTAGAATGTGGTATGATAGGATCTTGAATGAGGTAGAAAACTTTACATTGGACAGGAGTATGCAGAGGTCAACAATTACTGTGGTTGATCAAAAATTCACCAATCTGAAAAACAAAGCCTGGGTAGAGGCCAAAGCACCCATGAAGATGACCTTTGTATTCATGTTACCTAATGTGTGTTGTTATTCAGTATGATTTGTTTAGTTCTCCTCGGTCGTGTCTTCCTCAAAACTGATGTCTGATGTTAGTAGTTAATGGGTTTTTCAACATTCGTCTGTATTTATCAAGGAACGATGACACGCTATATTTATCACAAACTCGAAGACAAGGAAATGATGCATATTTCCTCATTCTTGTCTCCAATTACAGTCACACACACATTTAAACACTCACCTTGTGTAACAATGATGTTCCAGACAAGGCGAAAACATACCGGTATCGTAATCTACGTGTCATAAACATTGTTTTCTTGAAACTTTTTTAAGAAACCTTCTCGTTGCAAAGATATATGCAATTATTTCTTGGTAACAATCTCCATTAACATTTTTACCGACATTTTTCCGGTCTTTATTCCTTTTAAAAACTATATTCACCTCTTCGATATTGCTTTATTTATACATTTGATTTCTTTTACGTTAAAAACAGTTAAAACTGGGTGTGACGTGCTACGAGGAGAAGTGAAATCTGTGCACGTTTTCATAATTCTGTGATCCCTACCCTAAGATATATACTACTTGAATTTTGAATACAGAACGAAATTAGCATTTTTTGCAAGGATTGTTACCAAATATTCCCTCTGATGTAATAAAATCTATTTCCAAGGGTAACTCAGCAATGAAGGGTATAGTCGAATAAGGCGGTGAAAAGTGCCCCCAAAACCAAATCGTTAATCGCGATGCTCATATCAAAGAGAATACAAATTACTTGGATTCACAAAAAATCAGGCCCCTAGAGCAATCTGTTGCAGAGATGCGAGAAACGTGTTTTGCACGTTTTATTTTTTGTCAGCATCTATTGCGTGTATCAGGCTGAAAAAATTGCAGAGACGGAGACGCATAGTTCAATTTGAAGATAATTTTGTCAACGAATTTTGATGCCAAATTCATACAGAAAAAAATCAATATTTTGAAATTTTCGATAAAACGTTAGAGTACTGTCTCAATTTTTTCTCCTAAAATGGGTCTTATAACTTTCTGTAACATATATTTTTTAGATTTTTAAACAATGTGGACGGAAGAGAAACTTTTCACCGCCTTATTCAGCTATATCCTTTGGGCTCTTATTCATTAAGCGGAATTTCATTTTAAAGCGAACAGTTTTTCAAACAAATCAGACTGTTCAATCTCGCAATCAAATGTTCAATCTCGCCACCAAGGCGCAGCCCCTAACAGCTTTTTCCCGCGCGGCCACCCGCTATTAAGCGCTTACTTTCACCAACCTCGCACAAGTCGCTCTCTGTGCATGCCGGCACGCTTCTACACTTCGGAAACTACTACAAAGGGGCAATAAAATCATTTCCAGCGTCTTCCGCGCAAACCGTCGTTCGCACGGGCCCACGCCCGCCCAGTACAATGACCGCCGCTTCTCGGCGTCGCCAGCTGAGGTTTAAGCCCTCATTAGCCAAGCGCTGGGCCACCCGGCACGCGGGGCCCTCACCCCATCGCTCGCTACCTGACAAGCAACCAGGAATGTACAAACATTTCTGGGAATCGCTTCGGGCCTCTCTCGCAAAAATAAGCCCGTCAATGCATCTCGCCGACAAAGGCGCATTGCCGACGCCGGCCCGCTCTCTGGCCACCTGCATGCCAGATGCCTCAATTCCGGTAAAATCGCAAACACAAACGGGCCGCCATCGCGGGCATCCCACGTGCCACCGCCTTTCTCTCTGATCGCCGCCAATGTCACGTGACACTCAGTGTCACGCCAATGTCACGTGACACCCCCCCTCCCGGAAGGCACATCACGAATAGGGAGCCGATCGCGGGCACTCCAAACTTTCCCGCCTTACCATAGGCCAAGTCACAGCCACGTGACTCCCCCCCCCACGGCCTCAATCACATCCGCAATAATAAATACTGCGACTTCGCTCACACACGAGAGAGAACAGAGACGACAACAAACAAACAGAGAGACAACAACCAAACGACAACCAGAACAGACAACGGAGACAAGGTCGACTGTTCCTGCTTCGCCTATCAAGGCGATTAGTACGGCCACATCAACCTGCCTCAAATTCGTGCCACTCGCGAGCCGCAGCCGCCACTTGGCCGAATTCACGGCAAACTCCACCACCAGCTCCGGTCATCTGAGTCCGCGCCCATGCCAGTTTGCACCACCGAACTGCCTGGAGCCTACCTCAGCCCGGACAGCGACACACTCAGCCGAGTGATTTGGGTTGCTGCCTTCCTTGCTTCAAACTGTAAGTAAGCTGCCAAGTGTACTTCAAGAAAGAAGAGCAATCATTAACGTCATAAATTATCAATGGTCCTCCGGCTTTTTATAAATCAAATCAATTGTACTCAATTATCAAGCAATTAAATTTACTTATTCTACTTGCATATTATCTATCATTGCCCTAAAGGCAAACAATCCCCTGAAACCCGTTCTGATCCCCGTATGTAGTCGCACTCGCAGCACGGCATCTACCAGGCTGCATCTGCTACACAGACAATATACCCCTATTTGGCGAATGTATAAAACCCGCAAAGAAAAACGGTCCTTCAACCTGCCGGTATGAACCTAAACTAGTGTTATAAGTAGAATTTGGATATGTAGGCACTAAAAGGGTTGAAAATAGGCAGGTAACTATGCAGTTAAAAACTTAAAAATAGGCAGGGAAATACCCATTATAGTCGACAATAGGCACGCACTCAGGAAGTAAAAACTTAAAAGTAGGCAATGAAAAGGGTATTATGATTTAATAATATTAAAATTTATACGTAATACTTTCTACATAAAGGATTAACAATATTCTCTAAAAACAAATCAAATTTCTTCGATTGTCAAAACATATTTCATATTTAGATATTTCCTAAGAGTTGACTCGTGTGGAATTTTATACTTCATATATTTCCTCGATTAAACTGGTTAAATGTTGGCAAACTTTTAGCAACGCACTTCTCGGAACCTTTTTTTGGCATTGTAGCTGGCATGCTTAACAGGAACAGCAAATTAACTGATCTGACATGCACCAAACTTCGAAACCAATATAAAATTATCGAAGAAAACTCCGCCTATCTAGTGTAATTCTACCATAGATATCATTCATACCAACAGATAACTAACTAATCACTGCGAAGAAAGGCGAGAGCAATTTCTCATTCTCTGGACTGCTTGACTCGGAGGCAAGAACACACACGGCACAGAGTTTCTCCATGCGAGGACGCCCTAGCAGATTCTACACAGTTGTTACTTGTTTGGGAAAAAAATATCTATCAGTGATTTCTCGAAAAAGTATTGATGAAACAAAATATAGTGAACAAAAAATATTAAAAATGCGGAAAATTCAATATAGGCACTCACAGGCTCTTAACGATAAATTAGGCAATTATCTCTCAAATATCCATTTATAGGCATTATAAAACCCTCACAAAAGCCATTTATTAGGTAAATATTGATAATGGGGTAAGTTGACTTAGGATACATTCAAAGAAAAGAAATGGGGGAAAAGGGCCTTGTCTGGAGTATAGTTATAAAGAATAAACGCATTTCTTGTTGTCGGATAATTGTCAAGCATTTTTAATGATTTAGATTTATAATTTAAAAATGAACAGAATTCAAATTCAACAGCTGAAAGGTGCTTTAATTTTTGTTTCAATGAGGTTCACTAGCAGAACCAAATGAAAAGGAACTACCCTCGTTATCTTCATCTGTATTTAAAGTATTTTTATATTCACCAATTTTTTGTATTTAAATACATCTCTAAAATACATGTGCAAAAAACTCAAAAATACAGTTTTCAATTACAAAATGTATTTCAAATACAAGTATTTAAATACTTCCCAACCCTGTGTGTTGTGTTACTCTTATACGAATAATATGTGGGGTGTGAGGGTGTTAATATATATTGAGTTTTTTAATGTGGGGAATGAATGAAGTTTAATTGCCCAGTTGGGTGGTAACATTACACCCCCAATACTATTTTTTACTATTTAAGTCACTCATAACAATTATATTGTGGTTATTATTTAATATTTCATTATATTGTGTAAATGTAATTTTTTATTGAGAAGTTTCTTGTAATTAGGGTAATATTTTTCCAATTTTAATATTTGCTTCTATGGTTTCGTGATTCGATGAATTTTGGAATCTCGTCATCATGCATAATATGTTCTGATATAATTAACGGAACTCCACTTCATGCTGTGTCCGAATGTCATTCCTATACATATTGTACCCATTTGTTTGAATTTTTTGTTTAGTATTAAAATGTGTTTCGCTAATACAAGCCATATCTATTCAGATTTGATGCAGAAAATATTCTGAAGTATGTTTTGGTCTTTTGAGTCCATTTGCATTCCAGTTTAATAAGTTTATTTCAATTTTTACGATGATCTCTATCAACGACGCACTCAGAATAGTGGAAAATTACATCGAGAAACACCAGCTGCCGACGGAGTGGGCGAAACTCGCGGAGGTATGCCTGTCTATAACTTTCTTCCAGTATCAGCAGGAATTTTACGCACAGACGGAAGGCATTGCCATGGGCTCTCCGCTCTCGCCGGTGGCGAATCTCTTCATGGGATCCTTTGAAGAACAGCCCCTGGATAACGCGCCTTTAAAACCGACGCTCTGGCTCCGCTATGTCGATGACACCTTATTCATCTGGCCCCACAGCTCCGAGTCAATACCTAATTTCCTTGCGCACCTCAACAGCATTCATCCTCGCATCCATTTCACTATGGAAACAGAACTACACGGTCAGCTGCCTTTCCTCGACGTCTTAGTTTCTAGACGTCCCGACGGTACACTCGGTCACTCTGTGTACCGAAAGTCTACCCACACGAACCGCTATTTACACGCGGATTCACACCATCACCCTGCTACGAAACAGGAGTCCTCACGACCCTGACTCACCGGGCCGCCCTCATCAGCGACAGCAACAGCCTAAAAGAGGAAAAAGAGATACTGAGGAAGACATTCCTGGCCAATGGCTACAGCAGAAACGCTGTACAACGCGCCTTGACGCACGTGATGACGATGCAGCACCTAGCGCCACCAACGAGACATCCAGCCCACCTCGAAAGACAGCTCAACTCCCGTACATTCAAGGTGTCACGGACAGAATCGGCAGGCTGTTTCGTAGAGCCGACATCCGCCCGGTGTTCTACGCTCACAACAAGATCGGGAGGAACCTGGACAAGGTAAAAGACCGCCTTGACCCCCGGGAAGAAAACAAGACCAATGAACAATTCAAAGAACTTTATCAACTATATTAATAATTATTATTTTAAAAAAGTAGCCCAAAGGGGCAATGTATAGTTTTAGTTAGGTTAAGATTAGTTTTAATTAGTATTTTTAAGTAATCGCCCTTTCGCAGCTCCACAAACCTCACGGTTGGAGCTTTATTGTATCCGAACAAATGAATAAATTCCCGCATTGCCAGGGCAACTGGCGAGGGGAAAATGATAAAAAAAATTGACAGCAGTACGCTCTGAGGAAGGCAACAATATGTTGGCGGAAACGTCAGCTACGAGCAGATCGACGCGGCTTGTCCCGGATAGCCAAGAGACATTTATTTCAATGCGTTTATTTCCCATATTGAGTTGCTGGAATGATTGCTTGTACAAGATATTGGATTTGAGGTATGACTGAAGAAAAATACGACTTCTTATTGTTGATATTATTTGAGAAATTTCGATGAAAGATGGTTTGGGAATAGATTGTTGTTTTAGCCACGTTATGGTTTGTCTAGTTGGTAAAAGAGTAAATTCTTTGTTACTCTGAGTTTGGGGCACACGGGTGCGATAATTTTCTACTCTATATTTCTGTATAGTATTTTTCCCAGATTGGAAGGATGCTTTAGCAGAACAACCACGAGAGTTGGCAGTGTGTTCCCCATTGCAGTTTACACAGATTCGTACAGTATATTTTTATTTTTGGCATTAAGTGTAATAGTGGTTTTCATTGCGACTTACGCATCTTTGATATAATTTCCCACATAACAATTTGCCTGGGAATGGATATAACTTTTACAATTTTTTCAATGTACAGGCGCATTTCGCTTGATACGAGGTTGAATTAGTATTATACTGTAATAAAATGAGTTTAAAGAATAAAATTTGTTTGCACTTTTGAGTATCCATTGAACATTCTTTCAGAGGTTGTTTTTGTTTATTGTATAGTCTACACACGTTTACCACTGGATAGATTTTAGTTTTAAACTCTTGTAATATTTTTGATTCTGAATAATTCGGGTATACCTTTTAACTTAACTCTAAATGTTATTGTTGGATCCCGGACTATTTAGAACAGCGTGTTACTTTCTTCGCAGAATTTCCTGAAATGTCTATATTCGTGAGTCTTCTATATTCAAGAACATGATTTTTATTTCATTGTTTGTACGATTGGGAAGTCAGTGACACATGAAGTCGCTCGAGAAGCGCGCAGATCCGTCATCAGCAGTATCAGTGCGAATTAAATGTGTGTCTACCGATGCGTGCCAGACCAGTTGGTCTGTGACTTCGAGCGCCGAGTCCTAGACAGAGTTTCGTGAGGGCTACGCCCCAAACATTGCGCAGACGTGTAAAAAAGGATCGTGAATTTTTTGATATTTTCGCGGATATTTTGAGGCAGATGATTTGAAATTTCATTTAACTCTCATGTAGGTGGTGCCATGTTTGTAGCATTGCGTGGCAACAACGCATCATACTATTAGTCGTTTATACGCTACCGGTGCTGTGGAGACTTTGGTCTCATACGGAACGGAAGGGAACGGCAAGATTATCAGGGCTGCCTAGCGTTGCTTGCAAATGAATTCAGTTCTCTTGTTTTCGCTGTTCTTATTCCTGTTTTATTTGCTTTTTTATACCTCGTAACAAACTAGAAGAATACTGAAAAAAGACGGGATAATGGAAATCGCAGTGGATAACAGCGTAAGTGTTGCGGCGGTATCCGCTCAGTCAAAACGCGCGCCAAAGAGGTGTCGCGGAGCAGCAGAAGAAAGTGAACTGTGACAGATTGAGAGTGACGTGATAACCTAAGTTGTAAATTGTGTTGACCCGGCAGTGATTTAGGATTCTCGGAAGTTGGTATTATGTCTTAGCACTTATTACGGACATCTCCTGGATAATTAATACTTTGGCTTTGGATTTTGGTTTACTCTTTTTGGTTCACTGGATTTTGCTCACTGCTGTATGAGATTCACTGACTTGTGAATAAAACATTGTTATAGTTATCCGACGTGTTTTCTATACATAACAGTAATAAATACAACTGAGAATCCAAGCGATGATTCCATATATTTAGGAGAATATGACAATTAAGTACGTACACTAATAACAAATCTAGTTAGTATGGAATATCATTAGCTCATTATTTTCACTAGTGGTTGCTATTAATTACTTGATTATTGGTTCTATCTATAACTTCCTGTTATATCAAGAGCGGAGGAGGTACCGACGAAACTGGACGAAAAACCTGATCGAAATGGGAGTCATTGAACCAGAAGCTGCGATACAATACGTGTTACACATTGTTTAGAATTATACTGTCCAAATGGTAAATATATACATTATATATCACTTAATATTAATGTTACTTTCTTTGTGATACTCAGTATAGTCTCTAATTGTATAGAAACAGTTATGCAACTGAAACGATTTCACTTTGGATTTAAACGTTTCTATCGAATTTAATTGCCTAATGTCATTTGGCAAAGTGTTGTAAAATAATGTAAATGTTTTGTATGTGAATGTTTTGTAACGAGCTGTTGATACTGTCACTTAATGAATATGATTTCTACGTCGAGTGTTATAGTAATAGACATCGGCATTTTCTGAAAATATATTCCCGCCCTTAAGCAAGTCATTTTTGACGAAAACCACTGATTCGTAAATCAACAGACAAGGTAATGGTAAAATTCCTAGATTAATGAAGAGAGGCTTACAAAAATCACGTGGGTGGGACTTCATTATTCGTACAATTCGTTTTTGTAATCTAAAAGTCTGGGAGCTAAAAGATGTATTTCTCCAGAATATTATGCCGTATATCAGGCGGGAATGAACATTTGCGAAATATACACAACGAGCATTTGGTGGAGAATCGCTTCATTCGTGTCGAACACTATGATTCATGTAAAATCAATGTGATACTGATCGTTCTTCGCCTTGGAGCTTGTAACCAAAGTCAGTGTGCGACAACTGTGTTGATAGTGAAAACACACTAATGCAAAACAGCAGAGGGGATAGCGAATCTCTTTGAAAAATTCCTCAGTTAATCTGAATACTTCTTGTTTCTACTACTTCCTTTCCGCTGTGTATTAGTAACCTGGACTTGCTAAAGCCTTTCAAAACTCAAGTCTAGGATGAAATGGATAGATTTCCAGGTCTTCAAAATCCAATCGGCAAAGCCTTCTGGTAGTCAATCCAAACCCTGCTCAAATTACGTTTTCGTTTCGTTACATCATTCAAAATGACTTTGTTTAGTAGTTTAGTTTTCGTTACATTATGCAAGATTTCCTTACAGCCATAGGAACCTTTACAACATCCTTCATGTTCAACTGGCAACAGATGGTTCTTCTCTAGGTTCCTGTATATTTGGTTAGTTATAGCTGCAGTTATAACTTTGTACATAACAGGCAAACGAGGAATTAACCTGTTGTTATCTGCCAAAGAACTCTCTCTCACTTGGACAGCATATATGTGATGCCGCTTGTGAGCCATTCCGGAAGTTCCAAAGAGTTTTCTAAAATTTTATTAGCAGCCTTTGCTAGATGAGAATGTAATGCTGTTAATTTCTAATCCAATAATTCTAGATCTTATCAATCCCTGGGGATTTCCAGTTTCTCGTGTTCTTGATTGCTTGGAAGAGGTCCTCTTCCTAGAATTCGTGAACATGTCACTGTTTCCACAAGTTCATCGGCAGCATCGCCTTCGGAGTAGAGCCAAGATGAATCTTTGTAGGATCTGCTTTCTTCCCAGATTCCTGCCAAGATCTTTCGACATCTTTTGCAGGAGGGACAGCATTGCCCTTCAGTTTTTGAGTCGGATTGCGATAGAATTTCTTCGCGTCTGTTTCAAACAACCGTTTCTGTACACGGAAATCTGCTCTACGTCTTTGTATGTCTAATGTGTTGAGACCATGCTTGAATTTTATCATTTAGCTTCTCAGCTACCTTGTTTGTTGTCATTTTGAATTTGGTATATTTGTTCAACATGGTGTATTTTTTGTTGGAGTTTGGAGGTGTGCGTTTGTTTAGATGAGGCCTCGGCTAAGAGTGATATTTCACGCCGAGTGTCTGCTATCCGTTTAATAATTCTTTTTGTCTGTGAACGTACCGACCTGTTTATTCTGCTAGCTGTCGGCCGTCGATATTTTTGTCTGGTCTCAAAATTATCTGAGATACTAGATTCAGTTGCATACATGATAAGATCGATTTCAGTAATATCTAGATGTCTACCTTGGGTCTGTGTCACCTCATTTAAGACAGAATTCACGGTCTCTATCCCTCTCTTAGATTTAGAATTTTCATACATTCTCTTCAACTTTCCACAAGATTAGAATGGAAGTAGACGAACTCGTTCTATCTGGGGTCGAAGGTGGTTTCATATGTCTATATCTATTGTTTTCAGCAATATTCGATGATTCGAAATGTTCATGTGGATAGTTCTATCGAAGAATATACTCTGTATTTCCCTGAATGTCAGCAAGGTGTTCTGCTGTTAATTATCCACTACTGAGTATGTATCGTCGTTGACTGGTAAGCTTATTTGAATCTAGGATAGGTCTTATATCAGGATTCCGCTGTCTCCATATCCTTAAGACTTCTATTTCTGAGCCTCCATGTTTTCGCTTTTGCGTAGTAAATGCACCACATCACCTCCTTCAATTCATCCCGAGTCCATCTCTGACAATGGATTCGAGGTACTGCCAGCTCTGGGTCCCTGGAACTAACATCCATGGGATGACCAGACGTCGACAAAGTGATATTAGCTCGGTTTCTGAGCAGGTATGGGATATTGATGGAAAAAGACACGTCAAGATTCATTACATTTCTTGTTCTATCCATTTTGCTCATTGGTTTTAAGTGAAGTTTCGCAGGTAGAACGTTCGATTTCACAGAGTACCCATGAGTTACTTCCTTTCATATGTTATTGCGACTCAGAGTGGCTACGGGTCGTCACCCTGCAGAGCCCAGCAAGGGTTCCTCCGATCGCCAGTCGGCATTACTAAACCGTACGGGATTTTCACGGACTGCTGAATGCATTCTTCTTCGCTGACTAATGGAAGGTTCGGACCTCCACTCTAATCAGTGGCCTGGTGTGCCAACCCAGTTTCTCTCCTGTACCATCCATGGACCGATAACAGAAAGTCCAAAGGTTCATAATTTCCCTCTGTACTTTCTTCCCGCTGTGGATGCAGCCACTCCCAACATGGAGGCTGATACTATGTTCGAGGTGCGTCCTCCGCCATCTTCAATCCTCCTTTCTTCTTCGAAGATGCCATGAGGTTCTCCTCTAAAGTACTTCGTCTGATCACTCACCTTCAACCTATTCAGCAAGGGGGCCCCTGCCAGTAGCTAGGTTATCGCCGAAGTAGCTTTCAAGCTCCTCCACTGGTCAACTGAAAGAGTTGGGTCTGTACAAGGTCATGTACTCCCTAGGTGGAGTTGTTAAATTATTATTATTATTATTATTATTATTATTATTATTATTATTATTATTATTATTATATTATTATTATTATTATTATTATTATTATTATATTATTATTATTATTATTATTATTATTATTATTAAATTGATTATTATTTCTAAAGATAACTTCTAGAAAAATTATTTGTGGATTTTGTTCCACTTCAATGGTAAATAGAATATTTGGGTCATGCTGATTGGAAATATTCAAAAAAGGAATCAATAGTATCATGTGAAAAAATGATAACCGCATCATTCACATACCGCACATCGAGATCAAAACCTATTTGTTGAAGCACATGCAAAAGTTTACGCATCATTAATTCTGCAAAACTAGTGCTTAACGGACTTAACTTAAAGTACTGGAAGGCGGTGAAAAATTTCTTTTAGAACCCATCCCCAATGAAGGGAATTTTCCAACCGCATCTTCTCATGGTGGGGGATGGAAACATTGATGTACGGAACATGGCTAATGCGGCTCTGGGGCCCGAGCAGCCACCGGGATAAGCGGTGCCCATGGCCAGCAAAGATCTACAGTAAGAAGGGTGGAGGAGCGGACAATGGCAGGGTAAAATCTCTCACCTCGGGAGAACAACGGGTAAGTGGAACGCGACACCCGTTGTGAAGGCAACCATGTAAAGGTTGACCTAACAGGAAACAAGCTAACCCTAACAGGAACAAAGCAGGTCAGAAGGATTGAAGTTGGCAGCCCCGGCAACTTACTTATTCAGCTGAGGACTGCTAATCCGCAATGAGATCTAGAATACTGGGCTTCTTCACAGTAAAGAGACAACGGTAGACAATGGATATCGACCTAACCATGGATTAAGGAAACGAATCGGAAATACGGAAAAATTGAAACTTGCTACGTGGAATGTATTAAGCGTAAGTAACATGGAAGGAGTATTGGAAGTTAAACGCTCTAAAATGTAAGTTAACATCGTAGTAGCCACCGAAACTTTAAATTATAAGGAAGCAAAGAATTAAATGGAAACAAAGAATTAAATAATCACACAATGGTCTATAGTGGTGTATCGAAAATGTCAGAGCTAAAGCAAGGGTAGCCATTTTAATAGATTTAAAGGGGAAATCAAAATTAGAAAAGGACACATGTATTAATGAAAGAATAGTAACTATCAGAGAAAAATACGCATAGGACACCTAACAATAATAGGAATATACGCCGCAGAAGTAGGCAAAAAAGAAGAAACGGAAGTTTTTCATGAACTTCAAAACAAGTGGATAAAAAAAATCATATTGTTTGTGGAGATTTTAATGCAAGAGTAGGAAACATAGAATGAGAGAAATAATCGGAAATTATCGAGAACAATATTTAAATTTAAATGGACAAGAACTTCGTCAATTTGCTAGTCTAAATCATTTCAAAATTAGAAACAACTTTTTTTTAGAAAAAGAGATATCCATAATATACTTGGACAGATCAAGGATAGAGATCAATTATTGACTACTTTCAGATAAATGATAAGTTAACACTACATATGAAACATATACAAGTACACAGAGGATGTGATATTGGTTCAGGCCATTATATCCTGGAGGGAGAATTCAGACTTCGGACTAACTCGAGAAAACTAAGGACCAGACAAAGAATGATTCAAAAAGAAATGTACAAGGTTCATTCACAACAAGAGGAAAAAGATTAAATTACTATACCAGCGAAGAATTCAATAATAACTCCTGTGTACACCGGCTAAAATAACACTAGAAATGAGTGGGAAAATATTCTCAAATGTAGAGATCGAGCTGCAAGCGTAGCGTTGGGCAAAAAGAAGAAAATAAGTAGCAAAGGCGTAAGAATTTGGAATGAAAAAGTTCAGACATTTACGAAATAATGGAAATTAACAATTCCAATACCTTATTTGAAATGAAGGTTATGGTTTTGTCTGTGTTTAATTACACAATATATATTTTAAGAGAGGGTATAACATACATGCTTCCTGGGGAGCGTGTTATCATAGAGAGATGCTTTAGGTAACAGAAATAACGCTTCCGCATCTTATTTGCTCCAGTACGCGTTGAATTGAAGCTTATGATCGAAATATACTCGTCACAATGCAACAATCGTAATTATAAACAAACGCACCGGCAGCACGCAAACCAAATACTAGCTACGCGACTTTTCTTGACGTTTCACAGCGTGGGGTGCGGGGAGAGAAGACTACTGCCTACGTCACATCAGACGTGTTGCCAACTGGAACATTATGTGTATGTATTGCTTACCGTAAATAATGTTCTTTGTTAGATTAAGTAAGATGTAAGACAAAGTAGATTTAGATTAGTTTGTAAGTATCTAGTTTGTAAGCTAGGCCATAAGTTAGCTATGTAAATAGAATTGAAGAATAAATATTATAATACTATTGAAATACTACAGTTTCGGATGAATGGACTGGACTAAGCAAGAAATTCAAATCATGGATCGAAAAACCAGAAAACTGTTTACAATGCATCATGTCGCTCACCCTCGATCATACCCTCGATTTCATACACAGATTGTGTCACGTAAGGAAGGAGAAGAGGCCTCAGACAAATTGAAGCCTCCTGTCACAATGGAATGGTCGGGATGGGAAAGTATGTAGATAGCCATCAAGATGACCCACTAATGAGACAGGTCATTAAATCTGATCGAAGGATGGGAAACAGGCATTGTAAGTGTAGCCAGAAGGATTGCGAAGAAAACTATGTAAGATACGCTGAATAACACACACACACACACACTGAAATGTTGCTACTTAACATGAAATGTGAGACAAAAAATCTTAAAGAAATTGCGGAGAGACAAACCACTCCATGGACAATATATAAAAAGAATGGACAATGCGCAGATCAGTAAGAATCAATGCTATGTGGCTTAAAAGGGAAAGTATGAAGTCAGAATCAGAAGCAAATTGTTATAGTTGCCCAACATTAGGCGTTGAGAACACTACCCAATTCACGAAAAGACGATAGGGCGTGTAGTTTACCTTCACTGGCAGATCTGCACTGCCCCCTAGTTCCAAGTACGAGTACATGCTCCAAGTTGTTCGAACATTCAACAAAGTAGGTGGTCCGTGGGACTGTGAACAATATTGTACGACCAACAAATTCAAACTGATCGCACGAAAGCGGCAAACAAACGGATATTGTTATCCGGGATTCGGAGAAAATTGTGTTTACTTGTAGATGTGGTTGAGTCTTGCGATCAAAACGTTGTAACCAAGGAAGCAGAGAAACGTCTTTAATACGAGAGTTTGGAAATCGAAATCAGCTGAATGTGGGGCGTAAAAGCATAGATCGTCACAATAGTTATCAGAGCTCTGGGATTTGTTTGCAACACCTGTAAGAACTTGGCTAAAATCCCAGGTCACTCAAAAGACCGGGAAGTGCAAGATTTTGCTTTATTTAAAACAGCCCACATTTTGCGCAACGTATTGAAGAGGTAGCGACCATCCCTAGATATGCTTCTTAGGAATATGGTACCAACCTGGTATAGATTTTATATTTAACCGACTTACACCTTTAGTGATGAAGTTTTATGAATAATAATAAAAGCAACATTACCATCATCATTTCATACATCCCTCATGGCTATCAACCCTGAGGTGCAAAAATTAATTTGGCCGATCCTCCCCAAAGAGGTCACGTGCACTTGCCCCCCTAGAGAATATGACTGGGCCTTTTTCTGCGAAAGTTCACAATTTTTTTAAAAAAAGTACTTCGAGTTAAATCTAAAAGTTGAAATTTTTGCTGCAGTTTGGTATTATAGCGATCTAGGATGTGTGCAATTTTCAGATTTTTATCTGGTCCCCCAACAGAGATATTACAGTTGGAAATATGGAAAAAATCCAAAATTCCAATTTTTAAAAGGGTGTAATTTTCGAGGGGTACTTTACTTACCAATGATATTTTACAAAAAGTGACTATACTGTTGTGTGTAAAAGTACAGAAAAAATTAAGGCTGCGATTCTATTCCTTCCTTGAGAAATTACTCTCTGAAAATCGAACTTTGTTCATTCGCGTTCCAAAGATTTGGTCGCAAATATTTCTCAACTAAAATCATACAAAGTAGGTAAACAATATTTCAATGTGTAGGCCAGAGTATACTAAATCCAATGCTTTTTTATTCTAGGATGCCAGAACAGTCCAGAGCTGAATGATTATGAATAGAGTAAATGTCTACAAACGCGAAAAATGGCACACGGCGTAAAACAAAAATGGCCGCCATTAGTAAACCAGATCCAATAAAAATAAATCAAAGATGTTTTCGAACTGCCAAAACATAAGGAAATTTTTGAACAAAATATGATTTTTTTTCGAGATGGTCGAGCGACCAATTTATTAACCATTTAAAATGGACCATTTAAAATGGATAGACCCACGGGTGGTGTACAGTCGCGGACTAAGGAAACCAATCGGATTATCAATAATTCCCTCGCCGTTCCCTCTCCCTCTGACCATCCCTCACGCCGCCCCCTCTAACACAACGATAAACCTCTAAACACACATCAAAACACACGAAATACCGTTTTGCTGTTGCGAAAGAAACGGTAATTTTATATGAAATAATGTCAATCTATCCATCCTGTCAATATTTTTTAATACTGCTGGCTAAAGAGCTGAGCGTCAATCTGTCAATGTTTTGTTAATATATTGAAGATCTCTCACACGTCTCATTCACTTTTCATATATTGAGATTTTTGAAAATTTCTGTTCGATTTTTTAAAAATTTTCTTTTATGCAAACCTTGTCCTGACAATAACGAACACACAAAAAAAGAATTAATCAATTTGGTGCTGTCGTTCGGAAGTTATGCGCTTACATACATTTCGCCGATTCATTTTCATTTATAAAGATTTCTGAAATATTGAGATTTAATAATTACCCTGTCATGGTTATTAGTAAATTGATAAGACAGATTGAAAAGTATCCAGAATTAACATCAGGGTAACATGCAGACAAAACATGTGATGATACAAAATGTTTACATTTCTATTCTCAGCGTGTTTCTCAGTTGTTGCTTTTTGCCTCGATTGGGACACCCGTATATTCCATGACCGTTCCACTATTTGTACGGAATTCAGATATATTTAAATTAAACCGACTAAGGTGGCTCAGGACATCAATTGATGTCCATGCAATGCCTCTGACTTGGAGATAGAGGGTTCGTGTCCCGAAAGTGGCAGGAGTTTCAACAATACCTAGGTTGAATTCTGTCGCTGTCTGGAGAACAATGCTACCCGCCGGCTGCTCTGGTAATTTTGCGTAGTTTTTCCGATCAACACCAGGCGAATGCCGGAGCAGTACCCTAATAAACGGGCCACTTACCGTCCACGGTATTTCCTTCCTATTTATTTTCCTATCCTCAACGCTTAATTACACTCTCACTAACAGGCACTACTCTACCACACATTTCAAGAGACTAGTGAGGAACTTGGAGCTTGTTCCGACTGGGTCTGTGCCTCTCTGGTGGGAGATATCTGGTTGGGGAAAGTCCGCAGGCTGACGGAGGTCAGCGCCGGATCTCGCCCTGCCGAATGGTCACCATCAGATCAGCGCGCTAGGTTCGGTGAAGAGAGTGTCGTGGGTTTCATCCTTCGTATTAAAATTAAACTGTTGATTGTCTGGGTGTACCTCCGCATATGTAACTTGTGTCGTGATAAAATACGTATTAACACATTGACTTATACACGCGTGAAAATTACACTGGCTTCAAGGCGAAATATAATTATCTAAACTCATGATTTAACTGTGGATGAATGGATGGTGGCTGTTGCGAGATTCGGTTGGAGCTTTTGATTTTTCTCAATCGTGAAAGGTGTAGGAGTGGCAGCCGTGTAAAGAAAATGAATCCCTTTAGCAACGATAGCGGCGACATCTAGATTGGGACAAATTATAACAAGAAATGAATATCCAACTGGCAAAGTTAATGCTGTCGGCATTATCAGCAGTTACCTGGTCACTGCAGTTAAATCAAGGTTTTTGTACCTAATTCTAACTTCAGAAGACCTGAAGAAATACAAATTTTATAAAATTTAGTATCTTGTTCCTGCTGCATTTCAAACTTGACCAACGGCCATGCACTGCTTTCTAAAATATCCACAATACTGCCCACAAAAATACTTACATTAAAAAATGCCTGACACAAACTAATGATTTGGAATATGCCAACAACTACAGTTACTATGAAAATGCAAGTAGCAAATTTGAAGTAATAGACAATCGTTAGTCATGAATTGATATCTTGAAATAAATATATAAAATAAAATTAGAACTAGTTTTAACTATGGTACATTTCAATTCTTTAAAGTAAATTTAATGTGATAAAAGAAATAATTACATCTCAAGTACACCAGTTGGCTGGATATAACAATACTGAAACTAATGCATGAATTACGTTCGTGTTGTATGGATTCAGCAAGCGAGAAAACATTGGAAGGCACTGCACATTGGAAGGCACATTCCTCTCTCTCTCCTACAACAGCTATTCATTGATCGCGAGTGCTCTTAACGGCTGACGTCACCCTAGGGTGCAGCCCGCAGCCCTCCAGGAAATTAATCTGCGCATTCCCCGGACTAAGTCTGCCAGGCGACGCACGTGTCCTCGCGCGTCGCGCCGCGTGCTCTTGGACTTCGCTCGATAGGTGCCTCCCTCCCCCCCGCGCATGAGAATATCATCCCACCAGTGGCGGCTTGTAGGCTAGTGCCAATGTGCCATGGCACCAAAAGGAAAAGAACATTTTCACCACATATGTGTATAAAATATAGTTTCTTTAAAATATTTTTCTTTGTAGTAATTCGTTGGAACGAGCATGTAATCCTTAAATGCGCAATCAATACTCTTCAAACGCCCAGTGCAAAGTGCTATCTGCCGGCTTCTTTCTAAATAACTGAGACACATACGGATTGGCACCATCTCTGTCGATTTAACGCTGTATAAAGACCGCTGTTTGTATGCGTCCCTTATGGATGAGATGGTGCCAAAATCGAACTGGCGCAATAGTTTAAGTTATGTTCCATAGAGTGCACTAATGGCACTAACTTCATCGAATATACTCTCTCTCGCTCAGGATGTCCCCGATGCTCTGGTATTTCTTACGTCTTTCCTTGTAATTCGCATATGGAGAGGCGGCGTACACCATGAGCCTAAGGCCTTCTTTCCGTACCCTTCTTCGCCGAACTCAGGAGGCTGTGACATCTTGAGATTACTGTGGGCACTCAGGCTTTCAGGTTTAGTATTTTTATTTGATCTTATTATTTTTCGTTTATTTCCAGTTTATTCCTCCTTACAAATTAATAAACACTGTAAAATTAAATTTTGTTGCCCAGGAATTTTATTCTAGAGATTTCTGAACCAGTTTTAAAACATCGCATCGATGTTTAACAACATGTTTAACAACATCGATGGTTTTCGATCGATGTTTTGAAAATTATTTATTAACATTTATTTTGAATATTTGTATTAACATCGATGTTTTGACCATTGATAATTGTTAACTTCGATTTTTTGTTATCGATGTCTCATCACTAACTGCAGGACCAATAGAAATCCGTGCCGGCCGCCACTGCATTCCACCCTTGAGAAAGTTAGGTTTTGAAAACCACAGGTTCGAAAATGAATAGGAAAGACAATGGGAAGATTCCCACCTCAATGACGAGAGGCTTGCAGGAATAACGTGAATGGTATTTGATTATTATTCGAACATTTCTTCTGCAATTTAAAGGTTTGATTACGATGCGTTTCCCAAGAATATAATGCCATATTTCAGACGGGAACTTTCAGAAAATACTCGTAACTAAATGCATGATGTCTAATTGAATTTTAAACAAAAGTTAATAAGTAATATACTGAATTTAATTTGAAGTTATATTCATTTACAAGAATTTTCCGTTTGAGATTTGGCAGAATTGAAATATCCAGACATTTTGTTACCTTAACATCAGCTAATTGCGTATTGTTCTTTTTCAGTGCCGCATGCGATTGTATGTTTGATGCACAAAACAACCAAAATAGAAATCTGATTTTAAAACACGATTTTAAAAATCGGTTCGTTCCAATATGCGACCAATTCGATGCGACAATTCAATTCCAACCATTCATATGTGACCATATTGTAATGGCGTGGAGTCACACATTTAAAAAAATATGTTGTAGCGCCAATTTCCCCTAATGGTCCGTACTTCATCGACATTGGATCGCCAATTTCATGTAAAGACCCGGGGACATACATTATATTTATAAAAAGAGACAGAGGTCATCGACACAGGGGGTGGGTTCAGAGCGTTAGCCTAGCCCGAAATAATGCCAGCTCTAGAGATCTCAGGAAGATTGGGTGGTCCAGGATCGGGGTATGATTCAAATTCGAGATTATTAATTACGTAAACAAAAGTTTGATGCAATCGCATCGCAAAAATGACGGTGAGTGATAATTAACAAAAAATAAAATTATACTAAATAATTCATTTACATAGATTTTTTATATTCTGCATGAACACACTATGGGCTAATTATAGCCGGCTGCCTTCGTAGTTTTAAAGACCATTATTCATTGGCAATTGCTTAGATAATTGAGTCGGCGCGATCTCTTCCTGTTGACATGACTTTCGGCAATGGTACGAGACGCGGCTGACGGAGAAGACTGCGGCATGCGTCGATGGCGCGTTACGACCAGCTCTGGGGATAATTTTGCGCAGCAATTCATGAAGCGCGAATTCGCCGAGCGAACATGTCCTCGAAGTCCAATCCAGCAGAGGCCTGGCCCCAAGGGTGAATTGGATGTGTTTGGGACATACACATATCGAGAGCTCCTTTACACTTCCGACCATCACACGAAACCGGAGAGTATGTGCTAGAAGTGTCGCTAAATGTGAGAGGTGCTGGATCGTGATTGCAGCACTTAGCACTGTGGGTTGCAGCCAATGTCTGCTTGGAACTTGCCGGCGTCGATAGCCGGCGCCGCTAGCCGAATTCGCTTACTACGCTCCGTGAAGTGACAGAGGTTAAGCGAATACGAAACTCGCGTGTTCTTGCTTGGGTGACTGGCTAGGAATCCTGGGTCTAATCGCTTCGAGCCCCTGGCCGAAGGGATAAAAGGAGCTGGCTGTCTGCGACGTGATGAGAGACTAAGGTACAGAAAAAGTAATTACTTCCCATTAGTAACGGAGGATTTCTCCAGGGAAAACCCCTCAACAGCCAACAAGGGTTAGAGACGCGTTGCGTCAAGGACGACGTAAGAAATTTTAAAGGAAAATCTTTTCCCTCCCAAAATACGTCTGTCCTATCTCTTGGTCTCTCAGAATCTTTCTCTTTACCAGCCTTAACCTTTCTCTGCCATCTCTAATTCACGGCTTCCCGACTACCATATGATCCCAGAACGGGTTCGCATTCGCAGTTTAAACTTTGCTTCGAGAGGATTCTCGTGGGATTATTGGGCAATATTGGGCGGTATTGCGTATCGGGCATTATTGAGCGTGTGTGTGTCTCTCCGTCTCTCTCTCTCTCTCTCTCTCTCTCTCTCTCTCTCTCTCTCTCTCTCTCTCTCTCTCTCTCTCTCTCTCAGAGAAAAGGGTTAGTCAGCATTGCACACTTACGCATGACAAATTGCCTTGAAATATAGAGCTGAGGGGTACTGGCTGTTGTAAACTACTCTTCGAATACTTTTACATTCTTGTGGAGTGGAGTGAAAGTTATGTAATGCTGCGCAAAAAAATGGTGAGTTTTCGGCAGAAAAGCTCTTTTTACAGGGTTCTGCTAATGAAAAAGGGGATAAATTCTGTCCATAAATTTAGAAAAAATCCTTTAACATGCGATGTAGCCAGAATCAATGTCTTGTGGGTCCTTGATATCGAAAAACCGAATGACGGCAAACCGTCCGCCCGTCCCTGTCTGAACAACGCTAGCGGCTAAACCGTTCAGACGATTTTCTCCAAAATTCATATTCCTCAATCGATCTGGCTGTTGTCACGGACCCTTGAATTTGAAACCGATATTTTAATTGAGGGGGTACTTTACATAAAGCCCCTGGGAGATTTTCGAAATTTTTAAAAAAAAATGGCTCCATCGTTTATTAAATTTTGTTGTTGGATAGTGTGAAGGACGAAGAGAATTGTGCAGGTCTCATTTTCTTTGAAAAAATTCAAAACTTTTTCGGTGACTTCCTACAATTACAGTAATAAAGATGGAGATTTTTACTTTAATGAAATTTTTTTTAAAGATAGATTTTGAAGCGCGTTCATGTACACTATTTCGAAAATTTGAGTCCTTTTCGCATAATTCTGCGTGAAAATACAGGCGAGAAAGTACGTACTCTGAGCACCGCTAGTTTCTTTTGTCAACCTTTGTTTATTTCTAAACGTCATGACGTATCTCAAGATTTCCTTATCTACTTTAAAAAATACAAAACATTGTTACGAAAAGTCATAAGGCAGGCTAAAATCATGAAAAACGATCAGAATATTTTGAACTCAAATAATAAAACAAAAGCAATGTGGAATATAATAAAAAATACTACCAAATCAACTAGAAAACCCGTAGAGAATGTTGTTTTAAAATATAACGATATAAATGTCAACGATCCGGCAACAGTGGCTAATCTCATTAACCAATACTTTTCGAGAATTGCTGCCGATCTCACTAAGGGTCTTCAGCCACAAAATTCAAAACCAGACAGTTCACCCAAAATTTTAGACACAATGTTCGTTTCCGAAACTTCTTCCCATGAAATTCTCAAAATAATCGGTAAACTAAAAAAATAAATATTCGTCCGGTTTAGATGAATTCCCAGATTCTTTGTTAAAGACTTGTGCGTATGCCATTATACACCCGTTAACTCACATATTTAATGCATCTTTATGCACTGGAACGTTTCCAGATATTTTCAAAACAGCTAAAATTAAGCCGCTTTTCAAAAAAGGCAACAAAAATGAAATTCAAAATTATCGGCCCATTTCTCTTCTATCAGTTTTTTCAAAAATATTAGAGAGACTTTTTTACGTACGAATGGAAACCTTTCTCACTAAACACGACGCGCTTTCAGATTGCCAACATGGATTTAGAAAATCAAAATCAACGGAAACAGCTATATTTTCTTTTCTTAAAGATGTCGCCTCATCATTGGATCAAAACGAGGCACCTATTGGATTATTTTTAGATCTCTCAAAAGCTTTTGACGTCATTGATCATGACATTTTACTTTCCAAATTACCTTCATATGGATTTCGTGGTATTGCGCTAGATTGGCTATGTTCGTACCTTAAACAACGATCTCAGAGAGTTGAAATACCTTACTGGAATGATGGAACATTACGTACGCACCTTTCTCACTCTTTGCCCATTCCATGTGGAGTTCCTCAAGGATCGATTTTAGGCCCTATTCTGTTCCTACTTTACGTAAACGATATGCCCTCGGCGATTCGAAACGGAAGAACGTTCTCTTTGCGGATGATACGAACATCCTTTGCAATAAAGAAACCGTAAATAGTACAATATCAGATGTTTCAAATTGGTTCCGAAATAACAAATTAATAGTAAACGAAAAGAAAACGGTTTTAATGCAGTTTTCCATATCAAATAAACAATTCTGTGCTCCATTGAAAATGAACAGTGTACCATTGACTGATGTTAAGGCAACAAAATTTTTAGGTCTCTCAATTCAGTCAAACCTTAAATGGAACGTCCATTTAAATGAATTGAACACAAAATTAAGTTCATTATGCTACGCGTTCAGAATTCTTGCAAATTCAGTCAGCCTTCATTCTGCTCGTTGTGTATACTTCGCGAATGTTCATTCCCGCCTGAGATATGGCATAATATTCTGGGGAAATACATCTTATAGCTCCCAGACTTTTAGATTACAAAAACGAATTGTACGAATAATAACCAAATCCCACCCACGTGATTCATGTAAGCCTCTCTTCATTAATCTAGGAATTCTACCATTACCGTGTCTTTCTATTTACGAATCAGTGGTTTTTGTAAAAAATGACTTGCTCAAGGGCGGGAATATTTTTTCAGAAAATGCCGAAGTCTATTACTATAACACTCGACGTAGAAATCATATTCATCAGGTGACAGTATCAACAGCTTATTACAAAAAATTCACATACAATACATGTACATTATTTTACAACACTTTGCCAGATGACATTAAACGATTAAATTCAATAGAAAAGTTTAAATCCCAAGTGAAATCGTTTCTGCTGCATAACTGTTTCTATACAATTAGAGACTATACTGAGCATCACAAGAAAAGTAACATTAATTTTAACAATGATACATAATGCATTAATTACCATTTGGACTCTATAAATGAGTATAAACAACCTGTAACAACTATTGTACAACAGCTTCCGGGTCAATGACCCCCATCTCGATCAGGTTTTTCGTCCAGTTTCCCTGATCCATTGAGCAAATGCTGAGATGGCCCTTGTTTTGCTTCTGGACATAAATGTAACTTCATTTTCTGTGCACGTCTTCTAGAATTCAGTGGGAAATACAATTATTCAAATTATCGTGTCCATGTTGTCGCGGCAGGAAGTAATAAGAGCCAAAATTTATTGCTTATTTATGTTTGAAAATAGATTTTATTACATGGGAGTTTTTTTTTGTTTTTTTCTCCCTTTCAAAATTCAAAATTTATTGCTTATTTACCCTTGAAAATAGATTTTTTTTACATGGGAGTTTTTTTGTTTTTTTTCTCCCTTTCAAAATTCAAAATTTATTGCCTATTTATCCTTGAAAATCGATTTTATTACATGGGAGTTTTTTTGTTTTTTTTTTCTCCCTTTCAAAATTCAAAACTTAAGTAGTATATGATTTAGTGTAGGGATCACAGAATTTTGAAAATGTGCACACAATTCACTTTTCCCCATAGCCTGTCATACGCAGTTTTTAACTGTTTTTTTGACGTAAATAAATAAATAAATAAAATCATTCTGGAAAATTCTACATCCATAGTCTATGATAAGTACATTTTCCAAAATCGAATCGGTGATAGAATTGAATTCTATGTTTGGTTAATGAATTTTGTTTATTGGAATGTTCATTAATATTTTTTATGCTCATTAATTCGTTTTTCCAAATTTATCTTTGACCTTTATACATAAATTAGCAATTCTGACAAGATATTTGATACACAATGTTATATTGATCTAGGATGTTTACTTTTGTTTTTCATATTTAAAAAAATGTATTTCTTGTTTTATAACGTGAGCAAAGCTGCCTGCGACACTCCAAAGCCCAATTTTGACCCGTGCCTTCGTTGCCAAATTTGCCTGGTGGCCTGATTGTATTGGCCGTGGCTCAAAACATTGGCTTTCAGAAATATTTCACGATTGTTTAAAACATGTTTCTATAAAACATCGATGTTTTGAAAATACGTCAATACGTCTGGATTGAGGATTGCCACTGCATCATGGAACACGGCGGCATGGAACACATGGATGTTATAATGCAGTGAAACCTGTTCAAAATGGAGACGACAGAATTCCTATTTCGTTCTTATTCAAGTGCAGAGTTCGAACACTTTTGCTGCGAGAAAATAATCTTTGTATCCTGTTTCAATGCATCACAATACAAGTATTTATTTTTAAAGCTTCGAAAATAATAAATACATCACAACCACAAACTTTACATTACATTGATTTTGCTAGTAGAGCTCCATACCTCTGCCCGTGCCTACCACTTGTGATACGCTGAACGATAGTTCCGTACAAACGTTCGTTCACTACACACTTCGTCATGAGTTAGGAATATTTGGAGGTCTCTTAGCAGCGTTGCCAGACGTCCCACGTTTGAAGAGTAAAATTGAATGTCCCGCGCGGCTCAGCCAAAATCACGCATTTGTAAAATCTTTCGATTTGAATTGTCCAATGCAAAAAGATAACAAGAACAATGCACGTGAAATAAATCTGAGGGGCAGAGGCGTGTGATTCGGTCGTCGCGTGGTGCAGTGGAGTCACAGAGCACAAATACACTGAGTGCGCACTGGGCTGCGCAGAAGGCCAGCCGGGCACCAACAGCTCTCACGCCCGTGTCACAAGAACACTGTCTCGTATTAAATGATTTCTTTTTGATACGTATCTAACAGGTTTCATTCTAGCGTTATTTTCTCATCTATTATTATTATTATTATTATTATTATTATTATTATTATTATTATTATTATTACTATTATTATTATTATTATTATTATTATTATTATTAGCTTGAGAATATTAGTAATTTTAGGCAACTTCAAAATAAAAAAGGAAATTTGGTGAAATTTTAAAATTACGTAGCTCTGTTACTATTTACTGGAAGAAAATAATTTAAAAAGCATATTTGTTGAGAATTTTATAATCTTTAAAATTGTAAATAACAATTTTTGCCCTACGATCATCTATTAAAACGTTATTACGCAAAAATCAAAGAAGTCGGAATTTTTTTGTTGTTTTTTTGGATACAAGCTCTCGGAAACAAGCTCTCAGGTGAAGATAGCGAGCTCTCAGGCTGCAAAACATTTAACAGACTATTTCGCAAAGCCTCTTCTAATTACGAAAACAAAATATCAGATGCTAAATTTAGATAACAAATTGATTCCGGTGTTTGTGATTGAAATCTGCATAAATGTATGTTTGGATACTTACAATTAAAAAATTACTTATGTGTTTTTTATTTTGTTCCGCTTCTTCCAAACAAAACTCGCTTTTTTCATTAAGATTTATTAAAAATTACATGAAAACGACTTACATTGACGGTAATCTGGCAACGCTGTCCCTCTTCAAAGCATAAAAAAACTTCAAAATAAAAGTATAGAAATAGTTTCCTGTAATACATGCAGCATAACCCAACGAGCGAGCGTCGGTATATCTAACATATTGCGTTGCGGTTTTCAACAAGTCATCCTCGAGTAAAAGGTAAAGAAATATAAAATAATTACTTTTGAAACTGATTGAGCTAATCACTAACATATTTTCTTAGGCTTGTCAGAAACAATGCGCAAAAAAGACGCATTTATTTATTTTCTTGTCTGGAAAATTGTTACTTTGTTTGTTAAAATTACTTAAAATTTCTGCAAGCGTTAATTGTGCCTAAGACCGTAGGGCTAGTTTAATGTTACGTTATGCTGATAGTTTCTGTTTTCTTCGGCATTTGATAAAATTATTCCTTTTATTCTGAAATACACTAATTAAAATAACTAAATTAAAAATATAAATAAATTACAAAGTTATGATTTACAATAATTGAAAATATATTTTCATCATGAATCTTAGATTACGTGGAAAATGTTCTAAACGGGTCTCTAGCACTTTCTAGAATTCAGTGGCGTCATAGCTGCTCCAACAATGAAGGCCACGCGGCCGAGGGACTGGCAGTGGGGGAGGTAGCCGGGCGCCAGGGCGTTGCCGAGCGACAGCCCGAAGCCACTCGCAGCGAGACGAGGAAACCTTTCTGCGCGGGCGGGCGATTGGCTCGGCCCTTCGCTGGCTGAGCTCAAAGGAATCACTTTGTTCAGTGTAAAAGCTCACTCGTGTCTGTGTTCTGGTGGCGAATATCACAGACGACGTCGTTTTCTAATGTCACACCACTCTCCGGCCGGAAGACGTACGCCAGGACACCACTCACGTAAGTGCAGCCATCTGTAATTCGAGCCTTATGCACTTAGCTATTGTTCATCCGAACATTTCATTGCAGTACGGAGCCTTATGGAGTATTGCTCTCTTTCCATTCAATGCAATTTTATATAAGACTCATTCTAACGCAAGCTACTATTCTGCCAATTCACAAGGCTTAGGGTTTTTTCAGCTTGGCTATCTGGTTTCAGGATCAAATATTTAATACGTTAACTCAAATGATAAGCTTCAATTGTGTTCTTTCTAGACAACTTGTTTTTTTACAAATTATTCCCAAAACTGTTATGAATGTGATAGGGATAACCCACACGAACTCGACATGACGTGACATATGTGGATTTTTTAAAACTAACATGATTTTAGAATTCCTGATCAAAACATTCCCTTCAATCCGAAGATTCAGATTAAATCGTCAACCATACTTGCTACAGAAAAATAAGGTTTTTTCCATAATTTCATTTTTTTGATCATTATTTTTTTGATTGATACAATGCAATTTCGTTTAAAAAGTATGATCACTGAAGGTTCTTATGGGAAATTTCCCGAGAAATCCAAATTTATCGACACACTTGACGAAAATATCGAACTATTGACTAAAAAAGTCATTTACTGGTAAAAATGACTTTTTCAATAATTTAATTCGACGTGTTCTTACACGTATTTTTCATTCGTTTGACGTCTAAACTTTACTTCTGGATTTCAATTTTCAGAAAAAAATGTATGGTTCTGGAGAACGTTGACTTTATGACTGAAAAATAGCATTTATCTGTTAGTCGATTAAAACCGTATATTCTTGGATTATTTGCTATTATTGCATGGTATTTCGTAATTAAAAAATATAATTTCTATGTATTTATATCATATCTTTCATATCTTTTATTCTATGAGATTTTAAAAGGTTTTCTTTTGTGCATTTTATAATGAAAAAAATGAAGAATTTTTAAAATAAATGAAATAATTTAATTTAAGAATAAATAAAATTAACCAGTGTTTAAATAATTACATTTTTACGGTTTCTCTATTGCTTGTTATCGGTATTTAAGATTACTCAATGGCTACTCTTAGATATAATAGAACATTCATTTATTTCTGGAGAAAAGAAATTACACGTACGATCTCTTCTAAATTGAAGAATCCCTTGTTAATCTGGCTCTAGTTGAAGCTTTGAAATTTTGAAAACCATTCTTTAAAATTTGGGGGTACTTTACCTTACTCCCCGGACATTTTCAAAATTTTCTCAAACACGGCTCCAAGTTTTTTCTTACATTTCTTGTAAGAATAGAGTAAAATATACTTATAAAGGTGGCATAGGTCCCATTTTCACGGGTAACTCTGAATTTTCGAAAATTGCAAAAGTTGATTTTTTTCGTTGTGTTCCTACAACAACAATATTAAAGACATTTTTCCTTCAAATGAAAATTGTTGTGGTTAAATAATTCTTTCAATAAGCTTATGTACATTTTTTTTAGAAATTGTAGTAGTTTTCGTGCTATAGTGCGTGGAATATTTGCAATTTTAAAATATTACAAAAACCAATTTTCTCTAAAACGGGTCCGAATTTTTTCTTTACATTGTTGGTAGTGTTAGTGCCAAACGAACCCTATACAATGATAAAAACGCTCTATTGCTCTATTCTTTGTTTTTTGTCAAAAAATACAAAAATGTAATTCTTTTGACTTGTCTCTCACGTCGGAAATATTTTTACTACAGGCGATTTCATCACTTTATTATATTTATGAATGCATGTGCTTTAAATTATCTCAAGTAAAGTTTCTCGAAAACTCAACAGGTTTCTGTAAAAATGAGCTCAAAATTCCGCATTTTCAGAAATGCTCAAACGCCTTTTTCTTAAAAGTCGCTCAAAATTTTTTCTTTAAAATTTTCCAATAGATAGTGCTATGTGCAATGTTTAATATGACGTAAAGTTCATTTTGGTGTACCCTTTTGTAGTTTTATTAAATAACACAAATTATTTTTTAAAATATCTGTCACTCCGTTTATATGGACACCTTCATCGATTTGTATGCGTTATTACAATTGTGAGAGGAAGTGCTTCAAATGATTTCAAATGAACTCTTTCGAAAACTCAATAGGTTCCTGTGAAACAGAACTTGAAATTTCGCATTTACAGTAATGCTTAATCGCCATTTTCTTAAAAACCGCTTCCAATTTTTCAATAAAAAATATATTTAGGACGAGGTTTTACTCTTATTTAATATTCTTGAAGTAATATTTTGGTTAAACCACGAAGAAAGCAAAAAGTTGAGGAAATTTTAAAAAATGTACTTTGGGCAACGATAGATGGCGGCTGGCCGGTGAATGGAGCCCTTAAAGCCAGACCACACCTAGGAAAGTAGAAGATTATACTACGAGAAAGTCTTTGCCATTCTGTAGCACCTCTAGTTCTTTTATTTCATCTGCTGAAAAGTCAAAATTGTCGCCGAGATCATACGCTGTTTTTATCTTTTTACTTCATCTAATTTGCGCATGAGATAATTCTTTTTAGTATGTTTGTGCTTATTTGACAATCCGATTGGTGGTATTTGCAAAAAATTCAAAACATTTGTAGTATTTTTTGGCAAATTGTGAATCTTCACTCGAATAATTAGGCTCCTGAGAAAACTTTTGAGAATTACCTGATCTTAATGACAAGAAGCTGCGAAGTTCTTCTTGTAACTCGGAAACTGCGCAACGTAGTTTGATCGTCAACTGTAGATCCTTTCGAAGTCGTCGGTTGATTCTTGTCCTCAAGTACTGTAGCCATTTTTTTGTCAATGTTCGTCCGACATGTACAAATTTTCATGCCAGGAGCAATGACTATGTGCAGATTATTTTTCATTTGTACCGCGGCATTTATACTTATTTTTTGAAGTCCAGCGACGATTTTCCTCATGTTTTAAAACGGTTCAAAACAATTTCGTTGATTTGTACTGTACTTGTAGATGATTTTTATGATGTGTAGGACAGATTTGAGACGTAGGTTCAAAGCTGTCCAATCCTAAAGAAACATGCGGTTTGATGAATTTTGAACAAACGTCCTCATTTATGTGTTTACTAATTTTCACATGTTACCTGTTCTTAGCTCAACCCTTCACTGGTCGCGTGAATTACTATTGTGATCCAGTCACATTCATTCGCTGATTATAGCGAGAGTTGTCAAACTTCTGGCAGACTTTCCAGTACCTTTCTTAGAAGGCCTCAGTTTTCGAATTATAGCAAAATATGACTCACATGATAACTGCCGCACTAGCGATAAGCGCCGGAAACAGCTTGGATAGCAATAGTAATCCACGCGATCACTCGTGGTTCAGTTTCTGACCTAAGCTGACAACATGACTATCGTTGTAATCGATGCTCTGAATGTTTATGCAAAGTACAACAGTGGTGAAAGGTTGACCAGAAGGGGATTTCTAAAGGATCTTGCTTTGTCCTTTATGAAACCAGAAAAGGAAGATCGAGAGAAAATCTATCCCGACAGCAATAAGAACACACGGGAGAGTTCTACTAGTAATCCGAGAATGGGCCGTGGGTTCAGCGGAGTCAACAAAGGGCAACGCAGAGTGGTTTTTTTATCGTTCGCCGAAGAATCGGGCCGCGTCGCCCGGGCAATCGAGGGCTCACTCGCCGGGAGAAATGCTGATTCACCGCCCGTGCTGCCATACGAGAACTATCGCTACCGCGTAACTTACCTTAACGAAGATGCTGAAAGTGGTGTCCTTCGGCTCGAATGCATTCTTGGCACCTCCGGAATAAATTATGATTAACCCTTTGAAGTAAATCTCGAGGAATTGCGGCGATTTTCTCTTCAATAGAGCGCCGGAGCTCTTCCTCCGAATGCGGGTTTTCTGCATATACCTGATCTTTCAAGTGTCCCCAAAGGAAAAAGTCACAAGGAGTCAGATCAGGTGATCTAGGAGGCCATAACCCACGACTAATTATTCTATCATCATTCTAAACATTATTTAAGAAGTTCATGGATCGACCAGCAGTGTGAGCTGTTGCCGAATCCTGTTGAAAGTAACCATAGAACCTCTCTTCTGGTGTCAATTGTTCGAAGAATAATGTCAATATCTGATGAATGTAAACATCAGCAGTAACGGTGGTGTTGAAAAAAATAGATCCGATAATTTTTGTGGAACTCAACGCACACCACACTCCTATCTTTACGTCGTGAAGTGGTTCTTCATGAAACAGGTGAGGGTTTTCTGCACTCCAATAGCGGTTGTTTTGGCTGTCAACGTATCCACTCAGATGAAACCACGCTTCATCAGAAAAAAAAAGTGAAAGCAGGATCAAGATCACCGTCATGTACGCTCTGCAAAAAATATTCCGCAAAACGTACTCGGGATTCTGGGTCACGAGGCTGCAACGCATGAACAACAGTGGTCTTGTATGGCCGAAGCTTTAAAAGCTTAGTGGCTGTTCTGGCTGAGCTCGTGGATACACGTGCCTGTTGTCCAAGACGCCTCAAAGATTTTCTTGGGGATTGTTGTAACCTGGCAGAAATTTCTCTCACCTTCTCTTCTGTCAGGACATGGCGCTTTCGACACTTTCGTTTGTCTATTAAAATTCCCTGGGTGCGAAGTTTCTTAACAATCTTCAAAATTGTTGACCGATGTGGAATATTCATGCCCGGAAATTTGTTAATAAAACGCTTGCGGCACTTACTGGCGGACTTAACTCGAACGAAGGTGTCATAAAGAAATATTCTCTGCTTCAAAGAAAATTTCATATTGCACAGTCTAGGGGCACTGGTGTATCGGCCGGTTGCGCCCAGCGACGAACGCGCCGGATGAACGGGGGCCTTGTTGACAAATCGCCGGGCAACCGAGGGCTCGATCGCTGAGGCAAGCGGTGCGTCATCTTCGGCGAAAGATAAAAAAAACACCCAGTAGTTCTAAACGAGTGACATCTTTTCAATGTTTACATGGAACATAACCTTTACGTGAAGTGTACAGTGTTTTCCAATGTATTGAAAGATGGCGACACTGCGCATGTCGATAAAACTGTGTAACTATTGATTCCAAAATAAGCGGTCAATTAATTTTTTCTATTGTAAATTACAGTCAATGGATTACATTTCAAGAAAATGCCGTAGATCGATTGAATAGATTTCAGTCAACATAAATGTAAAATGGTAAAAGATAAAAAATAACCTTTCATTACGATGTATCATGCAATAATAGTGAATAATCCAAGAATATGCGGTTTTAATCGACTAACAGATAAATGCTATTTTTGTCATAAAATCAGCGTTCTCCAAAACCAAACGTTTTTTTTCTGAAAATTGAAGTCGAGACGTAAAGTGTAGGTGTCAAAAGAATGAAAAATATGTGGAAGAAAACGTCGAATAAAATTACTGAAAAATGTCATTTTTACCAGTAAATGACGTTTTTTTAGTGAATAAGTCGATATTTTCGTTAAGTTTTGAGAAAAATTTGTATTCCTCGGTAAATTTCCCATAAGAATCATCAGTGATCATACTTCCATTGCATAAATTGCAAAAAGGACTTGCATTGTATAAATCAGCAATCAAAAAATATTGATCGAAAAAATTAAATTATTAAAAAAGTATTTTTTTCTCTAGCAAGTATGGTCGATCGAATAAATCTAAAACTTCGGGTTTAGAGGTATTTTTTTATGAGAAATTCGAAAATCATGTTAGTTTTAAAAAAATCCACCAATGTCACGTCAAGTCGAGTTCGCGTGGAATTACCCATAGTTATTTTGTAATTGAGTTTGATGGTTTAATTTCGAAGAAATTAGTTATAAAATTATTGCCAATTGTTTACTCCTACATTTTGACGTCGTTAAATTTTCACCATGCAAGAAACTCTTTTATCATTGAAGAAAAGCACAAACATTCAGGGCATGAAATGATGCGGGGAGTCCAAATTTTGATATGAGACAAACATCATTTCTGTATGAATCATAGTTCTCGAGTCTGACGGGGATAAAAACAATATTTAATGCGATCGGAACGAACATCTCCTGTCGTTAGGTGATCTTGTATCTTCTCCGCAATTCCCAACTGACGATGTGGAAGGAAAAATTATATCGAATTGTAATATATATTACATAATTACATAAATATCTAAAATTGAAGTAAACATTTTACAGTTAAAAATATTACTGCCAAAATCATTCAACGAGTAATTATCTTAAAAAGCTCCAAGCAGCAAAGCTGTGGCAAATGTTTAGCTGGACATTCAAAAAAATGCATTATCCGCACAATGGCTTGCAGTACAGAGCGTTTAGAGCAGTTGATGATTTTAATGTCAGCTTCTATAACAAATGAGTGTCGCTCTCCAAAACATATTCTTAGTAGCAGTATCAGCTGGTTGGATTTTGTAATTGAATGTATTTTTTTATATGAAAGTTAGAAATAGTTTTCACGAAAGATTCGTAGAATTTCGGTCTCATTAGACGAAAAATTGTACGAATTTATACAAATAATTTTGAAATGTTGTTCATGATGTGTAACTGAGTGAATTAAGCCATCGTTCATAAGGATGACAAATGTACCGCCAAAACCTCACGTAGGCGTTGTGAAAACTATCTCATGTAAATTGAGAAGTAAAACAAAGATCATGCGTCAACTTTTTAGATATAATCATTTTTCGGAATGAAAATAGTTTAACTACAAATTGGTACACGAAACCTGTGTATGCTGTTCTTACATTAATTTTTTTGTTTTTTAGCAATGAAGAGGGCTATTGTCTATAATCTAGTTGACAGAGCCTAAGAACTTTCTTTACCTGACTTGCATTATAATAATTTACTTAACGCTAAAGAAATTATATTTTTGAAGAATTACTCGCCCAAATTTTTGCAGAAACATACTCAACAAAGAGTTAAGTTAATTAATTTCAATTCTGACATTAAGTTGAATCCTAACATGAATAATTCGCACTAACATTCCAATTCTATTTGTCTACCATTTATCCCCCTTATCAATAGTTGTTTAAAAGATGAGTTATAAACTAAATTGAATTTGTCATTTTTCAATAGAGTAAACAAGAAACACATGTTAAATCTAAATGATGAATAGGAGAGAACTGAATTGCAGAATTTAATTTACAGAATAGAATGTCGGGAATGTCATAATGTGTACATGGGAAGACCAAGAGGAAACTAAAATTAAGTGTCAGAACACAACAGAAACATCAAAGAAGTCACACAGAAACATAATTCAATATCCACACACAATGTAGAAATACACATTAACATGTATTTTACAAATGTGGATGTTTTATATAGAGAACCAAGGCAATTTTAAAGAACTGGTTTTGAAACTCTATTCATAAAAACCAGTAATTCTTTGAATACTCAAGTTGAATACAATGTGTTTAACAACTTTTATGATTCAATCCTCTATAATTTTGATACTAATTAAATATTGGTCACATATAATTAACTGTATGTCATCCGGTATACTCTTGCCTGTTCTCCTTGACTACCTGGAATATGTCTTATCTTTTAAATAATACCCACATAGGTTATGTTGTTTATTCTATGTAGCTTCCACCAATACGATAGCACTTTCTAATAGTTGTGTATCTCCCCCTCTCCCCTACTGTCTCTAACACGCGCCATGACAGCACAGGCTGGCCAGGGAAACTGTAAACCTTGAAAACCGGGAAATAGCCTGGAATTTGAAAAAACCTGTAAGAACCGGGGAAAACGGAATTTGATTTGGAAACCGGGATTTTTCGTTATTTTCAGATTTATCCCCAATATTTAGCACAAATTCACATACGGCATCGTATTCTGTAAAGTGTTGTTTCAATTCAGTATTTGATAATGTCGAGTGAAAATCGAAATATGTTTGAGAAGAGCCACATGACTGCATAGTCCTTGAATCGCGCATCACACAGCTTGGAACACATCTGCGTGTGTAGGTGCAGGACGGCAAAATTCCATTGCAAACGCCGACCAGAAGATGAAAATGTCCCGCAGCACAAAAGCTGAAAGCTATCGACTACTTCTGCGCTGGCGTTGAGGGCTAATTGCTATTTGAAAGGTATCCCGGACGCGGTTCTTCTAAAACCTTCTGGAGCATCGCCCTCAACATTGTGCATCTGATTACGACCTGAGCATCGTCCACAAGTCATAAAAATGATGTTTTTTTTAGAAGTTTCTTGTTCTGGAATGGTGTGTTTTTCAATCCAGTTCTCAAAAGTCTAAAAGTTATCTCCCTCTCGTGGCCATTCATAACACGAGTAGTGCTACTCGCGCGATGGACTCCGTCCAATGCACTTTTCTTTCTTTGTTAAAATACTTTTATTATTTATCTACACATCAGTTTTAATGTAATACACTATGGAAATGAATATGTAATTGTAAACAATGGGTATTTATTAGAATCCGCCCGCATTTCATTTCGCTAGATGTGAGAGTAGTGGAGGTTGGTTATTTTGACGACAGGACTCTAATATCAAATTGTAGCTCATTTTTTGATTCGAAATAGTTTCTATTGTATGGGAGCGAACACATCTGGTTATCACATTTTGTTAACGATGCGTGTTGCTATCACTTGCTCTTAAATTAAGTAATGTTAGTAAAGATGTGAGGATAAGAAATAATTTTGTATTGGTTTCAAAGTTTGGTGCATGCCAGATCAGTAAATTTGGTGTTCATGTTAAGTAACCCTGCTTGCTACAATGCCAAAAGAGAAAGTTTCAAAAAGTGCAATTTTAAAAGAGTGAATTTATCCCTATAATGTCCCCTATTACATGTAACTACATTACTAAACTCGTTTTTGTACCTTTTTGCACTAATTTGCAAATTTATTTCTTCAATATTTCTTGCAAAATAAAAACACTGCATTTCATGCAAATAATGTGGAAAAAGTACGAAAAACTATTCAAACCTTTAGGAAGTGCAGTGAAAAGATGAAGACGAAGACAAGAAAGAATTTCAACACTGACTTGTGCCATGCCACAAAGATCCAATTTTCAAAACTTGTGAGTACAACCAGTTTAACCAGTACAACCAGTTTAACGAACAAAATATACAAAATATAAGGTTCCACATAAGTAAACTCTTAGGAAATATTATCAAACTCCGCAATATGTTTTCGACAATCGAAGAAATTTTTTAGGGAATTATGTAGTAATTATTACGTATAAATTTTGATATCATTCAACCATAATGCTCATTTCCGTGCTAATTTTTTAGTTTTAACTTCCTAAGTGCCTGCCTATTGGCAACTATAATCCTATTTCTCTGCCTATTTTTAAGTTTTTAAGTGTATATTTGCCTCTCTACTTTTCACCTTTTAAATACCTACATGTCCGAGGTCGACGTGTAACACTAGTTTACGTTCATTCGCGCCAGTTAAACGACCGTTTTCCTTTGCGTGTTTTATAGATTCGCCAAATATGTGTGTATTGCCTGATGATTTGTTTGAAAAACTAGTCGCTTTAAAAGGAAATTCCGCTTGAGATAGACTTGTGTGTCTCAAGCGGACACTCATAGATAGTGACACTCATAGATAGTGTCTACCCGGTGCTTTGCTGCTGCAGAACATAAAATAGTGAAAATATCGTTTGCAATTTGAAAGAGTTCCCTTGTTCCTCTCTCCCTACACTTTCTCTTTCCCCCTTTCCTTAACTCTTTTTCCTCTTTCACCCCTTTTTTGTCCCCACTATTCTTTTTTTTCTCTCCCTCTATATTTCTCTCTCTTTTTCCCTCTGTCCTGTTGCTTTGTTCTCCCTCTGTCCTTTTTTCTCTCCTTTTCTCTCTTTCTTATCCCTCTCTCTTTTCCCTATTTTCTCTTCCATCTTTTTCGCTCTCTTTCTGTCTCATTTTCCCTCTTTTTTCTTTTCCTCTCTTTCCCCGTCTTCTTTTCCATCTCTTTCCCTTTCTCCCTCTTTTTCTCTTTGCTCCCTCTCTCTTTCACTTTGTCTTTCCTTCTCTTATTCTCCCTCTCTCCGCTCTTTTTCTCCTTTTTTCCCTTCCTCTCTTCGCTTCCTCTCTCTCTTTGTCCTATTTCATTTCCTCCTCCCTTCTCTTTTCCCTCTCTATCTCCCTTTTCCCTTTCTTTTCTATCTCTCCATCTTCTACCGCTCGCTCCTGCTGTCCTCGCCTTTCCCCATGCCACACTGCAACGCTGAGCAACAATGAAGCCCAGGTGTATTGGGAATTGCATTTAAATAAAGCGTCATATTGTGCTGCAGCGCCATCTAGCAGAGGTACAATAATTGTACTATGCCTGTATCCTTCATACAAGTGCAAGCAATAAGTTGACTAAGTTTTATCGCAATCTGTGATCGGTACGGCTGTTCATCGAACAGTGATGTTTTACCGCACCACTGCTGGCCTCTAGCGGAATATATTAGGAACCTGACTCTTAGCGACAGGCGAAAAATAAAGAACGTGGTGAGCCTACCAGCATATTATTTAAATTATTTTACGCATTTGCGTTGAATTAATCTTTACCAAACTTGGCAGGGACACTGCGTCAAATCCTGAAGAAGAGCCTGTAAATATTTCGTATCAATTCATACACTTTTTGTGGAATCGACGACGATTACAGATGGAAATCACTTTTATTAATATAGATTTTTCAGAAATTTATGACTGTCAATTAGTAATTTATTATAATCGACAATTACAATCAGGGCCGACGAAGTAAAATTTTCTGGCGTATGGGGTAAATTAGAATCAGGGGGGGATAGGGTGAAGAGAGAGAATTCAAAATACACATTTTTAACATAATAATAACATATATACCCAAATTTTTTAAGTTCACAATAACATTTACGCACCGTTTACAAAACTTATTTCAATATCTAATAAACCATTTTAATGCAAATGTTGCTTTTCGTACTTTGTTTTTATTTATAAAATCATTAATTAATTTTGTCATATCTAATGCTTTCGTTGCTTCTTGATGAATGTTCAAAAGAGCTAATGAGAATTTTATCGTTTTTGTACCATTGTTGTTCGAAGATAATTTTTTAACCGTCGCATTGCTGAAAACGATCTTTCGCAAGTACATGATGAATTCGGCACAAGTAAAATCTTTACCAGCTTCTCGAGTTCATAGCACAAATGTAGAACCGAAGATTCTTTCTAAAATTTTATAATATCGCGGAGTGAAGTAATTGCATAATTTTGTTTTGATGCTATATTTAAAAACATGTCACGATGCATAAGCTTACTTCGATCCCAGTTAAATTCTTCATCGTCATTTTGATTATAAAACTCTACAATAGCATCTACCTCAGAAGTCTTTCCAATTACAAAATTTTCGCATGTATTTAAAAATGACATAGTATCATAATCAAAGCGAATTTTAAACGACATAAGAACTTGGTCTAATATATCAAAAAATATTTTTCTATAATAATCGGACTCATTAGAAAAATTAGGTTGGGTTTCTGTAGACGAATATTTATACCGTTTAGGAACTTTCTTTGCTCGTTTTATTTCCGGTTCATCAATGTCTAAATGTGCCGCTTCTTTGACAACATTATTCCATAGACTTTCAAATTGTGAATTTCGCATTTCGTTCATTTGATCTTCAACAATTTTAATCTTTTTATACCCTTCTTTAACGCACAACTCAAGTTTTTGAAGTTGGGTGTTTAACATTTCGATTTGTTCAAAAATTGCAATCGAAATATGCAATAAAAAGAAGAAATCAATTGACATCAAATTTCTTCGAAATCCAACTGCTTTTGCTGAGACGCTAGTCTGCATATCTGTCGTATTCCAATTGTTCGAAAAATGTTAAAGCGGCTTTATAATTGTCTCCTGCTTGAAGAGTTTTATGAGATTTGACTCGCATACACCATCTAAATAAACAATGAAATTATAAGACATTCATATAAATACATATTTTAATATTTATACTATAATATTAATAAGACATTTTACTGGTTGGGCAAAATGGAGATATAGTAGGACTCGTTTCTGATTGCAAATCTTTGAAGATTGCTAATCGCTTTGGCGAATTTCTTAAGAAATTTACTAGTTCTTTGAAGTACCAATACAGTTTCTTGCACTATAGACATCTTCCATTGCATCTTGTACAACAAGGTTAAGGGTGTGTGCGGTGCAATGTACAAATAAAGTTCCAGGTTCTTTTTCAATTATAAGACTTTTCAAACCAAAAATTTTCCCGCTCATGTTACATACCCCCTCGTAACATTGTCCTCGAAAATGATTGAAACTTAAGTCAAATCGCATAAAAATGTCTTGAATGATTTTCATTAAAGCGCTTGATGTTGTACTATGTGTCTGATAAAAACCAAAACAAAAATCTCTTGGATTGTTAAATCATTCAAAAGAGTCCGCAGACAAATCGACACTTGTTCCATTCGTGAAGCATCGGAAGTTTCATCTACTATTAACGAAAACAGTTTTGCGGACTTTATAAGTTTTAATTTTTGTCTTCATTTTGTCTTCATTTCAGCAATCACGTACTTTGTGATCTAGTTAACCAAGTGGCGAGTTCCACCGAATCGTTGCTTCTTGTTTGTAAAAACTGTATGAGGTTTGATTGTTCGTCATTGCCACTTTCGCGTAACGCTAAAACTTGTCTTGCTAATACATTTACAGTGATAAATATTTTTTCTAAAGCAGTTCGGTTGTCCATCATTTGTTTTTGTTTTCGATCAGATAATCGTTCACAAACACTTTTATGTTTTGAACTGCATGTTGCTTGCGCACAAGATCAATGTAGTTATCCAGATACGTGTTTCTTGAAAGCAATGACTGCATTTCTCCAACAATTGAAGTCATCTTCAACGAACGCTTTTAAAGATACCTGGCAGCTAGAACTTGAAGGAATTGGTAACTGCTTTTCTTTAGCTTCAATCCAAATTGTACATATAGCTTTCATTTCCGGGTTAAGTGTTAACCACTTATTAGTATTTTGCCAACGTTTATGAGCAGCAGGTACTTTTCCCCCTGAAAATTAACGTAAAAATAAATATTTTATATTAGCTATTCAAAACCTAATGCATTTTGAATATGTATTTAAATACTTATTTACGAAGTATTTTGGCGAAGTATTTAAATACAAAATTTAAAGTATTTTGCCCAACTCTGAGTGTAGGCGTTTGATGCTGTAACCTCACAAGAGTTACTCTAGTCATCAACGTCAGGGTGTACTGGTCAGACAAAATTTAAGGAATATTTTGATAATCGTTAAGCGAAACGACCTTGGTGATACGTAAATATAACGTTAATCAGGCGTTTTGAGAGCAAATGAAAAATAAAGTTTTTTTTTCTCGTTTATTTGTGTGGCATACTTCTAACTTAATGCTTACAATTAACAAATGTAGAAACTGCTTAAACGATCATTCTTCATATTCATTGTATCCCGTGGAGATCATTGTTAAAGCCTGAGTACTCATTAAATCATTGGATACAGTCCTATTTTAATATTATGCAAGACTAGTCAGAATGTTCGAAAATATTTAAACATGTTAATATTTTAAAAATCAAACGTAATTATAACAGATGAGTAAATGTTATCTATCCTTTAAAACTATGTTAATCCTTAAGAAGTCACCTCACGGTTTGTTTCGTAAGTAGTCACGTGGAGTTATTTTAATGATATAATATTTAATCTAAATGTTTTTGTTAAAATTTATTTATCTATCCTGACCACACAAGTATATCGTAATTGGAATGAATATTCAAAAAACATGAAAGCAATACAAAAGATCAGATAGCATTCGAAGACTGTGGAAACAACATATGAAAAATATAGGAATCGGTGTAAAAGGAAAGAAATACGTAAAATCTTTTTTCTGTTCATTAAAACAAATTTCCCACACATTTCTCAAATGTGGTTTGCACATCACTCTCCTCCATTCCACAAAAGAAGTAGTGGACATTGATCATTTCTGGGACAAACCACACATTTAGATCTCTGTTGTGGTTCTGCATAGTTTTTCCATAATTCTGTATCAATTTTTCATAATTTGGCAGCAACGGTTTCATTAGTTCTGCGGGCATCTTGGACTCATCAGAAGAAATATTTTGAAAGTATATACTATTTGTATTATCGGCAATGCATATAATATATGGCATCATCAGTAAGGAAGGAAAAACATCCCTGGAGATATTTGGCATTTTTTGCTATGGGAGTAGTCTCTTACAATAATTGAAGGAGGATTTTTCATCCAACGTGTAGTTTTATCCTAAAAATATAAAAGAATTGCGCCTTCCCGCTCTGATCTGGAAGATATTCTGAAGTGTCACTTCCTTCACTGTATGAATCATGATCACTCTCAAATTTTCACTTTCATTTTCACTGCCTGATAGTTCATTATTCTCGATTTCTTCGTGCTCTGAGAGCCTTAAAACACGACTCTTCAATTTCAAAAGGACCACTAGTTGCCATAGCCGTAAACGAATATTCCACTAGAATTCACAATGATTGTTTATTAAGAATATAAGACCCCAATCATAAAAACTCTTCACTCTGTCTCAGCTATACTGGTAATCTACAGAAAGGAGATATTTCTAGGAAGGTATACGAAGGCATGCAAATTCCTGCTGCCAATCACGAAGTCGAAAGAACAGTAAGTTATTGAACGCTTGGGTATCAGTTGACCTCACGTGACTATTTAAAGGTTAAGCATAAAAGAAAATCTCTCGTGAAAAAAAAAGGAAATCTCTCTCCCTCACTTCCTCTCTCTCTCTCTCTCTCTCCTCTCTCTCCCTTCTCTCTCTCCTCTCCCTCCCTATCTCTCTCCCCCTCCCTCTTCCTCCCTCTCCCTCCCTCTCTCTCTCTCTCTCTCCTCTCCCTCTCTCCCTCCCTCTCTCTCTCTTGCAACTATTCAATACCCTTTTAACTATTTACAAATAATTATTTAAATTTCCGTTCATGTTTGCAAGCAGCTTTTGTTAATCTGTAATGTAATAAATGCTCGAGTATTTGACCAGCAACTGGCACGCACATACCACCTTAATTAAACAATTACAAAATTAAAATTATGTTATTTATTTTTTAAAATTTTTTCTCTCAATTGAGAATTTTAAATCGGACTGATTTATTATTTCCAATGAGCTTTAATTACATAGAGAGGAAATGCGAACTGATACAGCTCTCCTGGTTGAAGCTTTTTTCACTACTGGCCGCCATGTTTTCCGAGGTCAAGACAAACTAAGAGTCGTTTGAGTCTTGCACGAATTCTTGTTAAGAAGTACACGCTTTCGGCGTATTTTGGTGTAGCGTGTATGTATTTAAATGTAAGTGACATTGCAAATGGCTTACATAATTACAGCGTGACAAGTTCCACAAAAATCAACAGACAATTTTACTGATGTAACTGTTCACACATATTGTGATTTGAGTTTGCATGCATATTGTGATTTGAGTTTAACATGTTGTTGAGTACATGGCTGGATGTGTTCAGCAAGCATAAAAAAAGATTCAGTGTTATGATTGTTTACAGATTGTTTTTGCTTGTGATGAAAGAGGTAAATATCGTCTCATAGCCTTAAGAAGTGTTAATAACTGATAAACGCATCTCCTGATGTAATAAAATTATGTAAAGTTGCTGAGGAAGTTTATCGTGGCAATCAACACCAACTTCAGCACAATCATATCATGCAGCCTCTTAAATTGAAAGTTTTCCAGATGATGACAGGGCAAATATTTGTTGAAAATGGCCATCTTTTTAATTCTGTGGACGTATATGAAGAACCACATTACTGTCAGCTGATAAAACTACTTCTACATTAGTACTTCACAATCCGGCTGTATCACAGCGGTAAAAACATGACAGAACAGCAAAGAGGAAAACCCATCAGACAAGTGTTCACAAACTTAATACTCTTCAAAGGCCAGTGAAGTAGTATGTAATAAATTGTTTTGAAAATAATTTGTATATTTTATTTCCCGGTTTTTATGATTGTAATAATGTTTAAAAGTTTCAAATGTCATTTTGTTGTTTTAATCTGGGTGTAGAAACCCCATTTCCATTAGGTTTTTCGTGCAGTTTCCCTTGATCCATAGAGCAAATGCTGAGATGGACCTTAGTTTCGTTTCTGCACAGTAAATTTCAATGCATCCCCCAATATTAAATAAACAATATGTCAAGTTTACCCTGCAATTTTTCCCAAATGTACAAGATGAATTAGGAAGATACATCCATTCTTACAGAAATTGATAAATGAATATCCAAGTAGAGTGGGTAATTTATGTAAATTTTTGCTTAATTAATGCATATTTTAAATAAGAATATTGTTGCAGGCGAATTTCAGTTAATTTTAGTTTACATTATATTTTACCAACATTCTGTTGGTATTTCTTAAAGGTAGTTGCTTAAATGTATAAAAACAGTTATAAAATGTTTATTGAATATATATTTATATATCGACGCTACCAACACAGTTGATTGGTCTCAAATTATTGTAAGCATATTTCTATCAACATATCAATTTAATTTAAAGTTTTAAAAATTAATGTTAATCGGAACTGTAAGACTAAAAATTTAAAATTTAAGTGTTGCTATGAAGTAAAAAACAAATTTAATTTGTACTGCTAACAAGCAATACTGAACTTCATTCTTTATTATATTAATCTGGATAAATTTAACATGTTTTAAATATTACATTCTTCTAAATGCACTTCGATTGAATTGCATTTATTTAAGAATTATTTACGCGTACGTTCCAACATTGCCCTCAGAAAACATGGCGGCTATACTTTCAAAAAGCTTCAAATATGGCGGGCACATTGACACACTATAGATTTCTATCTCGTTGATTATTTCATTTTCATGGATCATTTCTTTGCCTTAACGCTGGAATACCCAGAAGCGTCTGTCGACTTGTAGAGCTCTTCAGGTCCGAGTAATTTCTTTGTTTTCAAAGCTCGAATTTTTGGTTTCGTGACCTTTTATCAGTTTTTATTAATTACAGTATGTCAGAACTGAATCTTGTACAAAACATATTTCATTGAAAATAATTGAATGTGCCTAGAACGACTGCGAAGTGTGATTTTCATTCTTCAGATACTACCCTATCTTGCAGGATGTTTCATATATTTCAACGCTGAAAGTGTTTTTGTGTTGCCTAGTGTTTAAAATACCTTCTGAAGAAATATGCAAGCGTTCCTCCCGCTTTGAATTGTTTTTAGGTCTTCTTGATCTTAATGAATACATGAACTCATGAATTAGGAGTTGATCGTTACAGTTCAGCAAAACTATCACTACGTTTTGAAAATCAAATTGTTATAACATGCAAAAAAGGCCTTTTATCACACACGAAGGTTGAATGAGAAAATATTTCTTCTTATCATTCTTATATAGGGAAATGTTCCGAGTTTAGAAGAGATTTTTCGTGTAGAGGATATCACATTAGAGTGCAGATGGTGATGTGATCAGATACACTTTGATTTTTTATTCACTCTTGTTTCATGAATTGTGATTTTCGAAATAATTAGAGAGTTTTCACCAAAAACAGACCACCAGAGGCTTATATCCTGACTTCTGAAAATATATTTTTCTTTATTATGAAGTGATACAATTACAGTGTTGATGAATTGTAAGTCAGAGGAATAGAGTTGGTATGCCAGCATTTCCCTTCCAAACTCGATGTATACAGCCGAATGAAATCAAACAATTGCGGCTTTTGGGGGACAATCACTATCAAGGTGTCTATTTGTTTTCCTTTCTTTGGAAATATCGGGGAAGTATTGAAAACCGAGAGGAAACTCTTGACACATGTTTCTATGAACCAAGCATCAGAACACACGGCAGGCGTTGATTCAACGTCTGGATAGTATTCTACCAAATGTCTTTGAAAACTATGGCCTGTAAAAGGCATTAAAGATTTGAACCATCCAACTGGACGGATATTTTATACTTCATGCATTACAGTCAGTAATGTAGAAAGTAAATACAATCCGAGCAAGAACTAAGTGCCATGTAGAACATGAAATTAAATTTCCTTGAGAACTCCGTCATGTAGGCTGGAGAAAACAACGGCAAATTTTCTGCTGAGAAACTTCTGACAGGGCCGTGGCAATGAAAAAGTGCATAAATCCATTTTTAAATTTAGAAAAAATCCTATTTCACGTGGTGTTGCCAGAATCCATGTTTGGTGGTTCTTGATACCTACAAATTAAATAACCGCAAAATGTCTGACCGTCCGTCTGTGAACAACGTTAGTGGTTAAACCCTTCAGCCTATTCTCTCCAAAACTGATATTCTCCAATCGATCTGGAGATATTTGGATTTGATTTGGATTTGGATTTGAAACCGATATTTTAATTCTGGGAGGATAGTTTACATGAAGCCGCTGGGACATTTTCCAAATCGTTTTTGATTAAAGTTTGTCGTTGAATAATGTGAAAGACGTTCAAGAGAATGGTGCAGGTCAAATGTTCTTTGAAACCCTAATTTTTTTGAAATAAAAAAATCACAATTTTTGCGACGTATTCCTACAGCTACAATTATGAAGATAAACATTTTTTCGAAATGAAATGTGTTGTTCAAAAAAAGGTTCTAAATCTAATGCTATGTTCAATGGTTTTCGAAAACATCAGTATTTTGAACCAAATTTTGTGTCAAACTTCGGCAACTTTTTATTTTCATTAAACTATTTTTTCTGAAAACGGGACAAATTTTTCGATTTAATTTAGTCCTTAGATAGCATCAAGGACACTGAAGAGAATGACGCAGGTCTGATGTTTGTTGAAATATCCAATTTGCAAAAAATCTAATGTATTATGAATATATGCAATGCTATAATTTAAAGGGATTAATGATATTAAAACAAAACCTACACAAAAAAGTATTGTTTGAATATCACCTGCGTTTGAATTTCATTAATCCCTGATTTAATTCATTTAAACGTTTTTCGCTCTCGTGTAAAATTTAAGTGTTTTATCACTTGTCAGCTTATTCACCGGGGTCAAAGATATTCCCCAGCTTTGAATTTCCCGCGCTTTGTAAACGTAATTTGAGAGTGATAGGAGGAAGTTTAATATTTTCAGTATACCTTCTCATTGTTTAACTTAATATTAATTAATTTAATATACAAATCGTAGTGTTAGGTTCGAAAACATAGCTGTATTAAGTCATTAATATTACATACTTTAAGCGTAGTATATGCGCTCTATGGTGAAAATTCAATTTAAATTGTTGATGCCGTTTTTGAGAAAAAATTTGAAAACAAAATTAAAAATTGCCTCCATTGGACGCAAAATTTCACGAAAATTTCTCAAATTTAAAAAAAATTGAACATGACCTTTTTCAAAACAAAATGTTTAAGGAACTGATTTCACAAAAGAAAAAGTCTTATGTTTAATATTTCAGTTGTAGGATCACGCCGAAAAAATTTGAGCTTTCGAAATTTTTGAAAAATCAGTTTTCAACTAACATTAGTTCTGCGCCATTCTCCTAAACATCCTTCACGCTTTCCAATAACAAAGTTTAATAAAAGTATTAGCCTTTTTTTCGGAAATTTTTAAAATATTCCAGGGGATTCATGTAAAGTACTCTCAAAATTAAAATATCGGTAGTTTATGCGTATAAGTAAAATTGTTGTAGTGTAATTTTAAGGAACTATAAAACTTCCAAATTTGGAAAACATTTTCACGTTTTTTTTATTACTTTCTTTTTGAATTAGTTACACAAAGAAGAGTCAGTAAAATATATTGAAATGCTTTTTATATTATTTTAATTACTAATAATAAATGTCAATCGTAACCAATTTCCGAATTTATAAACAATTTGGGCACCAGGAAAAGGTTACACTTAAATTCCTGATTATCTATTACTGTCTTCAGATATATTACAAATAAATGTATATCTCGCTAGCTCGCTCGTCGGGTTCTTATGAAATAATTGTTGCTACTTACTCCGCAACCAATTACTCAATCTGCCATCCATAAGGAGTGGCGAGGTATCTGAAAATAATTCTAAAGTGTAATAGCAAATGAGAATCAGCTTTCTGTCAAACTATGAATTATAATTTATTATGCATACCAAAAGTTGTTAACTATTATCAATTATTACAATTTATAGTCGATTTTAGGTCATGACCATTTTTTCTCGTTATTGCAATAACAGCGTTATAGACCCTTTTATCCTTTCTTGCCTCTTCGTGCGCACGTCGCTCGATGTCGCCGCGTAGAGTAGAGCAATTTTCCTTCTTGTTTAAGTCCAAGATGATCAGCGACCAAGTCAAAACTTCCTCCAACCACTTCACAAACACTGCCTATACTCTTTATCTTGCGCCTCAGCTGGGTACCTATTTCAAATTGATTACTTTTTTCAAGTCGGAATAATATCCTTCTAAAATTATTTTCTGTCACATAACCTGGCAATTCACAATTCACTGGTAAAATTTCAAAGTCAAGTTTTGTAACTACACCGCAAAAATATTCTATGTTCACTTTCCAGTTCACTCATGAAAATATTACAAGTTCGAGTTGGAAATGGTACAACACGTAAATTTTACAAGTTCCCGTTGCACACCTAATGCGGAAATATTCTAAGTTGAAGTTCAATGTTCACTCTCACGAAATATCACAAGTCCCGATTTGATAATTAACCTCAAGGAAAAACGTGCAAGCGATCCGCTCACCTCCACGACGCGAGTCGGAATGCCCTAATTCCCAATCTGGTCCAACCTTCAAAGCTCGCAGTTTTTTCTCCTCTTGTTTTTTCGCGTTGCTATGATGTACCCTTTGCGTATCTGCACAATAGAATTCCACGTCTTTTGCAATATTTTGACCTTTATTTGCCTAAACAAAAATGTCCGACAATTTATTTGCCTACACAAAAATGCCCGACAATTTTGGTATGTCACAATATCACGCCACAGTGCACGAAAAATTTGAAACAAATTAAATATTTGCAATGATGAAAAATCCCTCAGATATTAATAAATATGCGAAATTTAGTATAGTTTTTTAATAATGGTTTAGTCTATTTGAATAAAGTCTGTAAAATAAAAGTTAATTCTTTTTCAAAAGGTTTGAATAATCCAGTACGAGCATAATGTAACCCCAGGAATTATTGAATTCAATCAAATCGCAAAGAAAATATCAATTTTAAAAAAACACATGGGTTGAAAAGTCAGTGATGCTTTAATTTAAATTTGTATGCGAACGCAGGATGTCTTGACCTTTATGGGATATTATAAGTTTAAAAATATAAAATACTTTTTCAAGAAGACTGTCGTCTGAAAACAGGTATTTATTTCGACTTCAAAAGCGTAATTTTCCTTCAAAACTGCTAAATATTTTTTTCTCTATATCATTCCCTCTATAGTATTGGAGAATGTAAAACTACAGTAAAATTTTGATTGTAGTCTCCATTCAGTATTAGGCAAATACTTTTCCGTAACTGCTCCTCAGCTCAAAAACTACGGAAGTATTGTAATAGAAGGGCATTCATAAATGGAGTAGTACTCATATTAAAATCAATGTATTCATTTTTCCAGCGAAATAGAGAAAGGTAGAATAAAATATTTATAGGCTACAATCAATATTGTAGCACAAATATCTGAGAGAGTTGCAATATTGAATTTTAATAATCGAATAAGCTAACACTATCTAAAAATGTTTCTAATTTCAAGTTAATTAAATTTCAACATAAATATACAATTTTGCATAGGAAAATAGGATCCTGAGGTTTTTGTAACAATTTTTGGAATTTAGAACTCAAAATAGTGAAATTTTCTCTGACAATTACTGTTCTAACAAGTTCGTACAAGTTCTTTTTGTATATATTTCTTAAGTCGCTTTGAAACTTCTAGGACCAAAAGCAATGTAATGTAATGTAATTGTAATGGTTTATATCGGAGGTTAACAGTAAAGAGAACATGTAAGTTCAATTTGAAGAGACACACATACATCCATGCCCGAGGCGGGATTTGAGCCCGCGAACCTTGGCCTTGAATCCATTTCTTTATGGTTTCCTTCTAACCCTTTGACATCAAATTTCCAACACAAATACATCGGAGAAATTGTTTAATTCTCCATCATAGAAATTTGGTTATTTCCTGTGTCCCTAACCACGGTTAAGTGCTGACCGGAAGCATAATTGGCCAAGAGGATGGTAGGAATACATCTCTATGGTAATACTTGCGTTTGACACCAAGCATTTTATCCAACGTTGCATTCTGAGTGCATGACAAATAGAGTGGCAACACTCGTTTCAAACTCACAGGGATCAAGAGCTCCATAAAACCCTAGTATTCGTCATCTCGTGGTTCAATGTGCGAGGAGGTAATTGTCCGTCGCCTTCGAATCGGGCCCTGCCACTTCTTCCACGGATATCGTGCGCAGTCACCCGGCCCTTATCCGCGAGAAATTAAGAACAGACCTTACCGTAGAGCGTGCTTTTATTAACTTGGTAATGAAAGAGCTGCTGGGTAATGACGAATCCTCTCTCGAAAACTTTTGTAATTTCTTCGAGAAAATGGATTTTTTGATGTAATATGAGAGAAGATGATTTTAACATACCTCTATGTACTGATTTTGCACTGTTGATGTAACACTGTCTTTGTCATTTATTTCAATGTACAATTAGCCAGACTACGTTTTTACTCTTTATTCTTGTAATTAATAACAATTATTTTAACTGACCACTCGCACAGTGGGTCTATGTTCTGAATACAAATTGACACTGGCTCCAATGACCTTAGTTCTTGAAGTTCCCTTAAACCCTAGTCGTAGTCATCATATGACCTAAAATCAATGTATCCGTCCGTAACATCTTTTCTGACAATTTTCCGAATAGTATTGCACTATGTAATTGTCAAGATACTTGATCACTATGCACATTTCTTGTAGATAATTGAAGGACACATTAACTTGCATTTCGTATAACTAATAAAGTAGTTCAACACTCAGTTTTGAGGACTTGTGATTTCTTGGAAACTCGTGTTTTGCATGTTGATCTAAAACCTACCATGGCTAAAATCATTTCACAATTAAATATTAGAAAACCAGAACGGAGAAAAGTTTTAGAACGTTTTAGTCATATTTTTATTCCTTGCTCAATTATTGAAATATTATTCATTCTGTTATAATCTTATATAATTTTTTCAATTATTTTATCTAAAAGAATCTCTGAATTCCATAAATGAATTTACTTTGTCCCAGTATCATTAAGAGTTCTTCAAAGAAAGCCACATATTCCTAAATTAAGATAGTCTGTGAAATTATATAAGTTTTGCAAGTATATATGTATAAATGCTGAATCTGAAATTTTTGTACTGTTGAGGCCGAAAAAGTTGACTAATTCTCTGCCATGTTGCAGGCATTGATCGCGGACTTCCCTTCCTCACCTGTGAAGAAGCCTTCAAGTGAATCGTGAGGGGCAGCGGTGAGTTAAGATTTTTACTTCGTAGTTTCTATTGATTTTTATCGAGGATGAAATGCAAATTCACATACAATGTTCAGTGCGTTGCATATGTGAAAGAAATGATTAGGGATTGTAGGTTAATTTCTGTATTCCAGAGATTTACAGTGACCAACAAAATTTAGTTTTTTTTTGCTTTAGTAGTGAATGTGTCATTTATACGTGTATTACATGTGTATTAGATGTGCAAAAGCTACAACTCAAGTGGCCAAAAACTCAGACTATTATAGTTTTTTTTATCCAAGAGTAGTATTGGATGGTCAAGATTAGAGATTATCAATTTCGTTTGGCACTCAAAGACAGCTCTGTAAGACGTAGAAAATGAATGGATTGTATATGGCGAGGTTTAAATTCTGAAAGTGCTATTCTTCCTAGATTGTTAAGGAAATTCCATTGTATATGTGCAAAATCTTGTATATAAGTTTCATTATATTCAAAGAGTGGCATTGCTACGAGCAACCATGCTGTCAGCAGTGAGGGTTAGTTTCTGCGGTGGATTTCATTTCCTCCTGCTCATTAGATTAAGCACATGAGACAAGCAGCTATTCAGGAGATGTAGGTGAATTCCAATTATTTATATAAGAATTATATAAGAATTACGTTTTATATTTATTTTCTTCATCGCGAACTAAAAGTATTGGTTTTAATAGAAACGAAAGTGAAATTTTAATCCTTACTATAGGTAGAACGTTCAAGAAACGAAGTAGGGTGAGTCTTTTTTGAAGGTGAAGAACAAAACATTTTGTTTAATATATAATTTTTATTTTCATATATATTGAACCCATATAATACTTTACGATTTCAACTGGAGTAACTGAAATAAAAAAGTTGAAGCCTTCAATTTTGTACCGTCGATTGCACGAGAAATGGGCGATGTCCTGAGTCGAACTTCACCAGTTTGTCGACCCCTGCTCCGCCCTGCGGGATCGAGCGGACCAATCCGCTAGCTTTATTTCAGATTCGGGAATATTCATCGTGGACATTACAAAATGATGGTGATCGTGAGTTATATTATAGTAAATATTTGAAAATAATGTTGTACATAAATTGTAGTATATACATTTAATTAAAGACATGCAATTTCCTAGTAAAAACATTTTTCAAAATAGTTATAAAACCCGTTTTTTGCTAAAAATAACACTGGACAACGAGTATTAAGCTCCATGTCTACATTTTATCGTTTTTTATTATACATTTAATACACCACACAAATAATTTGCCACAGTAAGCTGTCCAACCTAGTTATTTTATTAGAAAAATTAATAGCTTATAACAATAAGTTTTAGTCAGTTACACAAACACGTCTCTGAGATGGCTCCTTTCAGTTGTGAAATATTTCATCAATTTCTCAGATGACCGATTACAAAAATACTATATGATCACGAACATGAACAATTTAATAATAATAGTTTTTATATGTAAAATTCTAAATAAACTAAGAGTACTTGAAGTTCATTTAGTCACACTGAAAGTTTTCTACTGCAGACGTTATTTTTGGCAAATGCAGCTGTAAGCAATGAATGATTTGTGATCTTTTGGTTTGGGGATGCCAATTAATTATTTCAAAATATAACGTAAGGGTGATTTCATTTTACATGCAGTTCTTTACCTCAAATATTAAAAATCAAATGTGAAAGCTAGTCTTTGAGGGATTTTACGTGAGAATCAGGAACGGGATATGACTCTAATAAAATATTTTTAAATCTTAATGTTTGCAAAGGTAGAAACACCTGCTTTAGTCTATTGCGTGAACTTTGGGAAAACACACATAGTCGTATCAATACTGTATTTATATTTAATTTATGCATGATTTCTAATCCAACGCAATAAAATTATTATTATTTACATTATTAAAAGTGTACTTTTACGGTTTTTTGGGAAGACGAGCAATGCACATAGTTTTTTACCTCTTCTATAAAATATTGTAAAATTGAATTTTGTTTATTTTTTATACATATTTTACAAAATTGCCAATACATTGGCCACCTGCGTCCACTAACACATCTTCAGTGATATTGGATTGCATATTTACAATTTTTATTGAATTGTTAATAAATATTGTAAACAATATAAGCACTTAATTTTTTGTTGATTTGGGGAAATTTTCATTGAATTCATACATATTTATAAAGTAATATTTACAAAGTAAAGTACTATAATATTACTTAAAGATGAAACAGGCTGTCTGTTAATAAGTTTTTTCTTAATAAAAGTTCTTTTATTAAGTTCTTGTCTATAAAAATTACTTTTTATAGACAGTCACAAATCAATTGATTAAACAAAATGATTCTCACATTACAATTTCAGTGTCAATTCAGGGTCAATTTTATCACGATATTTCATCCAATTCTTTGTATAGTATGTATTCATCTCAACATTTTAAATTTATTGTGAATTCCTTATACTGTCAAGCACTTATTTTATCTTAATGTAAGTTTTAATTTTTATTTATTTATATTATTTTTTCAATATTTATTTTATTTAATTTATATTAATTCTTTAATTTCTTATTTTAGTTGACATAATGTTTTAAGACCTGATGATGGAGGCACAACTTGACCTCCGAAATGTTGCCACGCTTATTCTTGTTTCAAGATACCATTGTAATGTGATAATCACTTTGTTTTAATAAATTTATTTGTGACTGTATATAAAAAGTAATTATTGGAACTTTCATTAAGAAAAAATATTATTTAAATTTCAACTTTAATTCATAACGAAAATATGTATTGTTGAAACGCGCAGCTACTATATTACAATGCAACGCTTCAAAATGAACTTCCTATTGATTGATAGTTTGTGTTCGTGTATAGTACATCTCACGCAGAGACAATTTTGCCAAGAAAATTCAAATAGCAAGACAACGGGCTCAAATTCATAATTCATTAACATTTGGTCGCACTCTTCGGCAACATTTGATAAGCGAATAGGCGTTGAAGGCCGAGAAGGAGAAATGTGGGCTATCGCTGTTGGCTTCGCGAACAAATCTTCAGGGCCACCATTTTGTTTCTTTTACTGAAGTCTCAGGGTTCCGGAAGAAATACTAAATATTTCAATATTAACTTGAGAATACATGTTGCATACCATGAAATAAAAATTATGAACATATGACTGGAGTTTTAGAATTTCTGCCTTAGGAATACAGCATCAGAAGTCCTATTGTAATTAGATTTTCTGTCATTGGTCGATAAAATCCTGTACACTGCCTAGTGAATTATGTTATCACACCTAAAGCGACCCACATATTATTGGTGGGTAGAAAATGTTTCAATCGCGGAATTGACACTATTCACTGATGCAACATACAAGAATTGTGAATTTAATATTAGTGATAGTTTTCTATTTTTACTTCATTCCCGTAAATATTTCGAAAACCTATTACATTCATATTTTTTTACCTAAATATTATTTAGTTTACAACCTGTAAATTCCGAAGAATAGTGGTTTCAAATGAAAAAGCGAGCATGCCGATAAATGGAAAAAGTTTACAAATATAAATAACAAATAATACATACAGTATTATCCATTAAAATATACATACAGTAATATCTATTTGTTACCTTAAGGACTCCACTCTACAAAATAATCAACTTTTCTTCAATTTCATTTCATCTTTTCAAATAAGAACGTAGCTTTGCTATTGGTTTGGTATTCCGACAAGGTCTGTTAGCCCCGTTTATTTGTGCCAGCACATAATAACAAGGCTTCTTCATCCAGTACTTTCTGCTTCGGGTTAGAGGTAATTATTATTAATTCTTAAGAGATAATTTTTACCGTTCTAATGACCGCTTTTCACTCTCTACACGCCAATGTTTTTTACAGTTCTAATGACAGTTTTTTCGCTCTCTAGTCGCCAATGTTATTTATTCCGTCAAGCATCTTCCTCTATTTTTCTGCTCTTTATTGTCGAATCGATGTCGGAGTTCCAAGATTTCCTTGGCCTTCCTAGTTTTCTTCTTTCGAAAGGGATCCACTCAAAGGCAATTTTTGGTATTCTGTCAGCATGCATTCGCATTTTATAGCTATAGTATTTCAGTTGTTTGGATTCTACATTTTCGATCACTTGCCCTCTATCTGCATTAACTGTCGAATATCTTCGTTTGGTATCCTATCAAACAGGACCCTGACAACATCGTCTCCAAAAATCCATTCATAAAATTCATTTTCATAACTAAGAGTTTATGGCATCATTTTTAACACAAATTTCTGATCCATACGTAACACAACTCTCCACCATTGTCTTCTATATTTGTCTCTTAATTTGCTTTCGAATATTCTTAAAGGGTGGCCAGCGAACCTAGAAACCATGAAAACCGAAAAAAAAAAAACAAACAAACAGGAATTTGATTTGAAAACCTGGATTTTTCGTTCTTTTAACATTTCCCCCAACATATGGCACAAATTCACATACGGCATCATGTTTAATAAGCAGAATTAATCTCGGTACATGATAATGACGAGTCTTAAAATAGAAGTATGTATGAAAGGTCAAGTTTCCTTGAAGATTGTGATGTTCATGACTCACGCAACTACAAACATTGAAAATTGAAAAAAGTGCATAAATGTTATTAACTTTCATTAATCTTCCAACTATTTATCATTAAAATGTTAAGATGGGATTCTGTACTCAAGAAAACGTCCGCAGATAATCTTCTCCCCCATACGTCATACACAGATTTTACTCTTTTTTTACCAAATTAATCAAATCAAAAACACTGCCGCTTGTATACGTGCAACATGGGTAAAGTACCTAGCACCACAGAGCACCTATTTGGCTGCCTGTGGGTTGCATGTGTATGAGCGATATATTTGTTGGAACAAACGTCTGACCGGGAACTCAATAGCTGAGTATCGATTAGTTTTTACTTTCTCGTATACGTACGTATATACGGAGTAATAATGTACGTAGTATAGTGAAAGTTAAGTGATGCTGCGCGAAAAAACGGTAGATTTTCGGCGGAAAAAAAATCATTTCTGGGCTCTGGTAACGAACAAGTGCAAGAAACAAGTTGCTAAATTAAGGGAAAAAATCCTTTAACACGTAGTGTAGCCAAAATCCCTGTCCCCAGAATTCCCACAATATTGAGACTTTTCCCTTCAAATTAAAACTTGTCCGTAAGTAGTACTTTCATTAAGGCCATGTAAATTTTTTTGTAAATTTTACTAGTTTTCGTGCAATAGTGCGTGCAATATTTGCTATTTTGAAAAATGAAAGATTTTCTCGAAGCCTGCTCCAATTTTTTCTTTAAATTTTTGGTACCGTTAATGCCAAACGAACCTTATACGATGACAAAAACGCCATCTATTCTTTTGTTTTTGAAAATTTACACAATTTTTTTTCTCTCACGTCAATAATACTTACTTTAGAGGCGATTTCTTCACAGTATTATAATTATGAGTACATGTGCTTTAAATAATGTCAAATAAATTGTCTCAAAAGCATAACAGTTTCTGTGAAAATGAGCTCTAAATTCCGCATTTTTAGAAATGCTCAAACGCCATTTTCTCAAAATTGCCTCCAAATTTGTTCTTCATTTTTCCCAATAGATAGTGCTTATTGTACTGTATAAAGTGACAAGTTTATTTTGGTGTATCAATTTTTTTCCAAAATTATAAAAATGTATTTTTTTAAATACGTCTTACGCCGTTAATGTGCACATTTGCATCAATTTAGACACATTATTGCATTTGTGGGTGTTTTCTAAAACTTACTAGATTCTTGTGAAAAAGAGCTTCAACATCAGCATTTACAGTAATGCTTAATCGCTCTTTTCTTAAAAATGGCTTAAAATTTTTGAATGAAGATGTCTATTTAGGACGAGTTTATGCCTTTCTTTAATATTCTTGAAGTAATACTTCAGTTCTACTATTAAGAAACCGAAAAGTTTAAAAAAATGTAAAGAAAATGTACTTTTTGTGACAATAGATGGCAGTTGGGCAGAGAATAGAGCAAGACCTTGAAGCCAGTCCACATCAAAGAAATTAGAAAAAAATTGCTACCAAAAAGTCTGTGCCATTCTGTAGCACCTATAGTTTTTTACTACAATACATGTACGTTGGATTTTCGATTTGTGTCGCACATCGTCTTTGATGACATTGGCGGTACCTCAGCTATTAATCCGATCGAAACGACCATGTTATTCAACGCGATAAATCCGTTCCGATCAAAAAGTCCATCATATTCAACGGGAATTTTAACTTCTTTTGTAGAAGAGCGCATTCGAAGCTATTTTTGCTTACAGTCTATACGGATATTAAGAGTGACAGTGTCCGAATTGTCAGGGAGCACGAAAAAATGAATATGCTAAGATCTTAACGGGGTTGCGCGCCAGGAAATACGAGTTAACCCTATTTCTGTTGCTGCATTGTTCCCCAAGACAGCGCAGTTAAAGTTGGTACAAATTTATGGTATTCAATTTTTTCATTTTTTCTTTCATGTAAAGTATTAGAAATAATGCTAATATAATCCATACCCAATCAATTCAAACGAAGTGCCAATGGTGCATACCAGCGTTTATTTCGATAGACAGGAACAGTAGTCATTTCAAACTTTTACAAATGAAACATACCACAATCAGCGATCACAATTTCTTGAAATAAAGAAGAAATTTGTTAGTTCGAAGTTATTTTTATTACATTCTATCAATCTACTTTCTTTTATAAGAATAGAAATAACTTCCAAAAACCTCTCAAATTGTGTTCACGAAGCACATGAAATTCGAAAGCGTGACTATGATGCAAATTACACAAAAAATTCTAATATTTTCGAAAAATTCAATATGACTATTTAAAGATCAGTTTTTGAGGACATTTTATTATGAAAAACAATTGTATCTTCACAATTAAATCATAAGAAGCAGAAAAAATCAGTTGTTGATGCCGTTTTCGAAAAAAATTGTTTAAACGAAATTCAGTTTTTCAGAAGACGCAGAATTTTTTTCAGTTTTCGAAAAATGGACCATATCAGCCAACATGAGACCTGCACCATTCTCTTAATCGCCCTTTACCCTCTGAGATCCAAATTTAAACAAACAAATATGTGCCGTTTTTTAAGAAAAATTGTTTAAGTAATTTCAATGTTTGACACAAATTTTGAAAAAAGCTCATATTGTGGAAAAATTGAACATGACATTATTTCAATGACTGTTTTTTATGAACACATTTCACTAAGGAAAAAATATCTTCATAATTGTAGTTGTAGGACGACGGGGAGAAAAAATTGAATTTTTCAATTTTCAAAAATCAAAATTTTCAACAAACATGAGATCTAAACTCTTAAACTATCTACATGCTATTCCAAATGAAATTGAATTAAAATTGTTGATTCCGTTTTTGAGAAAAAATTGTTTAAGCAAAATTCAAAATGGTCTATATTTCGCAAAACTACGCGAAAATCGTATTACGCAATGACCGTATTTAAAAATCTATCTTTAAGGAAGAAATTCCATGAAGGGAAAAAATCTTTATTATTATAATTGCAGTTGTAGGAAGACGCCGGAAAAAAAATGATCTTTTGCAATTTTCCAGGGTGGCCAGCGAACCTGGAATCCTTGAAAACCGAGAAAAAACCTGGAATTTGAAACAGCCGGGAAAAACCGGGAATTGGATTTGAAAATCGGGATTTTTTCTTCATTTCCGTTTTTTTTCTAACATTTAACACAAATTCACTTACGGCATCGTATTCAGTGAAGTGCAGGATTCAACTCAGTACATGATAACGGCGAGTGTTAAAATCGAAGTCTGTATGAGAAGTATCACATGTTTGCTTGAGGATCGCGAAGTTCTTGACTCATGCATGACACAACTTCAAACACTACCCCTTGTGTAGGTGCAACAGGAGTAGACAGGGTGGCCAGCGAACCTGGAATCCTTGAAAACCGGGGAAAAGCCGGGAATTTGAGAGAGCCTGGAAAAACCGGGAATTTTTCGTTATTTGTATTTTTGCAAATTTCAGGGTTATGGTAGATTATGTTTACATATTAGATCAATAATGCATAAAATTACAAATTTCAAGGATGCTTTATTTTTTCCCTCACTTGGCTTGCTTAATCTGTTAATGAATATTAAGTTATTCAGATTGTTACTTCTTTTCAATTAATTTCTCTTTCTTCTCTCTCCTTGAATACTATACCTAATATTTCAAAGGAAACATTCTCAGAATTGAGAAACGATAGTATAAACGAACGACGCCTTTAATCACAGCCTGGCCTTTCTACTTAACTGAAACAGGAGTCCACTCAAATTATGCTCTTGGAACATCGATTTTGTAAAGTCAGTCGCTTCTTATCTACTACTCTCTATCACTTCTCTTATTTATTTTGCATGGAGCATGCGATCAGTTGAAACCCGATTGTTCGTCAGAATAAAACGAATTTTACGTAATTTCCATTTATTTGAGTACGAATTTCGTTTTTTTAAGTAATGTTTTACATAATTTCACACATTTCAAGCGCATATTTTTTATATTTTACGTTTTTATGGATATTTTGCTTATTTATTAAGTTTTTACTGCATATTTTGACGGTATAAAATCATATCCCTAATTATGATTCTTAGAAATGAAATAAAGGATTCTTTTGTTTTTACGTTATCTAATCCCTCGTGTCATATACATTTTTACCGGGAAAACATTTAATTTTGTTTTTTGATGACGAAACCACTTGTTAAAATGAAATAAAAGCGTCAAAAATGTGAATTATATTCATTGTTTGTATCGGAATTATTGTAAATCCCGACCCATGATACATGTAGCAACTAGTTAATGAATAATTTTGTTTGTGTGTCTGGAGAGGGCAAAATGCGGCGCCCAAATGTAAACGAGTAAACGAGTCTCATTTTGGGAACTAGTGTTTTCTGTTGGACGAGTAATTCCATGAGTTTTGTTCAAGTTCTCTTATACAAATTACTACACTCTTTGCGGTGGGAAAAGGGTGCTGGTAACAGAAGGTTATGTAATCATTCAAAGAAATGTATATTCCAGACAAAAAATGAATACATATGGGGAACAAAGGGTATAGCCGAATAAGGTGGTGAAAAATGCCCCCAAACCAAATCGATAATCGCGATGCTTGTGTGAAAGAGAATATAAAATGATGTAGATTCCAAAAAATCAGCCACCTAGGGCAATTGTGGCAGAGATACAGCGAGAAACGTGTTTTCCATGTTTTTTTCTCGGTTTCTATTGCGTGTATCAGGCTTTAAAAAAACGGAGAGACTGGGAAACATGGTTGAACTTTAAAATATTTTTGTCTACCAATTTTGACGCCAAATTCATGTCGAAAAAATAAATAAAGTTTTGAAATTAATTTTCGACGTTATAACATTAGAGTACTATCTTGATTTTTTCCCTAAAATGGGTCTTATAACATTATATAATATATTTTTTCAGATTTTTAAACATTGTGGACGGTAGTAAACAAATTAAAACAATTTTTTCCGTTTAAACATGTGAAATTCGCTACAAAGTGCGATTGGAAAAACTTGTTTCACCAATGTTTAAACAGTTAATATTAAAATTATTGAAAGGTCTCGCTTACCAGGATTTTTTGGAACTTTTGCTGAAAAATGTTTGTTTTATGTGGAAAGTATTTATATTATCGAAATATAAACATCGCATCCCTTTTGTTTGTAGATTTATCTATTGTTTCTAATATGAATCAAATTAGTTGGTTCTGGGTATATTAATAATTTATGCTTGTATAATATAAATCAAATAACTTAGTTGTAGATTTATTAATCATTGACAATTAGACATAGACAATTAATCATTGTCACTTTCTTCAATAACTGGGATCATGAATTGTTTATAAATAGTATACTCAAAATTTCTGTTTTTTCAACATTTCTAATTAAAAATACCTGTTTAATAATTTTCGTCAAGTAATGAGCGTGTGCCAAATGTGAGTTTAAGTGATTGCAGCTATGTGGGAGAAGCATCCCAGGGTGCAACTTCCGTTCGCACGTCGACAATATCGTTTCCCATGGTGGAAAGAGATGGGTGGGCTACTCCGGTGCACCGATTTTTTTTAATATAATTTATTTATAAAGGTCGCGTAAACAACTAGGTCTTGAGCGACCACAATGTTGTAATACAGTCAGATATATTTACAAAGTATTTCTGTATGTTGAGTCTTTACAAAGTATGTTTCAATAAGTTACAATATGACAAGTACAGTAGGTTATTATACATTATTGTGGATAGTTCAGACACTTGACCTGGAGGAAGGCATCAAGTAGATATTATTTTATTGGAATGAAAGTAGTTGAGTCATTGAACATACATGAACACTTGTGTTAGTTTACAGATTTTTATGGAGGTTGAGTTCCACAAGAGAAATCCAAAATGTTTTAATGGTGGTTTTTGGTTGATTTTATTATTTGTTTCTTGTAAGCATATCATATCAGGGTTGTACATGTTAATTAGCAGTAGCAAATTCTCTTTTTGTGGATTAAAGCCATTTATATTCCATTGGAGAATTGTATATGCCATTTCAAGAGGAAAATTTGGAGAGAGTTAGTTTGAATCTTCATCACTAGTTTCACTTAAGTTTGCCAGTTCTCTTCTCATGGCAATTGTTTTTAATTTCTTTTTTAAATTTGTGAAACGTCTTTTTATGTTTTTATCCGTAAGGAGCGGGTAGGTATCTTCTAACATTTGTAGTAACAGTTTGATATCTGGAGTGATTTCCAGAACAGCTTCCTCAACATTTATGCAATTTTTTGTTTTTTCAAAAAGACTTTTTAGTTGTAACCAATTTAAAACATTTGTTACTTGATTCAGATAGTGTTCCTTTGAGTGGGGCAAGTTGATTTTCAAGTCTATCAGATTCCTCTGCAAGAGAAATTTCAAGTTTTGACTTTTTATTGTTTTTTGGATTTGATTTAATCACTGTAGAATTTTTGGATTGGTGGACTTTATCCATTATCTCTGGTGTAATCGGTTGTATGTTGTTAGGATCTGGGACACTTTCTCTAAGAAAGGTTAGGTTTTCTTCACCTACAACTGAATGTAACGTTTCTGATGTCTCAGATTTGGAAGATAGACTAGATAAGGGACGTTTGGCATTTTTTGTAGGTCGGATGTCAATAGGAGAATGAGCGGTGGAAGGGGGTTTAAGAGTTGGGAAGGAGGAGGGAGACAGCTCATTGTTTTCATTGGGATTAACTTCACAGCACAGTGTTCATTCATTGGGCAGTTGTTAGCAAAGTGACCATGATCCTTACATAGAAAACATGATATAGAATCTGATGATGGATATATCCAGAAAACTGTGTCATCATAAATAATTTTCATGGTTTCTGGTACTTTGTCCATATCATCTGGATGAATGTAAATTTGTCTCCGGAAACTCAAAATGTGACTGAACCCTGGTTCGTACATGCCGGCTCTCAGGAAGGTCATTGTAGAGCCGATTCGAATTTTGAGTTTCGTTAGCTCGTCAATAATTACTGAGTGTGGGATAATAGGACACACATTAGAGAGAATGAGTCTTATATTCTGCGTAACTAGCGGTCTGATGGATAACGTTGAGTTATTGATTGAAATGGTTGATTTATTGTCAACAAGTTTTTTCACAGACTCCTTAGAATCGAGATAGACACATATACGGTTTTTTGAAATCCTTGACACGAACCATATATTCTGAGGATTGATAATTTTCGCTAGTTCCTGGATGTACGTTTTAACTGATATACCGTCTACTGAGTCCATCACAATCGCGTGTTCTTTTGTGGGAAACATACCTTTCTGAGCAGCAGTTAAATATCGGTTTGCATAATCTTGATTTTCATTACTAACTTGACTTGATTGATGGGTTTCACTGTATGGGATGACTCCTTGATCAGAAGCCATCTTAGGATGAACGTTGGGTGTACTGTGTACACCTACTAAGGTATAAATGCGTTTTACTCACTCACTGGGTTTGATTCAGTTCATCGTTAACACGGAAGTCGACACAACACAACACTCGGCACTGTGCGGCCTTCAACGGCTATCTCCGAACTCGCTGCCGCTTATCGCACTACGGGAGGTCTTTACTCGCCAACGGTCGGAGCGACACTGACCGATTTTTTGTTCGTTCTGCGCAGCACCAGTTTCCGTCAATGAACCATGTGACCACTTCGTTTGAAAAGCGAGACCAGACGTCGGCCGCCATATTCCATGGAGTGCAAGAAGTGTTGAGAAACACTTTTTAAGTGGCATAAATGGACAATTTTCAACGGTGACCGACCAAAGTTTCCAGTTCCAAAACAACAGTAATAGTCCACATTAACACCAAAAGAGTTTCTTTTATTTAAATTCTAGAGTATTAGTATACAATAAAATTTATTTCCACCCTCATGTTCCTTGTATATTTTTGAATATATGTAAATAAATATCAATTTACATTTCTTTATTATATCTTATCACTATTTACATAACTTTTAATTCCCTTACTACAATCACTTATCAATTGAATTGCTTTTGAAGCTATTGTTTTCTATATTTGGGAGGCATGTTGTGGACTTTCGATTACAATAATAATGATAACACTTCAAGTATCTGTTCCTCCTACTGTAGATGTGGAGAGAATTTGTCAATTAATAAATACAACTAAATAATGTTGTATTGCAAAACTATTTTAGATTGTTGCAGTTTGCAGTATTGTGGCACCTTGAAATCGTGTAGAGACATTTCTCTTGTCAATCTGATTGGTGATTTACGAAATCAGTAAAAATCAAATGGTATATGCGATCTCAACGATATTTTGAGATTATTGATAATCTATGGGCTGCAATAGATTTGGAATATCTTTCATAATCAGAGATAGCTAGAATAATGGCATGAGTTATTAGAGAATTAGTGGACACACTAATTTATTTGTATCAAAAAATTAGGATTTAGTTTGTAAAACAAATTCTTAAAACAGTTCAAATGATGCAAATCAAGGTCGTTTTAGGTGTTTATGTGAATAATGTGACCATGTTCTATATTTTGATAGAGATTAAAGTTACACGTTACTTGGGATCACATTGAGCAAGATGTGAATCAGGACCTGGAAAATGAATGATCTTAAACCTGGATAACCGGAAAAAAAACTTGAATTTCAAAAACCGAGAACGCTGGTCACCCTGGTAGAGGTTGCTTGTGAGTTACACGTGCATGGACGAGATATTAGCGGAACAAACGTCTCACTCGCTGAATTTCGGTTATTGTCGCGCCTCCTTTTTGATGGTATGGGCGGCACCACATTGCTATTTTTCCGATCGAGACGACCATGTTTTCACGTCCATGATATTCGAAAGGAATTTTAACTTCTTTTGTAGAAGAGCTCAGTCAAAGCTATTTTTGCTTATAGTCTATGTGGAGATAAAGAGTGACAGTGCGCGAATTGACAGGGAGCACGAAGAAAATGAACATGCGGTGATCTTGACGAGGTTGCGCGCCAGGAAATATGAGTAGAACCTATTTCCTTCGCTGCATTGTTCTTCAAGGCAGCGCAAGTAGTAATATGAAATTAAAGTTAAAATGTTGGTACAATTTATGGTACTCAATTTTTTCAATTTTTCTTTCATGTAAAGAATTAGAAATAATGTTAATATAATCCAAACCCAACCAATTCAAACGAAGCGCCTGTGGTGCATGCCAGCGTTTATTTTGATAGCCAGGAACAGTAGTCATTTCAAACTTTTACAAATGAAACATACCATAATTAGCGATCAAAAATTTTTTGAAGTAAAGAAGTAATTTGTTAGTTCGAAGTTAATTTTATGACCTTCCATCCATCTACTTTCTTTTAAAAGAATAGCAGTAGCTTCCAAAAACCACTCATTATGTTTACGAAGCCCAGGAAATTCGAAATGCGCGACTATGTTTGATGTCAAATTACACAAAAAGCACTCATATTTTCGAAAAATTTATCATGAACTTATTTGAAGATCTGTTTTTGATGAACACATTTCATTAAAAAAATGTATCTTTACAATTAAAGCTATAAGAAGACCCAGAATTTTTTTTTCATTTTCCCAAAAAGCGAGCATATCAACCAACATGAGACCTGCACCATTCTCTTAAGCGTCCTTTACGCAATTTAAGATCAAAATTGAATCAAAAATAATTTTGCCGTTTTTTTTAAGAAAAAGATGTTTAAAAAATGTCAATGTTTGACACAATGTTTCGCAAAAAATACTCAAATTTTCGAAAAATAGAACATGACATTATATTTTAAGATGTTTTTGATGAACACATTTCGCCAAGAAAAGGAGTGGTGCTAAAACAGCACGTACTTCCTCGCCATTAGATATGGAAATTAAATTGTTTCAATGGCAGCTCATCTACTCGTTTTCACATTTAACACAAAGGACGCAATTTGAAATGGAATAACACAAATGTGATATAAATAATAATAAAATGAAATATAAAATAATATACAAGTTATAACTTACGTATCACACAATTGCGTCAATTGGGAACGGGTGACTGAAGGCTAGCAATCTTTATTTCATATTTATTTCGAATATGTTGTAAATAATTTCTAAAATGTTACTTTGTAAACGTATAACAAATGCTCCTTGTAAAACACGAACAAAAATATAAAATAATATACACATTCTAACTTACGTAGCATCCACCTGCCTCAACACATTTCTAAAATATCACGAGACGCAGGATTTTCAGAGCGGTCGATTAAGTTTAACACCCATTTACTAAAAAATACTAAAATTTTCGAAAAATTCAACATGGCCTTATTTAAAGATCTGTTTTTGATGAGCACATTTCATTGAGAAAAAATTGTTTCTTCATAATTGTAGTTGTACAACTACATAATTGTAGTTGTGGAAGACGCCGAAAACGTTTTGAAATTTTTCAATTTTCAAAAAATCAGAGTTTTCAACCAGCAAGAAACCTGCGCTATTCCCCTAAACGTCCTTTAAGCCTTCAACAACAAAATTTAATCAAAATCGATGGCGCTATTTTTTTAAAATTTTGAAAATGTCCGAGGAGCTTAATGTAAAAAAAAAATAAAATATCGGTTTCAAATTCAAGGGGCTGCTACATCAGCCAGATTGGGGGATATCTGCAAAATTGGAAAAAATCGGCTGAACAGTTTAGCTCCTAGCGTTGTTCACAGACAGATGTTTTACTGTCAATCAATTTTTCGGTATCAAAGACCCATAAAACATGGATCTGGCTACACCACCTGTTAGAGGATTTTTTCTATATTTAACAACTTTAATAACTTTCTCTTCTTAAAAAGTTCCTTCTTAAGCATAACAAAGTAAAAATCTTCATAATTGTAAGTGTAGAAAAACGAAAAAATTTAGAATTTTTCCAATTTTCAAAAATCGGAATTTTCAACTAACATGGCACCTGCACTCTTAAAAGTTGTATCTGCTGAATCAAAATTTATGCCGTTTTTGAGAAAAAAAATGGTTTAAAAAAATTAAAAATTGCCTATATTGACACAAAATTACGCGAAAACTACTAAAATGTTCGAAAGATTGTACATCACCTGATTTCAAAATCTAGCTTTTGATAACAGATTTTATTAAAGGAAAAATCTCGTATCATAATTGTAATTATAGGAAGACACTGAAAAAATGATGATTTTTGCAATTTTAGAAAAAATCATGGTTTTCAACGAATATGAGATCTACACCATTCTCATAAACGGCCTTCACACTATCCAATAACAAAATTTAATGAAAAACGTTGGAGCCATTTCCTTGAAAATTTTGAAAATATCCCAGGGGGTTCATGTAAAGTACCCCTTCTCCCAAAAAAATTAAAATATTGATTTCAAATATAAGGATCATTCAATGTAATCGCCAGATGGATTAAGGAATATGAATTTTGAAGAATATCGGCTAAACGGTTTAGCCGCCAACGTTGTTCACTGGACAGACGGACGAACGGACGTTTTGCCGTCAACAGAGTTTTCGGTAGCAAGGACCTACAAAACGTGGATTCAACACCACGTGTTAGATTCCCCCTAAATTTAGCAACTGGATTTATTCACTCTTTCCTTTACAAGGACCGGCAATAAGAGTTTTTCGACCGAAAATATTCTGCTTTTTCCTGCGAAATTACATAACTTTCTGTTTAGAAGTGGTAGAAGATAAGAATGTGTTGTAATGTGCGAAAAAGAACCTGAAAAATTTATATTCTCAGACCTGGAAAACCGGGAAAAAACCTTGAATTCCAAAAACCCAGATCGCTGGTCACCCTGTTTTCGCAAAATCAGGGTTCTCAACGAACATGAGGCTTGCACTATTCTCTTAAACGGTCTTGACACTTTCCTAGAACAAAATTTAATAAAAAACGATGGAGCCATTTCTTTGAAAATTTTGAAAATGTCCCAGGGGCTTCATGTAACGTAGCCCCCAAAATTAAAATATTGATTTCAAATTTAAGGGGCCGCGACATCGCTAGATCGATCAGTTTTCAAGAAAATTGGCTGAACGGTTTAGCCGCTAGGGTTGTTTACTGTCAGATAGATGGACGGACTTTTTGCCGTTAACCGAGTTTTTGGAATCAATGGCCCACAAAATATGGATTCTGGCTATATCATGTGTTGAAGGATTTTTTTTCAAAATTTAGCTCTTGGATTTATCCACTTCTTCTTTAACATGATCCGGCAATAAGAGTTTTTATGCTGAAAATTCGCTGTTTTTTCCTGCAGCATTACATAACTTTCTCTCTTCTGCGTGAGCGATAGAAGGTAAAAATATGTTGTAGCGTGCGAAAGAGAACCTGGAAAATTTATCTTCTCAGACCTGGAAAACCGGGAAAAAACCTTGAATTCCAAAAAGGCAGATCGCTGGTCACCCTCTTTTTCTTTCATAAAATATTATGAAGTCTACTAGTAAATGCCCTTGCCTTGCTTATTTTTTTATGTCATTATCATCAGGTCCATCTGCACTAAGAGTCATTCCAAGATATTAAATTCCTGTACTACTGGAAATATACCTATTTATGTTTCTAGATCATTCCCATATTTCCCTGCAACCAAGTATCATTTCATTATTTATTTTGAGTATCCATTATTCTTATTTATTTCTATTAATTTCTGGGTTAAAGGTTACAGGTAAATAATTGTCTTTCTACCTATTTTTCAAGTAAGACTTTGCAAGTAAAATTTGCGCGACACGTAATTCAGGTTTCCAATATTACGAAGTGATGGTAGGAAATGGTGCGGCGTTAACGACATTTGCATCATGTAAATGAATTTGAGGCGTTGTTTCGTCGTATGTATATTTTAGCATAAATCTTTATGCAATGTATATGCTTTAACCAATAGCATATGCTTTTGTAATGAAAAACCTTTTAATTTCTTAAGGCTTTAATAAGCTTCAAACATAAACATATTTTTACATCAAGTAACCAAATGAACTAAATAAACAAAGTATCAATAGTAACAACATCATTACATTCTCCCCTTCTTCACTTTAGAAGATAATCGTCCTAATAAGACGGCGACCTCGTTTTCCTAGATGATCTTCGGAGTCTGTGGTCTTTAACTTCAGAGATTTTTAAATTTTGAACTTCAGGTTCTTCTGGCGGATCATCTTGTGAGGGTTGTGGATTATTAGTAGTCTTCAATCGGTACTTTGTCTTCCACATGCCATTCATTTGTTGGAGCAAGATGCCGAAGGTTTACGGTCGATTCTCGACCTTCAGGTGATTGCACGAGATCATAGTTTCGATTTGCTTCTAGCAGAGTGACTTCTTCTACAAGCGGATCACACTTACTTTGTCGGACTTGTTTGCTCATACATACTTTACCTGGAGTTGTGAGCCACAAAGGTAGAGCTACACCTGAAGCTGATTTTCGTTTATGATGAAACATTCTTTCTGAGGTGTAGCATTAGTAGACGTACAGAGTAGTACTCGGGCATCTTGTAGCACTTTCTCCCATCGCGAAATCTTTAGTCCTTTAGATTTCAAAGCCAGAGCGATAGCTTTCCATATTATACTATTATATCTCTCCACTTGACCATTTCCACATGGATTATATGGTGTTGTTCGACTGGTTGCTATACCATTGGAATGTAGGTAGTTTCAAAGTTCTTCGGATATAAATGAAGAACCTCTATCCGAATGAAGGGCAGGATATCCGAAGATAGCAAAAACTTGTTTGAAAACTTCAATAACTGAAGAAGTCGATTAATTGGGGCAGGGTATAGCAAAAGGAAACCTAGAGTATTCGTCTATTATCGAAAGGAGAAATTTATTGCGTGTTCCAGATGGTATTGGGTCTATGCTGAGACGTTCAAATGGTGATGTGGCTTTTATGAGAACACTGTGTTTGTAGTTAAAAAATCGAGGTTTGACTTCAGCGCATGTACTGCAAGATAAAGTAACCTTCCTCACTTCTTCAATCGTATAAGGGAGGTTTTGACATTTTACCCAGTGAGCCATATTAAATATTCTCATTTATTCATTCAAGAATATGCTATTTTGATCAGCTATCCAAAAGAATAGACTCAGGGTCACGTGACCCTTTCTTGACCCTATATCTCTCCTAATGAACTAGTGGTAAACTAGTAAAGATGTAGATTTTTTCTGTAGATGAAATTATTTCTTTAGAAACAGTTCTTTAACCCTTCACTTGACGCTGAAGTATTAGTTACAGTATTTTACGAGACCCCCCAATAAGCCATACGAGACTGGTGGAGCAAAAGGTTGAAAGGTTTGTTTAGTCCATAATCCCAATGACTTTATAAATATTGGTGGATACTGTTCAGCACTTGGAGAACGGATCCGCAAGCCTCTGAATTCATGCTGAAGCGATTTCTCGCTTTCTGGAGTCAGCGTGCTACTGCAGCATGTTCCTGCGTGTTTCTTCTTCATTTGGCTGCAACTTCATCTTCGAATTGAGACAAATATACGTACGTGTATCTTAACTATTTTAAAATTGTTTAGTGCTCTAAATGACGCACGTATGTTTGTTTCGAGCTCTCAACATTTGTAGCATTGTCTGCCAAATCCACTACAGAATATGAGAGGGATCTGTGTACAAACCGGTACAAATGGTACGAAACCGATTTCGATCTTGTGAAATCATACTTTTTACTGTATCTTCCGTGGTACGGAACATTCCTGTCTTCAGCAAGCAAAACTCTTCAACAACAAGCATGAATCGTATACAACATCCTAATATGTAAAACAGCCCATACGCGAGTGGGGAGAGTGTCATGTACGTAGCTCAGTTGGGACGGTGTGTACCGGAAGAACCGGAGGACTCGAGTTCAGGTCCTAGCCTGTTCTTATACTTGAAAATCTTTGTACGTAAGGAGTACAAGACTTCAAAGTTATTTCAATAATTTAAGGTATGTATTTTCGGATTATAACAGGGTGGCCAGCGTACCTGGAATCCTTGAAAACCGAAAAAAAACGGGAATTTGGAAAAGTCTAGAAGAACCGGGAAAAACCGGGAATTTGATTTGAAGACCTGGATTTTCTGTTATTTTCAGATTTCCCCCAACCTTTAGCCCGAATTCACATACAGTATTGTATTCAGTAAAGTGAAAAATTCAGCTCGGTACATGATAATGGCGAATGTTAAAATCGAAATATGTATGAGAAGTGTCAAAAGTTTTCTTGAGGATTGGGTAGTTCTCGACTCACGCATAACAAAACTTCAAACACTGCCGCTTATATAGGTGCAACATGGGTGGAGTACCTAGCACCCCACTGCACCTATTTGGTGGCCTGTGGGTTGCGCGTGCATGGACGCGATTTTTGCGGAACAAACGTCTCACCGGGAACTCAATAGCCGACTTTCGATTAGTTTTTTTTTAATTATTCATTAACACTACTACAATACATGTAAGTTTGAGTTTCGATTAGTGTCGCGCCTATTCTTTGATGACATCGGCGGTACCTCTTTGCTATTTTTTCGATCAAAATGACCATGTTATTACGTCTATCATAATCAACGGGAATTTTAACTTATTTTATAGAAGAGTGCAGTCGAAGCTATCTTTGCTTACAGCCTACACGGAGATTAAGAGTGGCAGTGTCCGAATTGACAAGGAGCACGAAAACAATGAACATGCGGAGATCTTGACCTGGTTGTGCACCAGTAAATTCGAGTAGACCCTATTTCAGTCGCTGCACTGTTTCCCAAGGAAGTGCAGGGAATAATAGGAAATTAAAGTTAAAATGTTGGTAGAAATTTCTGGTACTCAATTAATTCAATTTTTCTTTCTAGTAAAGTATTAGAAATAGTGCTAATATATTCCAAATATAATTCAAACAAAGCACCTGTGGTGAAAACCAGCGTTTATTTCAATAACCAGGAACAGTAGTAATTTCAAACTTGTACAAATGAAACGTACAATAATTAGCGATCAAAATTTCTTGAAGTCAAAAAGTAATTTGTTAGTTTGAAGTTAATTTTCATCAATCTACTTTCTTTTATAAGAACAGCAACAGCTTCCAAAAAACCTCAAATTATGTTCACGAAGCGCAGTAAATTCGGAGTGGGCGACTATGTTTGTCGCCAAATTACACAAAAAACTCAATTTTGGAAAAATTCAACCTGATCTTTTTTGAAGATCTGTTTTTGATAAATATATTTCATTTAAACTAGAGGTGCTACTGAATGGCGCAGACCTTCTCGTAGTAAAGTTTTCTAATTTCCTTGATGTGGGCTGGCTTCACGGCCCTACCCTATCTTCTTGCCAGTTGCATTTATCGTCGCCAAAGTAATTTTTTGGAACAACTTCTCAACGTTTTGGTTTCTTAGTGGTAGAACCGAAATATTACGTCAATAATTAAAGAATAGTAAAACCTCATCCTAAATAGAAATTATCATTAAACATTTTAAGCCGTATTTAAGAAAATGGCGATTAAATATTACTATAAATGCGAAATTTGGAGCTCTGTTTGACAAGAATCTATTGAGTTTACGAAAAACTTCATTTGAAGTAATGTGAAGAACTTGTACTGAAAGTAAAAAAAAATGTATCTTCACAATTGAAGTTGTATGAAGTTGCAGATTTTTTTGTTTTTCAGTTTTTGAAAAAAACGGGCAAATCAACCAACGTAAGACCTGCACAATTTTCTTAAGAGTCCTTCTTACGCTATCAAAGGTCCAAGTTTAATCAAAACGAATTGTGCCTTTTTTTTTAAAAAAAATGTGTAAAAAAGTCAATGCTTGACACACAGTTTCGCAAAAAATTCTCATACTTTCGAAAAATTGAACATGACATTATTTAAACATTGTTTTTGATCAACACATTTCGCTAAGAAAGGAAAAATACCTTCATAATTGTAGTTGCAGGACGACGGCGACAAAAATTGAATTTTTGCAGTTTTCCGAAATCAAAATTTTGAACGAACATGAGACCTGCCCTCTTAATCGTCCTGAAGGCTATTAGAGGTGAAAAATTGAATAAAAATCGTTGATGCCGTCTTTGAGAAAAAAAATTGTTTAAACAAAATTAAAAATTTCCTATATTTCACACAAAATTACGCGAAAAGTGGTAAAATTTTCGAAAATCGGTATATCTTATTTAAAATATATATTTTAGGAACAGATTTCATTAAAGGAAAAATATCTTTATAATTGTCGTTGAAGGTAGACGTCGAAAATTGTTTAACTTTTGCAATTTTCCGAAAGTCAGTGTTTACAACGAACATGAGACCTGCACTATTCTCTTAAACGACCTTCACGCTATCCAACGACAAAATTTAATAAAAAACAATGGATCCATTTCTTTGTAAATTTTGAAAATGTCCCAGAGGCTTCATGTAGCAGATGCAGCACGTGGGAGGTGCCGTGCTGCGAGTGCGACTACATACGGGGATCAGAACGGGTTTCAGGGGATTGTTTGCCTTTAGGGGAATGATAGACAATATGCAATGAGAATAAAGTGAATTGAATAATAACTTCATAAGTACAACTGGTTTTGGTTAATGGTAAGCCGGAGGACCTTTGAAAGTTTATAGTTTTACTGACCGCTCTTCTTTCTTGAAGTTCACTTGGTTTCAGCTTACTTACAGTTTTTGTAGCAAGGAAGGCACCAACCCAAATCACTCGGCTGAGTGTGTCGATGTCCGGGCTGAGGTTGGCTCCAGGCAGTTCGGTGGTGCGAATGGGCATGGACGCGGACTCAGATGACCGGAGCTGGTGGCGGAGTTTGCCGTGAATTCGGCCAGGTGGCGGCTGCGGCCCGCGAGTGGCATGAATTTGAGGCAGGCTTGATTTGGCCGTACTAATCGCCTTGACAGGCGAAGCTGGAACAGCCGACTCGGTTGAGTTGTGTTAGTCAGTCTGTTTGAGAAGTTCTAAGCAGTGCTGTTTGAGAAGTTCTGTTGATTATGTTTGTCGATTTTCTGTCCATTCTCTCTGTCGATTCTCTCATGTGGGAGCGAAGTCGCAGTATTTATTTGATTTGAGGTTGTGATTGAGCCCGTGGAGGGGAGAGTCACGTGATTATGATTTGGGCTTATGGTAAGGCGGTAAAGCTTGACGTGCCCGCGATCGGCTCCCTATTCGTGTGATGCGCCTTCGGGCCCAGGGAGAGGAGTGCCACGTGACATTGGCGGCGATCGGAAGCGAAGGCGGTGTCACGTGAGGTGCCCGCGACGGCGGCCCGTTTGTGTTTGAGATTTCCTTCCCACGGGAATTGAGGCATCTGGCTTGCAGGTGACCAAGGAGCGGGGCGGCGCGCCGGCAGTGCACGTGAAAGATCTCTTTGTCGGTGAGATGCATTAACGGGGTTGTATAGCGAGGGAGGCCCGAAGCGATTCCCAGAAATATTTGTATACTTTTCTGGGTGGCTTGTCAGGTAGCGAGCGATGGAGGTGTGAAGGGCGCCGCGCCGGGGTGGCCCAGCCCTAGGCTAATGAGGGCTTAAACCCCAGCTGTGGCGGCGCCGAGAAGCGGCGGTCAATGTTCTGGGCGGGCGTGGGCCCGTGGGAACGGCGGTCTGCGCGGAAGACACTGGGTAAATGCTTTCATTGCCCTTTTGTTAGTTTTTCAATGTGCAGCAGCGTGCTGGCATGCTCTGGGGCCGACTTCTGAGGTTGGCGAAAGTATGTTCTTAATGGTGGGTGGCGGCATGGGAAGAAAACTTTTAGGGGCTGCGCCTTGGCGGCGAATTTGATCGCGAGGTTGAACACTTCATGTAAAGTACCCCCAAAATTAAAATATCGATGTCAAATTTAAGGGGCTGTGACATCGCCAGATCGATAAAGGAATATGTTTTCAAGAAAATTGGCTGAACAGTATACCCGCTAGCGTTGTTCTGTCAGACGGACGCAGTTATTGCCGTCAATCGAGAATTCGGTATCAAGAACCCACAAAACGTGAATTCTGGCCACTCCGCGTGTTAGAGGATTTCCTTTCTAAATTTGGCAACTGGATTGATCGACTTTTTTCGCTACCAGGGCCTTGCAATAAGAATTTTTCTGCCGAAAATTCGTCGCGTTTTCCCGCAGCATTCAATAACTTTCTCTTTACGTCGTAAGCGTTAGAAGGTAAAAGCTTGTTGTAATGTGCGAAAAAAACTTGGAAAATTTGTTCTCAGACCTGGAAACCGGGAAAAAGCTTTGAATTCCAAAAAGCCAGATCGCTGGTCACCCTGTAATGGCTCCGTCGTTTCAGTTCCAAACTTTCTCTTCCGGAAATACACGCGGCGGTGTTAATGGTAAAAAACCCTCCTTCAACAATTTCTAAAAGATTATTCCGTCGGGATCATGTGCCTACAAGAAACATGGCTTACACTACATGTAAATTTCGGCATTCAAAATTATGCAACACAGAAACGATCGAACGACCTCCACTGGTGGTGGTACGGCAATTTTGGTACGAAATTGCATTCCCCATGCCCCATATGCACTCCCTCCCATGAATGCCCTTGAACGCTCTGTCGTCACAATAGGAACCCCCTCAACCCCAATCATTATTTCGGCTTATAAAACTCCAGGTATCCCCATTCCAAATTCTGACCTCCTCTCCCTAACCACTCTTCCCTATCCTTTTATTCTTTCAGGCGACCTTAATTCAAAACATGCACAATGGGGCTGCAAGACGACAAATCGGACGGGACAGACAATAGAAGACTATTTGGACATGCACCCAAACTGATACTAAAATGCCCTCCAGAACCGACTCACTATATACGCGACTCACCCAATGACGTACTCGACTGTATACTTCACTCGACGGTACCTCAGACTACTCACTCCACTGTCAAATTTGACCTTTTCAGTAGTTCGGACCACCTCCCCATTATCTTTTCCAGTACCTCGACGACTCCTAACTTCACGCCACATACAATCGACGACTGACTAGAGAAGATATTCCCATATACTTTGTATATTCATGTTCCTGACAACATTCCGACATCGACTGACGTTGACAAATCTATTTCGCACTTGACGCGACAAATACAAAATGCCTACAAAAAGACAATTCAAAAGAACGACCACAACAAAAAATTGAAACGACCGGCCCAAAGACATTTCTAAAAATACAGACGAGACGATGACAAACGAAGACTACGATACTTACGACTGGTGCATCGACAACTACTGGCATACGAGACGCATAAATAGGAAGACATTTTAAATGAGAAATGCAGCTCCAACAAAATTTAGTGTTATTAAAGCGGTCAGAGCCAATCCCATAAAAATTTCTCCCCTGATAATTCCCCCATCTTTGCCCCCAAGAAATTACCAAAGTTTTTGGCAATAACCTTGCACATTTTCTCCCCCCAAACATCCCCATCCCCAACTCGGTCGTCCTAGTTTATCTCAAATCTAATGACATTATCCCCATTAATAACCTTTAAATGAACTGCCGTACACCACCAGTGACTAGGAAGTGGCCCAAATTATTAAAACTATTTCGGCTCGAAAATCACCTCGTCCTGACGGAATTACCCCTTCCCAAGTTCATCACCTTCCGAAAAATGCACTGAACCTCTTTAGTCAAAATTCTGAATTCCTGTTTCTATCTATCTTATTTCCCCACTTCTTGGACAACCACTCGCGTGACAATGCTTCCAAAGTCCGGCAAAGATCGTCAGCAGCCCTCCAACTATCGCCCCATTAGCTTACTCCCCATTTTCGAAAAAATACGTGAATAAATTATCCTCCTTCGTATGTATCCCCTCCTGGACCCGTCATTCGCCCCGTACAATTTGGATTCCGAGAGGGTCGCTCAACGGCCCTCCAATCCCAAAATTTAGCAATGGAAGTGGCAACTCCCCTCCATAGCAAGAAAGAAATTCCCTGCTTTTTACGGACACGTTTGCCATAGTATCCTCCTCATAAAACTTTACCCCTACATCCCTTCACCCCTTTTCGTCAGCACCCAAGATCGTCAGCAGCCCTCCAACTACCGCCCCATTAGCTTACTCCCCATTTTCGGAAAAATACTTGAAAAAATTATCCTACTCCGTCCTTCTCCCCTCCTTAACCCCATTATTCGGCCTGTACCATTTGGATTCCGAGCGGGGCCGATCTGCGGCCCTCCGAACTCTAAATTTAGCTCTCGAAATTGCCACTCCCCTCCATAATAAAAAGGTAATTCCCTGTATTTTTACAGATCTATCTTCTGCTTATGACACCTCCTCATGAAAATCCAACCCTACATCCCGACACCCCTTTTCTCCCTTTCGCAAAATTACTTTTCGGATCGTCACTTTTTTGTTAAATACTATCAAAAAATATCTCCAAATTATCCTATTCATGCCGGCGTCCTTCAGGGCGCCGTGCTATCTCCCATTCTCTTCTCCCTGTACGTAAATGATATTCCTCCTACAAACGGTGTCAAAGCCTTTCTATACGCTGATGACTTTGCCTTTTTAGCTCCGTCTCGAGAATTAAATTGTTCCCTTAAACAACTACAAAATGCCATTAATTCTCTCCACTCCTGGGCCAAAGAAAATAATATTACAATCAACCTTTCAAAATGCCAAAGTATTGTGTTTTCCAACCAACGGACTCCGACGTTCCCTCCCCCACTTACGATTGACGGACAGACGGTACCCTGGACCACTGAAGTCAAATACTTAGGTGTTTACTTCACTAGAAGATTACATTGGACGACCCACATACGACAAACGACACAACGGACATACAGACGTATCAATGCTCTTTATCCCCTATTCATTCACCATTCATTACCCATTAAACAAAAGTTACTCATTTGTTCCATCTACATCCGCCCCATCTTTTCATACGCGCACCCAACATGGTGTTGCACTACAAATGACAACTACCTACAGTTGACTAGACTTGAAAATAAAATTCTTCGACTAATATTTCGGCCTCCCCCTACACACGTTTTAATGACTTACGCTTACGATTTTCTATTCCCCATATTGCCACATCCCTTTATGAATCCGCCCAAATAGCTATATCTAAATTTCTCTCCGACCCGACATACAACTACCTTCTGACGTCCCGCGCCCAAATTCTTTCCAACCCTCCCAGACACCGCACAAAGAAACATCCCCTTGCAGGGTGGCCAGCGAACCTGGAATCCTTGAAAACCGGGAAAAAACCGGAAATTTGAGAGAGCCTGAAAAAACCGGGAATTTGTTTTGAAAACCGGGAATTTTTCAGTGTTTGTATTTTTGCAAATTTCAGGATTATCTTAACATATTAGATCAATAACGCATAAAATTACAAATATCAAGGATGCTTTATTTTTTCCCTCACTTGGCTTGCTTAATCTATTGTTAATGAATATTAAGTTATTCAGATTGTTACTTCTCTTGAATTAATTTCTTTCTTCTATCTCCTTGAATACTATACCTAATATTTCAAAGGAAACATTCTCAGAATTGAGAAATGATAGTATAAACGAACGACGCCTTTAATCACAGCCTGGATTTCTACTTAACTGAAACAGGAGTCCACTCAAATTATGTTCTTGGAACATCGATTTTGTAAAATTAGTCGCTTCTTATCTACTACTCTCTATCACTTCTCTTATTCATTTTGCATGCAGCTTGCGATCAGTTAAAATCCGTTTGTTCGACAGACGTAAACGAATTTCATGTAATTTCCATTTATTTTAGTGCGTATTTTGGTTTGTTAGGTAATGTTTTACATAATTTCACTCATTTTAAGTGCATATTTTTGATATTTAACTTTTTTATGGATATTTTTGCTTATTAAGTTTTTAGTGCATATTTTGACGGCATAAAATCATATCTAATCATATCTAATCATATCTAAATTCTTAGAAATAAAATAAAGGATTCTTTTGTTCTTACATTATCTAATCCCTCGTGTTACATACATTGTTTTACCGGAAAAACATTTAATTTTCTTTTTTGATGACGAAACCACTTGTTAAAATGAAATAAAAGCGTCAAAAATGTGAATTATATTCATTGTTTGTATCGGCATTGTAAATCCCGACCCATGATACATGTAGCAACTAGTTAATGAATAATTTTGTTTGTGTGTCTCGAGAGGGCAAAATGCGGCGCCCGAATGTAAACGGAGATAGCCGAACAGGCCAGCGAGCCGAGCGGTTGTCGAGCGACCCCGATCGGACTTCCATGGCGCGAAGCTTTAATTCGACATTTGTCAGAAATTTAATTTTTTTTATTTTACAGAGGCCGTTAACATAATTAACCTGCATTCGTCAGAAATTTTGAACGTTTAAAATTAATATTATTGATCTAAAGAATTATAATTAATTGGCAGTACTGCTTATATTTTTTATGCTAACTATTTTAATAATTTGTTATCTTTTCCACATCACTTGATTGAAGCAACCCTTCGCGCGGTTTTTAAGTGGTATCTCCAGTAGGCCTATATCCACTCTAAAATACAAATAAATTAATGTAGTTATAGTTAATATATAATATATCAGTAATACATGAATACATTGTTTACTTTTAGTAAACAAACTTCGCAAACGTGTATTTTTTGTGTCAGTGTTCGCATTTCTTGTAATGGTAAGAATTTAGGTACTGTTGTCACTGAATCCTAAATCTTTAATTGCAATTTCATATCTAGTAATTTTGATTACCTACTTTGAATTAAGTATAGACCAAGAAGGTACATTTATTGTAATATCTAAGCTGAATGAATGAATTAAATTAATTAACTGTTCTTGCTCGCAAGATTCCACCAGATACTCTATGTTAAAATCTCCGCTTACAAAGAATTCAAAAGAGCGTTTGCTGACTTCGTTTAGAGTTACTATCTCTGTTGATTGCTGTCTGTATGATTGTAGAGTTTTGTCATTCAGTGTGCGGCTAGTAGAGGAGAGTAGAGCATTGTAATGGGTGTTGTTATTCTTTGTACGTGTGTGTATTTACAGTGCATTTTAGATAAAGTAATGTATAAAAAATCTGGCGTTACTAAATATCAGATAGCGTATGAACATTCTTTTCCACGGATCGCACCTGGTCCAAAAGTTAACACAAATGCATTTTGAACTTGGTGCACAACCACTATAAATATAATTACAATGGGGAAAAGTGTGCTAGAAAGCCACTGCAAATCGGCAAAACACGCAATCGCATGTGAAAACAGGCGTAAAAGTGTGCTTTTAGATATGTTTCTCCAGTGTGGGACTGATTTCAAGGCCAGGAACTTCCAGTTCTTCTGGAAACGGAAGATCATAAGGTATCTCATATAATACTTATTTTCAAAACCAATGAAATAAAACTATTGTACTAGTACATATATTCTGTAGGAATTATTAGTAATCCCTACATTGTAATGGGTGTTGTTATTCTTTGTACGTGTGTGTATTTACAGTGCATTTTAGATAAAGTAATGTTAAAAAATCTGGCGTTACTAAATATCAGATAGCGTATGAACATTCTTTTCTCGCACCTGGTCCAAAAGTTAACACAAATGCATTTTGAACTTGGTGCACAACCACTATAAATATAATTACAATGGGGAAAAGTGTGCTAGAAAGCCACTGCAAATCGGCAAAACACGCAATCGCATGTGAAAACAGGCGTAAAAGTGTGAGATATAGTGTGGGACTGTTTCAAGGCCAGGAACTTCCAGTTCTTCTGGAAACGGAAGATCATAAGGTATCTCATATAATATTATTTTCAAAACCAATGAAATAAAACTATTGTACTAGTACATATATTCTGTAGGAATTATTAGTAATCCCTACAAGTATGCGGTAATGTTGGTTGTTTTGCAAATTGAGAGATCCTCGTCGTATGTGATATAGGTCATATTTTACGAAATGTGAAATAAGACGTAGTTGAATATTGTTTTGATTGAAATTCTGAATTTAAGCATGTTGTGGTATACAATCTTCCAAATACTCAATACCGTGATATTGTCTTATTCATTGAATTTAGATTTAAAATGATATATTAAACTACTTGGAATTGATGTAAAGTGATGTATTATCTTATTATGGCCTCGAGAATAACTAAGGATATGCGTGTTTTACTATTTTTTTAAAAATCGCTTTAAATGTTTGTTTGAAAACTTGTTTAAATAAAAAAGTCCGTTGGAGATTCTAACTTCACTTTCGCTCATGTATATTTTTTAATAAATGGTTTGCTCAAACGTAGTGTAAGTTGGTGAGTGTAAATTTGGAGCTACGAGGGTCTCTTCTAACCTCAGTTTCCGTCATGTAAAATACTAAAATTCCTCATTGCATTATGGGAACTAGTGTTTTCTGTTGGACGAGTAATTCCACGAGTTTTGTTCAAGTTCTCTTATACAAATTACCACACTCTTTGCGGTGGGAAAAGGGTGCTGGTAACATAAGGTTATGTAATCATTCAAAGAAATGTACATACCAGACTCAAAAAATGAATACATATGGGGAACAAAGGGTATAGCCAAATTTGATGGTGAAAAGTGCCCCCAAACCAAATCGATAATCGCGATGCTAGTGTGAAATAGAATAAAAATGATGCAGATTCACAAAAAATCAGCCACCTAGGGCAATTGTTGCAGCGATACAGCGAGAAACGTGTTTTCCATGTTTTTTTTTCTCGGATTCTATTGCGTGTATCAGGCTGTAAAAAAAATTGAGAGACGGGGAAACATTGTTGAACTTTAAAATCTTTTTGTCTACCAATTTTGACGCCAAATTCATGTAGAAAAAATAAAGTTTTGAAATTAATTTTCGACGTGATAACGTTAGAGTACTATCTCGATTTTTTCCCTAAAATGGGTCGTATAACATTATATAATATATATTTTTTCAGATTTTTAAACATTGTGGACGGTAGTAAAAAAATGAAAACAATTTTTTTCACCAATGTTTAAACAGTTTATATTAAAATTATTGAAAGGTCTCGCTTACCAGGATTATTTGGAACTTTTGCTGAAAAATGTTTGTTTTATGTGGAAAGTATTTATATTATCGAAATATAAACATCGCATCCCTTTTGTTTGTAGATTTATCTATTGTTTCTAATATGAATCAAATTAGTCGGTTCTGGGTATATTAATAATTTATGCTTGTATAATATAAATCAAATAGCTTAGTTGTAGATTTATTAATCATTGACAATTAGACTTAGACAATTAATCATTGTCACTTTCTTCAATAACTGGGATCACGAATTGTTTATAAACAGTATACTCAAAATTTCTGTTTTTTCAACATTTCTAATTAAAAATACCTGTTTAACAATTTTCGTCAAGTAACGAGCGTGTGCCAAATGTGAGTTTAAGTGATTGCAGCTATGTGGGAGAAGCATCCCAGGGTGCAACTTCCGTTCGCACGTCGACAATATCGTTTCCCTCCCGATATTCCCATGGTGGAAAGAGATGGGTGGGCTACTCCCGTGCACCGATTTTTTGTTCGTTCTGCGCAGCACCAGTTTCCGTCAATGAACCATGTGACCACTTCGTTTGAAAAGCGAGACCAGACGTCGGTCTCCATATTCCATGGAGTGCAAAAAGAAACACTTTCTAAGTGGCATAAATGGACAATTTTCAACGGTTTTCCAAAGCTTCGGAAACAACAGTAATAGTCCAATTAACGCCAAAAGAGTTTCTTTTATTTAAATTCTAGAGTATTAATATACAATAAAATTTATTTCCACCCTCATGTTCCTTGTATATTTTTGGCTATGTGTAAATAAATATCAATTTACATTTCTTTATTATATCTTATCACTATTGACATAACTTTTAATTTCCTTACTACAATCACTTATCAATTGAATTGCTTTTGAAGCTATTGTTTTCTATATTTGGGAGGCATGTTGTGGACTTTCGTTTACAATAATAATGATAACACTTCAAGTATCTGTTCCTCCTACTGTACATGTGGAGAGAATTTGTCAATTAATAAATACAACTAAATAATGTGGTGTTGCAAAACTATTTTAGATTGTTGCAGTTTGCAGTATTGTGGCACCTTGAAATCGTGTAGAGACAAATCTGATTGGTGACGAAATCAGTAAAAATCAAATGGTATATGCGATCTCAACGATATTTTGAGATTATCGATAATCTATGGGCTGCAATAGATTTGGAATATCTTTCATAATCAGAGATAGCTAAAATAATGGCATGAGTTATTAGAGAATTAGTGGACACACTAATTTATTTGTATCAAAAAATTAGGATTTAGTTTGTAAAACAAATTTTTAAAACAGTTCAAATGATGCAAATCAAGGTCGTTTTAGGTGTTTATGTGAATAATGTGACCATGTTCTATATTTTGATAGAGATTAAAGTTACACGTTACTTGGGATCACATTGAGCAAGATGTGAATCAGGACCTTGAAAGTAAATGATCTTAAACCTGGAAAACCGGGAAAAAACCTTGAATTTCAAAAACCCAGAACGCTGGTCACCCTGCCTTGATATTTTTCAGCTTCCCCCTCCCCCACTTAAACGCCGAGGGTACAGACCGACTTCGACTACTTGACAATAACGTGACAGGACAAGACGGACTTGACAATAGCTGCCCAATATTGCCTGACTAATACGAACCACGTACCTCAGTTATATGTTCCTTTCATTCCTTTTCTTATCTGCTTTTTTTCTCTCATCATCTATCTTACCTTCCTTCGGTTTCATTTTCACCTTATCTTTTTACAATATCATGTTTCGTAGGATCAAAAAATTTTCCCGATCTTTGTCTTGTGTGGGGGACGGGTGCAAATAACACGGCATTACTACCACCCTTAACTGCAACGACGTGAAGAGCTGCAGCGAGGGATAGGCACATGGAAAAGAACTCCTCTCCTCGTGTCTACTGATACCGATAAAGTGTTGTTTTTCAAAAAGTATGTCTGGTGTATGTAAACTACATTCGCGTCTAATCTATATATAGGATATTTTTCCCAAATTGATGAATTCCCTGCGCATCTGCCCTGAGTCAAAGCTCTGCGATTTTGAGAAACATTTATTAATTTTTGGGGAGACATTTCTTAAGCCCCCCCCCCCCCCCGACATTTTCAAACTTTTCTCAAAAGCGGTTCCAAATATTTTCTTGAATTTTTTTTGTAAAAATAGAGAACAACACACTTATAAAGGTGGCATACGTCCGATTTTTTACGGTTAACTCTCAACTTTTAAAAAATGCAAGTGTTTTATTTTTCTGGCGTCTTCATTCAACTAAAAATGAAATTTTTCCTTCAATTGCATATAGTCAATTAATCGTTCATTAATTAAGGTCATGTAGATTTTGTCAACATTTTTAGTAGTTTTCGTGCAATAGTGCGTGCAATATTTGCGATTTTAAAAATTTACAAAAACAAGATTTTCTCAAGAACGGTTTCAATTTTTTTCTTTAAATGCTTGATATGAGTAGTGCCAAATTAACCTTACACGATGACATAAACGCCATATTGCTCTCTTAGTTTCTTTTTTCAAAAAGTACAAAAATTTAATTTGTATTACCTGTCTCTCACGTCGGTAATATTTACATTAGAGGCGATTTCTTCACATTATATTTGTGAGTACATGTGCTTTAAATAATGTAAAACAAACTTCCTCAAAAACTCAACAGGTTTCTGTTAAAAGAAGCTCAATATCCTGCATTTTCAGAAAAGCAAAAATATTTTCTCAAAAATTGCTTCAAATTTTTTCTTCGCACTCATCCTACGGATAGTGTTAAGTTCATTGTTTATTATAAGGTAGTTTATTTTGTCGTATTTTACTTTTTAAAAAACTACACAAATGTAATTTCCTTACAATATTTCTGACGCCGTTAATATGCACATTTCCTTCGATTTGGTCACATACATTTGTGATTGAAAGTGCTTCAAACGTCTTTAAATGAAATTTTTTAAAAACACAATAGATTGCTGTAAAAAAGAGCTTTAAATTTCGCTTTTAGACCAGTGCTTAATCACCGTATTCTTAAAAACGACTTTTAAAAAAAATATATTTAGGACGAGGTTTTACTCTTCTTTAATATTCTTAAAGTAATATTTCGGTTCTACAATTTGGAAACTGAAAAGTTGAGAAAATGTCAAAAAATGTACTTTGGGTAGGTGGCAGCTGGCAAGAGGATGGGGCAAGACCATAAAAGCAGTTCACACCAAGGAAATTATAAAACTACTACGGGAAAGAGCTATTCTGTAGCACCACTAGTTTCTTGTTGCTTTTAAGCAGTAATTTTTATTTTTGGGCACATCCGTAATATTGAAGTACATGCAATAATATAGTATTTAATATGTACATATTTTGAGTCACAAGTATAACAATCATATTGCACCCGTTAATGCGTATTCGCTTGTTTCACTTTGCAACCGTACTTTAACCAACACACAAAATAAAGCTGTCGGGAACAACTGACTGAAAATTAGAGAAATTTTTAATGAAATGAAATTGTCTTAAATTCCCAATAAGTAATTTCCATATTTCACATTCTCACAGTGAGGATCAACATGTACTCTTAATTTCATTGTGGGTGGCTGCTTCAAGGTTTCAGGTGTAAGGTTAAGTTTCTGCCATACCAACAATTCTGCATAATCTTATTCAAATGAATTCTTCCACATTTATGACGTGATATGGAAATGCAGTAACAATTTTGTTACATATTTTTCTTTTCGTGTGTTGATGAAAAAAGCCACGGTTGTACAAGGTCTTTGTAATACAGTAAGAAAGAATTATTATAATTTTAACAGACATGTTCATCTTGGTCTAATTCTAATGGCATGCAATTTGTAAGTCAATAATATTATGACATTAATAGCTTACCCCCTCACAATTTTCTCTGCTTTGGTTTTGACGCTGCTCTCAGAAGTTTTATTTCTTTTCGAGAATTTTTTTCACTCTTACACTTTCAGAATAATTTTACCCACTAAAGCCCACATTTTCTGCTTAGCTGGAGAGTTGGAGAGTTGTATCTTATTACAAGACTCTGATGCTAATATCACGCACAATATACAATATAAGCTCCCCTCGAAAACAAATCGCGCAAGGTAATAGCTTTTAAATAAGCAATGCAGGATCGAGCTCGCTCGCGTAAGCTCTTTTGCCGCTTAGACGACTGAAGTTGTCGCACATTTAATTTGAAAGCACGCCTGCCCATTTGCAGTTAAAAAAGTCCCTAAGTGAAATACCTCCATTACGTGGGATTGACCCCTACCTCCTGCAACTTAAATTCTAATTAAACGTCTCTAAGCCAATGTAGTGTGGCGGGTGGTTTAGGGGAGGTTAGTATTGCGGGTCGCATCTTACGTGAAACACACATTATTGTTCAACCGTCTGTGTTTTGAATGACCTCTTCGAGTCTTCGGATATGTTCATCTAAATTATTGTTTAAAGGTGTGTGAAGGCTTTGAGAAGGTCGGCTTTGAGAGTGTACAGAGTAGAAAGTGTATAGCGAGTAGTAGCCATGTCGCGAATGCGTGTCAGCGTGCGAGGCAAATATGAAAATAAATAAATAGATGAGAATTCAGACGAATGTAAAAAATCATTTTAATGTAAACTATCATTTTAATTTAATAGCATTAATTTATTTAATTTAGTTTACGTATTTATTTAAAAAATAACAGTATTATGATTCTAACTAGTATTCAAGTGCGATTGATTAAATGCAAAAAGAGTTCAATGTGTTTAACGCAATAGATCTAAGTTGCAATCTAATAAATATAATTAGACGACTATACTTTGCCTATTGAAAGGCAACAAAATTTACCACTTTTATATTCTGCAGTTTGAAACATAAAGTTCAAGTTTTTCCGTTACTGTTATAGATTAACTTTGAATTTCGATGTTTTTCACAATTATCACAACACTTTCACTAAAAGTTTAAAAACTTTACGCAAATTAAATTAATTTATAGAGCAAATAAGTATTGGAAGTCTTTAAACTCGTTCGAATATACGTTTGTCCGTTACGCTGTCTTTTAAACCAAACATTTGTACTACTATTTTTCCACTGCTTCGGACAATATGAATCTCTTTCAGCTTACCTGTCACAAGTAAACAAATAAAGAGAAGGGTAACAACAAAACGTACCTGTAAGATGTAGAAAAGTAATGAAAATTAGTCAAATATTGGAGCATAGACTGAGCATGTCAGTTACATAAGTAAGTAACCAAGCAAACAAGCAAGCTTCTATATTACTCTACATTAGGATCCTAAATTACTGAAACGTGACCAAAGAATACGTAACTAATACAAATGTAGCTTCACTATCTACACTTTTATCTACACAAATAAAAAGATAATAATAAAATCTAGTTTCAGGCTAATAAGAGACACCCAGTTCATCAGAATATGGATTTCCAAAGGTACAACTCTTCTCCCATGCCACAAAGAAAGAGATGGCCGTCATTTTATTATCTACAATTACAGCATCATTCAAAAGATCAGAATCAGGACAATGAAATAATATCTTTATAAATAACATGAAAGGGGGGACACGATTCGTTACAGAAAAATAATGCGTCACTTTAGCACGACTCGTCGCACACACAGGTGGCCAATGGTTTTGTTCTATGCTATTATCAATATCACTGGGGTCAATGCTCATGTTCAGTATACTTCTATGAAAAATAATACTGGAATATCACTTTTGACTTCCTAAAACCTTTTGCTAGAGCACCCGTCCTACCTAAACGAAAGGTTTTTCAATGAACATTTACCAAGAGAGCTGCGGCTTCTGGTAGCAAGAATGATGAAGAAGGAAAATTCCAGCCTGACAACATACTGCAAATACTTCAAATTTAAAACGAAAGAGGTGTGCCGTGTGATAAAGGTCAAAAGAAAATAAATATCTTTATTCTGAGTTTCCTGTGATTGTCCAGTGTATGAAAACTAGATATCTTGTTTGTGTGAAACGCGACGGGGCTAATTTTTACACATTGTCAACATTGCGAAATAGGTGGATAATTAAGTTTTCTTCATGTTAATTAATATTTATTAGCTTTCTGTTATATTTCAAATGTAACTTTTGATGATATCTGTATTTCTTATGGCAGCTAAGAAGTTTAAAATACAGCTTACAAAAGCACTACAATCACGAGTACTCAAACTAAACAAAATCACTTATCTCAAAAATATGTATTAATCAACAATAGTTTTGCTTAGTAGTGTGTGGAGAAAGTGTCCTAAACACCAATACAAAAGTTTTCGGCCACAAATTTAGAAATAAAGGTGATTTTATAGTTTTAAAATATGTGGTGCCATTATTGACCCCACGTCACCATCTATGCTCAATAAGTTGCACATCACCATTTAAGGGTTAAACCAGCGGTCTGAAGATGGCTACAAGGAGTAGAGAAAACTGTCAATTAAGATTTTGCTAAATTAAATCACAATTATGTATATGTGTAAAATGTGAAAGACAAAGTTCAAGAGGAACTGTTTTAATTAATAAGACTATTGAAATTCATAAAAAGAAGGAAGAAAATAGCAAATGTATCTTCTTAAACTCAGGAACAAAAATGTCTAGTTTTTCACATGTTACTTATCTCGCGATCTATTAAGTTTTATTATTATTATTATTATTATTATTATTATTATTATTATTATTATTATTATTATTATTATTATTAATATTATTACATTTACAGTAATGCTTAATCGCTCTTTTCTTAAAAATGGCTTAAAATTTTTGAATAAAAATGTCAATTTAGGACGAGTTTATGCTTTTCTTAAATATTCTTGAAGTAATACTTCAGTTCTACTATTAAGAAACTGAAAAGTTGAGAAAATTTCAAGAAAATGTACTTTTGGTGATAATAGATGGCACTTGGGCAGAGAATAGAGCAAGACCTTGAAGCCAGTCCACATCAAAGAAATTAGAAAAAATGCTACGAGAAAGTCTGTGCCATTCTGTAGCACAGACTGTACATTTCAATGAATTGCACATATATTCAAAATCAGAGCACAAAACATGTATTTTTTAAAAAGAATTTATGATACATTGTTTCCCATGAATTTCCGTACTATCCTTGTTGTTGTTGTTATTATTAATATTATTATTATTATTATTATTATCCTCTTTATTCACAGTTTTCCTGTTACATAAGGCGGCCACACAGACATTATGTTTTACAGGGTGGCCAGCGAACCTGGAAACCTTGAAAATCAGGAAAAACCGGGAATTTGACTAAGCCTGAAAAAAAAACGGGATAAAACCGGGAATTTGATATGAAAGCCTGGATTTTTCGTTGTTTTCAGATTTCCTCACAAACATAGCACAAACTCACATACGGCATCATATTCAGTAAGCAGAATTCATGTCAGTACATAATAATGGCGAGTCTTAAAATAGAAGTATGTTCGAGAGGTGTCACAGGTTTCCTTGAAGATTGGGATGTTCTTGACTCACGCAACTACAAACATTGAAAATTGAAAAAAGTGCAAAAATGTTATTAACTTTCATTAGTCTTTCAACAATTTATCATTAAAATGTTGGGATGGGATTCTGGTACTCAAGAAAACGTCCGCAGATAATCTTCTCCCCCATACGTCATACACAGTTTTTACTCTTTTTTTACCAAATTAATCAAATCAAAAACACTGCCGCTTGTATCAACATGGGTAAAGTACCTAGCACCACAGAGCACCTATTTGGCTGCCTGTGGGTCGCATGTGCATGAGCGATATATTTGTTGGAACATACGTCTGACCGGGAACTCAGCTGAGTTTCGATTAGTTTTTACTTTCTCGTATACGTACTATATACGGAGTAATAATGTACGTAGTATAGTGAATGTTAAGTAATGCTGCGCGAAAAAACGGTAGATTTTCGGCGGAAAAAAATCATTTCTGGGCTCTGGTAACGAACAAGTGCAAAAAACAAGTTGCCAAATTAAGGGAAAAAAATCCTCTTACACGTTGTGTAGCCAGAATCCCTGTCCCCAGAATCGCCACAATATTGAAGACAGACTTTTCTCTTCAAATTAAAACTTGTCCGTGAATTAAGGTTATGTAAATTTTTCGTAAATTTTAGTAGTGTTCGTGCAATAGTGCGTGCAATATTTGCAATTTTGAAAAATGAAAGATTTTCTCGAAGACTGCTCCAATTTTTTCTTTAAATTTTTGGTACCGTTAATGCCAAAGGAACCCTATACGATAACATAAACGCCATCTATTCTTTTGTTTTTCAAAATTTACACTTTTTTTTCTCTCACACCAATAATACTTACTTTAGAGGCGATTTCTTCACAGTATTATATTTATGAGTAGATGTGTTTTAAATAATGTCAAATAAATTTTCTGAAAAGCATAAGTTTCTGTGAAAATGAGCTCTAAATTCCGCATTTTTAGAAATGCTCAAACGCCATTTTTTCAAAATTAGCTCCAAATTAGTTCTTCATTTTTCCCAATAGATAATGCTTATTGTACTGTATAAAGTGACAAGTTTATTTTGGTGTATCAATTTTTTTCCAATATTATAAAAATGTATTTTTTTAATACGTCTTACGCCGTTAATGTGTACATTTGCATCAATTTAAACACATTATTGCATTTGTGGGTGTTTTCGAAAACTTACTAGATTCTTGTGAAAAAGAGCTTCAACTTCCGCATTTACAGTAATGCTTAATCGCTCTTTTCTTAAAAATGGCTTAAAATTTTTGAATAAAAATGTCAATTTAGGACGAGTTTATGCTTTTCTTAAATATTCTTGAAGTAATACTTCAGTTCTACTATTAAGAAACTGAAAAGTTGAGAAAATGTCAAGAAAATGTACTTTTGGTGATAATAGATGGCACTTGGGCAGAGAATAGAGCAAGACCTTGAAGCCAGTCCACATCAAAGAAATTAGAAAAAATGCTACGAGAAAGTCTGTGCCATTCTGTAGCACCTAGTTTTTTTTACTACAATACATACATTTACTACAATAGATGTAAGGTGGACTTTCGATTTGTGTCGCACATCGTCTTTGATGACATTGGCGGTACATCAGCTATTAATCCGATCGAAACGACCATGTTATTCAACGGGATAAATCCGTTCCGATCAAAAAGTCCATCATATTCAACGCGAATTTTAACTTCTTTTGTAGAAGAGCGCATTCGAAGCTATTTTTGCTTACAGTCTATACGGATATTAAGAGTGACAGTGTCCGAATTGTCAGGGAGCACGAAAAAGTGAACATGCTGAGATCTTAACGGGGTGCGCGCCAGGAAATACGAGTAAACCCTATTTATGTTGCTGCATTGTTCACCAAGGTAGCTCAGTTAAAGTTAAAATGTTGGTACAAATTTATGGTACTCAATTTTTCATTTTTTCTTTCATGTACAGTATTAGAAATAATGCTAATATAATCCATACCCAATCAATTCAAACGAAGCGGCAATGGTGCATACCAGCGTTTATTTCGATAGCCAGGAACAGTAGTCATTCCAAACTTTTACAAATGAAACATACCATAATCAGCGATCACAATTTCTTGAAGTAAAGAAGAAATTTGTTAGTTCGAAGTTAATGTTATTACCTTCCATCAATCTACTTTCTTTTATGAAAATAGAAATAATTTCCCAAAACTTCTCAAATTGTGTTCACGAAGCGCATGAAATTCGAAAGCGTGACTATGATGCCAAATTACACAAAAAATACTAATATTTTCGAAAAATTCAAAATGACCCTATTTAAAGATCAATTTTTGAGGACATTTCGTTATGAAAAACAATTGTATCTTCACAATTGAAACTATAAGAAGACGCAGAAAAATTCAGTAGTTAATGCCGTTTTCGAAAAAAAAATTGTTTAAACAAAATTCAGTTTTTCAGAAGACGCAGAATTTTTTTCAGTTTTCGAAAAATGGACCATATCAGCCAACATGAGACCTGCACCATTCTCTTAATTGCCCTTTACCCTCTCTGAGATCCAAATTTAATCAAACAAATTTGTGTCGTTTTTTTAAGAAAATTGTTTAAAAAAGTCGATGTTTGACACAGAAGTTTGAAAAAATGCTCACATTTTCGAAAAATTAAATATGACATTATTTAAATGTCTGTTTTTGATGAACACATTTCACTAAGAAAAAAATATCTTCATAATTGCATTTGTAGGGGGACGGCCAAAAAATTAATTTTTGCAATTTTCAAAAATCAAAATTTTTAACAAACATGAGATTTGCACTCTAAAAATACGTATAACCTATACGAGGAGAAATTTGAATCAAAATTGTTGATGCCGTTTTTAAGAAAAAATCAGTTTAAACAAAATTAAAAATTGCCTGTATTTCGCATAATTACACGAAAACCGTATTACGCGGTGACCGCATTTCAAAATCTATCTTTAAGGGAGAGATTCCACGAAGATAAAAAATCTCTATCATAATTGCAGTGTTAAGAAGACGCCGGAAAAAGTTGAACTTTTGCAATCTTCGAAAAAATCAGTTTTCAACGAATGAGGCTTGTACTATTCTCTTAAACGGTCTTCTCACTATCCAACAACAAAATTTAATAAAAAGAGATAAAATAATTTAATAAATAGAGCCGTTTATGTGAAAAATTTCAAAATGTTTCAGGGGCGTCATGTAAAGTACGCCCGAAAATTAAAATATGTTTCAAATTTAAGGGGTCGCGACATCGCCAGATGGAATAAGGAATGTCAATTTTCAACAAAATTGTCTGAACGGTTTAGCCGCTAGGGTTGTTTACTGTCAAGCAGTTGGACGGACGTTTGACGTCAATCGCGTTTTCGGAATCAATGACCCACAAAACATGGATTCTGGCTACATCATATGTGTTAGAGGAATTCTTTTCAAAATTTAGCAACTCGATTTATCCACTTCTTCTTTAACATGACCTGGCAATAAGAGTTTTTTTTCTGCTGAAAATTCGCTGTTTTCCCCGCAGCAATACATAACTTTCTCTCTACTGCGTAAGAGGTAGAAGGTAAAAATATGTTGTAGTGTGCGAAAAAGAACCTGGGAAATTTTTATTCACAGACCTGGAAAACCGAAAAAAAAACTGAATTCCAAAAACGCAGATCGCTGGTCACCCTGTTTTATCAAAGCATGACAACCATCAATTATTTCATGTAAAAAATAACAAATTAGTAAGATGAATAAGAGATCTAAAATAGACTATATACAAATAAGTTATAAACAATGAATTCATATATATGCTAAAAACTATATACTTATCAAAAGAAATTATAAACAATGAGTTCGGAACCCCTTATTATTTCCCAGAAATTTCCTCACTAAAGATCAAGGGCTCAGAATGACAGATTTTTGTAGATTGATAATGATGTTCTTAATGGATAACCGCTCAAGCTCCACTTCAAGGTCTTCGGGATGATTCCTGTTGCTGAGAGAACTATGGGGATGGTCTCGATCTCCCGGACGTTTCATTGCTCCTTTACGATATGTGCCAGCTCCCTCTATTTCTGGATTTTAGTATTATATACTTTGGTGAGATTGCTTGTTTCTACGACTGCTATATCAATAAACCATACTTTCTTCTTGTTTTTATCCAAAAATGTCATGTTAGGTCTATTGTGGTGGACTGTTTGATCTGTCAATATACTTCTGTCCCAGTATACTTTTAGTTAACATTTTCTATGACATTTTGTGGGATATACTTGTAGCATGGTATGTTATGTGTTAGTACTAACCCGTAGATTTTCACAAGCTGGGCGTGGATAATTCGGCCGACCATATCATGTATTTGCTTATATTCTGTGGGAGCTAGTACGCTACAGCCTGCTATGATATGTTGTATCGTCTCATGAGATTGACCACAGGCACGACAGTTATCGCAGGGCACCTCCGTGTCATTGACGATATATTTGAGGTAATTCTTTGTTGCAATAACTTGGTCTTGGATTGCAACCATGAAACCCTTCGTCTCAGGGAACAGATATCCGATGGTGAGCCACTTGTACGACATAACGTCTACATTTGAATTGGCTATCTCTGCAGGATATCTCCCATGAAGTGCCTTCTGTTTCCGTAGTTCAATTTCCACGTCAAAGGATGGTTGTCTGAGGTCCATATCGTGTTTCAAGCTGAGAGCTGTGCAAATGTCATCTCCCTTTTGGAGAACTGTGTGAAGCTGGGATGATACAGCTTTGTTTCGGAAATACTTGCGCATATTCATAATGTGTTTTGTGTGTAGACTCAATTTTTATGATGCCACGACCTCCCATCTTCCTCGGGAGTGTGACTCTTTGAACTGCACTTTTCGGGTGATGATATTTGTTGCCTGTTGACCCGGACCGCTTCCACCAGATCCCAGGGTACCTGAAAAAGTGCCGGTGGAGGCAACGTGCCTGCGGTAAATGTCATGAGAATGACGGATAACCGCGCTGATCATCTGCTTACGGAGTGTAGCGAGATAATCAGGGTGGACAAGTTCCTTCAGGTGCTTGTCGTTCTCCGGGTCCCAGGCACCTCAGGCGCCGATGATTAGAGGGACGACAGAGGCAGACGAAACACCGAAGCAGGAGAGAGCGGCTTGCCTAAGCGGGCCATAGGTGGTAAGTTTAGCCTTGCGTTTCGCAGCCAGCGCCCCTTTGCCTCCTTCAAAGGGGATAGCTACGTCTACAATACGCACCAGATGACTGTGCTTGTCAAGGAGCACGAGGTCAGGACGTTTAGTGCCGCCTAGGAAGGTCTCATCCTGAGTGAGGACTTTCCAACCATTAGCCGTTGCTGCAGCCTTTAAAAGATCGACTATTTGGTTGTGCCTCGCTGTCACTGCACTCAGATTGTGCTGGCAGTGGTTGATAACGTGCGCCTGGGTTTCGGGCCAGACGTCGGAAGACTCGAACTTCCTGCACCCAAAGCGACAGCCTGCTTTCTCCTTGGAATGAAAGGCGCGTCCCGCCCTGAGACCCCCGAGGAGGTTCAGGCGTGCCCTGTTCACCCAGAAGAAGTCGGAGTGACGCAGGTTGAAGCCGGTGCGAAGGAAGTGAGATCGATTGCGCGGCACGGCCCTGATCCGGCTGGGATTGCCAGTCTTTCAGATGGGCCTCCTGTTGCTCGCGGCGAAGACGTCGAAGAAGGTTTCCGCGGTTCAATAGTAAGATTCTGACTAGAGTCTGCCTCAGGGATCAGGGAGGGAACTAACAGACAATGCTCCTCCCGAATCGCTCAGCAAACACCGAGAAGTTTAGAGGCGTGACGAGCGCCCGACCATAGGGAAGAACGTCCGATATGACGAGGAGCAGAGGTGCTGTTGAGGTAATCCTCCATCACATCAGGGGTGGTTTCCTTTCCAGGGAATTTAACGTTGACCTGGTGCCGAAGATCGTCGGAGGCGATTTTTCGGACCGTTCCTTGGACGTAAGGAGCTTGGATGCTTCTTGAATGTAGCTGAGGAGGGCCTCATCTCGAAAGACTGGGAGGCCTGCTCCAGCGTTGGAACGAGGGGAGTAAAGAAAGGCCGTAGAGACATTGTCCGGGGGCCCAAGAAGACATTTATCCAGGTCCCGGAACCAAGAGTCGAAGTGAGAAGCGGCTTGGATGGTGATGGAGCGCATTCTCCAGGGGAAGGAAAGTTGCGGAAGAAGAAAAGACATAATGGCGTCGATCTTTTGCCATGGAGCGAGTTGGGAGTCTCTAACCTTCTCCAGCAAAGCAGAGACATCGCTTAAGGAAGAGTTGTCCTTGAGCAGGGAGAAACCAACTGGCCTGCCCAAGAAGGTGGTATAGTCTTCAGAATTAAGGGTCTAGAGTGGGGCTCCCTCTACCAATATGGGGGTTTCTGCGACTGCAGTCCCCCCTTTAATGTGGAGGAGGTCGCTCTTGGCGGCATTGACCCTAATGCCGATCGCGCACGCACGGGTAGCGGCAAGGTCGACCATGCTCTGAACCAACTCCGGGGAGGACGCCGCGAGCCAGAGATCGTCCGCGTACGCCCCCCTTTGACCTCGAGGTCGGAGGGCTGCAGGGCCGCTCGAAGAATGGGATCCCCGGTCAGGTTGAAGATGACCGGGCTGAGGGGGCAGCCTTGCCGAACTCCACGAAGGGTGGAGATCGATTCGGAGAGGCCAGCATCCGTGACCAAGACAAGTGAACAGTTGGAATAGAAGTCCCTGACAATGTTCACGAAGGCCGTACCAGCGCCCGAAGCTCCTACTGCGGCAACGAGTGCCTCGTGTGTGATGGAGCCAAAGGCGTTAGAAAAATCCAAGAAAGCTAGACATAAATTGCCCTTTTGCTGGCGGGCGCTGCTGATCAGCGTCTCGACTAAAAAGTTATGTTCAAAGACCCCGTCGTGTGGGCGGAAACCTTTCTGGGCTGGGCAGAACACCTCATTCTGTTCCAGCCAGGAGGAAAAGCGGCGAGCCCACAGAGAAGCATATAATTTAGGGGCCGTATTGGATAGAGCGATAGGGCGCCAAGAGGAGGGGTCACTCACATCGCCACCCTTGTGGATGACGATGGTTTTAGATTTTTTCCAATCGGCCGGAATGCGCTGGAAGTGCCGGCACGCATTGAAAATGGGGGCGAGGATTCTGTCAATTGAACTCTGATTAGTCTCTCCAATGATTCGAGATCAGTTTTGAACCATTTGATAACTCCGAATGAGGATGTTATTACAGGTATTGCATACATATTCATTGCTGCAGTGAGATTTCGTGAATTCAAGAGGGTTTTCAGTATACCTTTCAATCTTTTCACAAATTCCACTCGTAATTATTCCTTAATTTTGGTGTGCATGACTCGCTTATTTTTTGAATACCAAGATACTTATAGAGTTCATCTGTTTCTAGTGCTGTTATCGTTTCCTTTGACATGGTTTCATGCTGAGTATCATTGATATGTTTGCCCTTCTTGATACGTTGGATTTTACATTTTTCAATGCCGAATTGCATCGTATGTCAGTGGAGAATACTTCTGTAACATTTATAAGCTGTTTCAGTCCCCGGAGAGATCCTGAGTACAATTTAATATAATCCATGTATGCCAGATGGTTCACTTTACATTTTTCAGGGCCTCTGAGTTTATATCCTGCTTCCATATTTTCCAATAAACGTAAGAGGGGATTGATTGCCATTTAAGCCTCGATGAAGCAGGTATGAAGATCGCGTTTTTTGTCACATGCTCCTCCTTGTATCCCAATGAACCCTCAGAACAACCTTTCTGCGTATTCTAGATAATGTTGTTTTGTTCACAATGTTGTTCGATAATTATTTTTAGACAGCTGGTTATGATTTTATAGAATGCATTTAAGCATGTGATGGGTCGGTACTGTCCAGGATCTGTGGAGTCTCTCGTTTTTGGTTTCATAAAGATGACTCCTTCACACAGAGCACTTGGCATTTCTTCAGGGTGTTTCAGATAGCAATTTATCAGGGTTAGGATTCTCCCATGTAAGCATGTTAATCTTTTAACAGAAATTATGTAATCCGTCTAATCCTGGATACTTCCAATTATACAGTCTGAATAACTCTCTTCAGGGTATCCATTGATATTTCGGAGACTTCCATTTCCCCGATCTCATCTGTAGTGCTAAAACTCTTCATTCAACCATAACGCATCCAAGTTGAAGTGGCTTTCTATTGACCATATTTTAGCCCAGTGATTTTCAATAGCTGTTTTTTCTGGTAGCCGTTCTGTTTTATCTTCTCTCTTCAGGTTTCTATAAAACATTTTCTGGTTTCTGGTGAAATTTTTGTTGTCTTCTTTCCTCTTCAGGCTTTTGGTATCGCGTCGTATTCGCTGAGTATACACACTGTTTTTGTTTGAGAGTGTTAATGAATTCAGATATATATCCATTTTCTTCGTTGTAATGCGCGTGCTTGCTGTATTTTCCCTTATTTATTATTTATTATTTATTATTTATTATTATTATTATATTATCATTATATTATTATATTATTATTATTATTTGTTGTTATAATTGTTATTTTTTTTGTGTGTTCTATTTAAAAAAGTGTTCATCATTGAAATATTTATAGTTGAAATGTTTGGAAGGGATTCCGGAACTGAAGAAAAGGGCGAAAATGTTCTCCCCCATACCTCACATACAGTTTTCTGTTTCTTACTAAATAAATCAATGTAAATCATCTAATTTAAATACTATAATAAACGATTGGGGCTAGAAAATTGCACAGACCTCGTTTAGTTTACTAATTTCTTCGGTCAGCGCTAGCTTTAAGGTCTTGCCCCATCCTCTGCCAGCTGCAATTTTACCGTCGTCCAAAATAACTTGTATTAATTTTTTCAATTTTGTCGGTTTCCTAATTGTAGAAGAGAAATATACATTAATGAATATTACAGAAGAATAAAAACTCATCCTATATTAAAATGTTCGGTGAAAAAATTTGAACCACTTAAGAAAATGCCGTTTAGACGTTGCTGTATATGTGAAATTTGAAGCTCATTTCCTTTTGAATCTTGATCTTTTGAGCTTTCAAAAATTTGATAGCACATCATTTGAAGCACTTCTTCTTACAAATTCAATAATGCACTCAAATCGCTGGAAATATGCATATAAAAGGATGAGAGATGTTACAAAAAACGTTTGTGTATTTTTTTAAATAGAGCAAAATTAATTTAATAATTTTCATTAGAGAAATGTTTAAGTGCAATAATTGCACAGTGTCATTCTCACTATCCACTCGAAAAGTTTAAAGAAAAGATTTGGGTCAGTTTGAGAAAATGGCGCATAAACATGATTGAAAATGCGGAATTTTGGCCACCTATTCAAAGAAAACTTTCGTATTTTCGGGGAACTATCAGGCATTTAAAACACATGTATTTGCAAATGCAATAATGTGAACCACTAACTCCCAATTAAAATATTAACGACGTGAGAGGCTAGACGCTAGAGGCATGTGTTTCATTACGCGTTTAAAACGTCGGTATTTTAAATTATGTTTTCCCACGGCATCGCAAACCTTTTGGCGATGAATTGAAATATCGATGTATCGTTGTTTTGGCAAAGTTGGCCGTGAATACGTCGTGTGCACGCAGTGCGTAGACTTGCCGTTAGAAGAAACAGTACAAGTGCTAAACGACGGGGCTGTATAGTTAATTATACGTAAATCACATTTAAAACGAAAAACTACAAATAAAAATTGAATTTCCAAATCCTCATCAAGGAGTTTCAATAGTTTCATTATCATAATCACCTAGATCATTGAGAGAAGAGACAAAAGTAATAATGAGGGGCAAAATATGAGTTGATGTGACCAACTCATCTACCTGTACTCATTCACACGGTGGGGCGCACAAGGGCGAGGTGGCCATATTGGTTCTCTTAATTGGTCGCGTTCCAATTCGGACCAACGCTTTATTTGTAGGATACGACACCTTCTTTCAGGACTTCCAGTGGTGAATTTGACGCTACTACGTCTTCTTTTGGAATATTGTTAGTTAATTTGTACAAAAAATAAGCGTTAACCATTAATCTTATATTCCGTCGGATTTGGCTTGTCAGACACTGGAGTGTAGCTATTTATTGAACTTGCTCTATCACTTTATTTAAGATGTGTTATGATATTTTAGTTATAAGTTATGATATTCGACATTAATATTCCGGGTTTGCTAATGGTGATATTTGCATTTTGCTCTCTTCAACCTCTGTTATTGAAGTTTCGTATTATATGAGCCTGACAAAAGAAGAGAAGCATTTTATAATGAATTCACTATTTTAGTGGAGTAAATTTTAGTGTTTAACAGGTCTAGCTAGTCAGAAATTATTTTAGATAAAATCATAAATATAGCCCTTCATTACTTAAAATTAATTTGTTTACCATTGACCATTCTTTTATTGTAATAAATATGTTCTGGAACATAATCCAATGGCACAGACTTTCTCATATTAGTTTTCTATTTTCTTTGGTCTGGACTAGCTATTCTGGCATACTATATACTCATGTCGGCTGCCATCTGTCGTCACCCATATCACTTTTTTTTTAATTTATCAACTTTGCGGTTTCCCAATAGTTAAACTGAAATATTACTTTAACAATATTAAATAAAAACTCGTCATAACTAGTAATTTTTATTAAAAAAATTGGAGACGATTCTATGAAATTTACATTTAAACGTTAATAATATCACTATAAATGTGAAATTTGAAACTTCACAGAAAACTTTTAGGTTTTCTATACACTTCATTAGGAGTCATTTGAAGCACTTTTACTCACAACGGCAATAATGTATACAAACCGCTGGAAATGTGTATATTAAAACGTGAGGGATATTTAAAAAAATACATTTATGTATTTTTTCAAATAAAAAACAAAAGAATACAGCAAAATTTATTTTAAATCTTAAACAGTTTAATTGGCACTATCCGTACGAAAATTTTAAAGACAAAATTTGGAGCCTTTTTTAGAAAAAGGCGTTTGATCGTTTTTGAAAATTCGAAATTTTGAGCGTAATTTCACAGAAAACTTCGAGTTTTCGAGAAACATTTTATGACATCATTTAAAGCACATCTTGTCGTATATACAATAATGTAATCAAATCGCCCCTAATGTGAGACATGTCAAAGAAATTTAATTTTTTATTATTTTGAAAAAACAAAAGAGTACAGAAAAATAGCATGTACGTCATCTCATAGACTACATTTATGTCTATCTCTGCCAAAAGTTTAAAGAAAGTTTGGAGCCGTTTTTGAGAAAATTTTGTTTTTGTTATTTCCTAAAATTGCACTTATTACACGCAACCTTGCTCATAAACTACTAACATTTTCAAAACATGTACATGACCTTAATGAAAAATGACCAAGGAGAAAAAATTTTACACGAAAGAAAAAACTATAATTTTTTGGTTGAGGGAAGATGCTTAAGAAAATTCAAACTTTTGCTGTTTTCAAAAATTCAGTGATCAGTTGGAAATCGCAGCTGTACCACCTTTATAAGTGTAATTTACTCTATTCTTACAAGAAGTTTAAGGGAAAAAATTGGAGCCATTGAGAAAATTTTCAAAATATTCCAGGGTCTTCATGTGAAGTCCCCCAAAAATTAATAAATGTTTCTAAAAATCGCAGAGCTTTGACTCAGGGCAGATAGACAACGGTTTATTCAGTTCGTACAGTGAAAATAGCGCAGATAAGGGACGTGAAAAGGATCGTATTTACCCATCGACGAACTCAAACCTTCTGCATTAACTATCAGCAATAGAGGAAGCATTTGTAATTTATCCATACAGTAGTGTCTGAGAGGTACATGAGCTAATCTTTTTTTAAATCTAATGAAACAAAGGAAATAATCATAAACAAATTTATTTTAACTACATTTTACAAGTAAATAAGAATTATTACTTATAATCTATTATATTTTGAACATATATTTTTATAGTGTCCATTACAAACATTGATATTACATATCTCGCAACTTTGACCATTCGAGATATTTTGGAGTAAACACGGTATATTTTTCCTTTGGCAGATTTGTTTGTAATTGAAAAGTTTGGCAGAGATGTGTCGCCCACTTGTGCTGGGTCGTTCTACAGAAAACAGTTGCTTCCTCTTAGCGTAAACATGCGTTCTGTGAAATATTCGCCAATTTTCACTCATTGCTACATCACAATGGATGATTGAAGTTCTAGGTCTTCGCGTTACACGTTTGTATTATTTATTTTTTCTTCATTAGGTTTAAAAGCATTTCAATTTTCGCAGTTTGTTAGAGTATAGATGGACCTGTTCTCACTTCTTATTCACATTTTGCGTTCATTTATTGTAAATAATAACGCTTAAAACATGATATGTATATTAATAATTCAAAATGCTATATTTTTATTCAAACGAAAAAATGAGTGGACAACGATGAATGTACGCCATCCTCCATAGTTGGAAACGGGAGCACAAAATGGAAGCTTCCGCGACGTTAGCGCCGCCCCTCGCTCTGCGGTGGCCCGCGCCGCAGCCTGTCTGCGCTCGTCGACGAGGCCCCTGCCGGAGCGCTGGGAGGTTCAGAGCAAGGCGAAGTGCAGCTGCCATTCACTGGGAGGACACACGGAAAGCCAAGAGCAGGGTGGCCAGCGCACCTGGAAGCCTTATCAACCGAAAAAAACGGGAATTTGAAAAAGCCTGGAAGAAGCGGGAAAACCCGGTATTTTTCGTTATTGACACATTTCCCCTCAACATTGGCACAAATTGACATACGGCATCGTATTCAGTAAAGTGCAGAATTCAACTCAGCGCATGATAATGGCGAGTGTTAAAATCGAAGTATGTATGAGAAGTGTTGCTAGTTTTCTTGAGGATTGCGAAGTTATTGACTAACGCACAACACAATTTTAACCACTGTCGCTTATATAGGTGCACCATGGCTAGAGTACGGTTGTCTGTGTGTTGCACGTGCATGCAGGAGATATTTGCGGAACAAACGTCTCACCGGGAACTCAATAAAGCTGAGTTTCGATTATTAGTTTTTAAATATTTATTAACATTTCTACAATACAAGTTTGTTTGAGTTTCAAATAGTGTCGCGCATATTTTTTGATATCGGCGATACTACTTTGATAGTTTTTCGACCGAAATGATATTATTAAGTCCATATTGTGACATACCAGATTGTCACCAATATGGAATTCAGCTAATTTTATTAAAAAACTAGCTGAAGTATCCGGCGTTGCTCGGGCATTTATTACAGTAAATTATTATACAGGAAGAGGAATTCAATCTTTTCATGCCCTGCGGCGGGACCTATCTCTATATCTTCCAATGTATCCCTTCTCCGCCCTACTCCCTGCCAGGCTTTGCCCGGCCACGCCACAATAGCTGTCTTCTCTTGATCCCATTTGGAAATTTCCAGATTATCTCGCTCACTTTTCCACAAATGACATTTTTTTATTTGAAGTTCCAGCTTCTAAACATTCACTTTATAACTAAAAGCAATAAACAAATCTAAACTGCAAAATAAAATACTTGTACTCACTTATAAAATTTTTGTGGAGTTTTATATATTCCAACACTATCAAAACTGTCACGTTGTAAAACTTATCCTATTTTTATATTTTTCTTCTATAGTATTCATAAAAAAAGTTTTGAAATTGATCTGTCAACTCATGACCTTGAAGTCATTTACTGTTTAAAGCTGAGTATAACATGCGGAAGTTCATGCACGGGTACGGTAGTAGGTAGATCCGGAGTAATAGTTGTAGATTTCATAACGTAATTGATGATTCATAATCATAAAAATAAATGAAAATACTTGTATCTATTCTGAAACATAATTACCAGTTTTTATAATTCTAAAGATGACAAAGATATGTATGTTTAATGTATGTGTAAATAATAAATTGACAATCCACTGAGACACATAACAAAACAATATTAGCATCATTATTTTATCCCAAGTGATAGAGATTATGGATCCTGAAATATGAATAATAGAAACCAAAGACTCCCAGATATTATTTGCTTATACAAAAATATTTTTAGTCCAATTAAATTTTACTTATTTTTTTAGAAATATATGATTGAACTCATTCATTGGGAGCAATTGATATGCAAAACAACTTTACATATTAGTCTTAATATGTAAATGATCATTCCTAAATTACAAACCACTGTACAGAAATTCATCCCATATTGAAGAAAAACTTTTACTGGGTTTACAAAATCATAAATTACTTTCCATTTTTCCAATTTGTGCAGGAGAGCTGAATAATAGAAACCAGAACTCCCAGATTGATTTATTTGCTCAGACAATCTTTTTATTAGATAAATTAATTTCTGCCTATTTTTTATAGAAAAGTATGTATGAATTCAATTATTGGGAGCAATTGATATGCAAAACTAAAACACATATTAGTCTTAATAAATAAATGATCATTCTATAATTATCATCCACTGCACTAAACTTCTTTACATATAGAAGGAAAAAGTACAACAGCAATTGACAACTCTACAGATTAGTCTTAATATGTGAATGGTCATTCCGAAAATACATACCACTGTACAAAACTTATTCAAATGTTGAAGAAAACTTTAACTGGGTGGACTGAAGAGAAATAAACATTTTCCATTGTACCAATTTTAACGTCAGAGTTGAATAATAGAAAGCAAGAGCTACCAGATTTATATATTTGCTCAGACAAACTTTTTTAGATAAATTAAGTTTTTCTTATATTTTATGGAACAATATGGATGAAATCATTCATTGGCAGCCATTGATATGGAAAACAATAGAGCAGATTAGTGTTAATATATAAATAAAGTTATTTAAGAAAAACTTTTACTGTGTTGGCTGAAAACATACAAACATTTTCCATTTTACCAATATGAACATGAATACTGAAAAATAAAAACAAAGGACTCCCAGATTTTTTATTTGCTTAGACAAAATCTTTTGAGATAAATTGATTTTTTCCAATTATTTATTGAATAATATATATGAATTTATTCATTTATTCATTCATTCATTATGAGCCAGTGACATGCAAAACAACTGCACATATTAGTCTTAACATTGTAATGACTATTGCTTAATTACCAACCACTGCACTAAATTTCCTCGCATGTAGAAGAAAAAAGTACAACTGCAATTAATATCACAAACAACTGTACAGATTAGTCTTAATATCTAAATGATCATTCCTAAATTACACACCACTGTTCAAACTGCCTTCGCATGTTGAAGAAAAAAATGTACTGAATGAACTGAAAACATATACACATTTTCCATTTTACCATTTTGAACCTAAGAACTGTGTAAATAGTCAAATTGAGAGTCCTAATGAACAGCTGTCCTACTACTTAGAGAATTAATCACATTTCTCCCCTTTTTGCAGTATTGTTTTCAATGGGGCGAGTGAGTATTTCAGCAAGTCGATCATCCCTCTGAGTAACCGATTCAAAATTTCAATAGACTGCCTATCTCTTGTCATTTGTAATATGTTTTGACAATTGTGACAGTCGTTTAGTCAAACAATTCAGTTGTCACAAATTTCTGTAAAAGAAGACATTTAGATTGTATACGATATGTGTATAGTGTACATTGTACATTACTGTATATTCTGTACTGTATATTATTGTACTTTTTATTCTCTCAACCTATCTCAATTATTAAATACTTTCAAACTCACAATGATTTCTTGCCATTTAGCATATAACACAGACAAGGAGCAATACATGAACATTGACATTATTTACTACTTCAGTTACGGCTTTCTTTCAAATATTCACACAAGAACATTACATAACCTTATTCAAACTAATGAATTTCGCAATAATTCTGGACATTGATGAAATCAGTAGTAGATCTCAGACGTCATCCTCTGGTGGCGCGCAGCTTAACTATTGACATTGATGTACTCTTGAATCTGTGATGTAAGGCTAGGCGAAAAATGTCCAGAAAAGTAATTATTTTGAAAATATATTACCGTTTATGTTTGTAAATCATAGCCTATAGTACTCCATGTCTTTAAAGGATGCTAGAACAAAAAGTTTCATCAGCATTGGTTCAGTAGATTCAGAGATTACCGCGCTGGAAGACGACGCACTTCTGTCTTTATATATTAGTATGGATATGGATAACACTTTAGAAACACAAAAAGACGCTGGTTGCAATGGTACCGGAATGCAGCATTAACAATGCCCATTAGTTCAAAACCGGACGATAAGTAGCATCCATGAGTTATTGATAAAAAATAATGACGTAGATGATTCCGCGAGGTAGATCGCATAATTTTATTTTAAACAAGAGTAAAAGATAAAAAGAAGTTGACGTGTTGAAGGATACAACAATATTCATTCTAGCTCTCGACACGATAGCGATCGGATCAGGGTGCTAGATATACAGCAGTTTAATTGAAAATAGAAAATTTACGCGAGTTCGGACGTAGTGATTTGTCGTTGTTAGTATTCAAAAGATAGAACTCAGAAATTGTTTTTTACGAAGTGAACAGTGAATGACAAAAGTGGGACTTATAAATTTTATTAAGCGAACAATGATAATCGAACTTAGTCTCCGATTATAGGAACCCGATGATACCTTGGTGAACTTATATGCTAAAATTTTAACAGCACTTAAGATTTTGCTTAGGGAATGAACAATAAGGAGTATTAGAACTTGTAGCAATTCAAGCAAGTGAATGGGGATGGAAAGACAATGGATAAACAGTGTACATAGTGGTTTATGAGAAGAAATGACAAGATACGGATTTGGTCGGTAGCAAGAAAGAAGATTGGACCAGGCCCATTGCTGAAGTCTACGGGGAGACATTCTTTACCTGGACAGCGCCCAAGATTCTCATGGATAACAGGTTCTATAGCGCTATAGTAAAGGTAATGACCATAAAGAATGTTATACTTTGTTTATTTAAAAAAAATAAATTACTAAAATTTATAAATAAATTTGTTATTTTCTATTGATGACGGCTGATTATCATTTGCCGTCACGTGCAATCCAGTAGGATATTTAAATTTTGCATTTCAGATTTCCCGCTTCTTTGTAGGGGGGGGGCGAATTAAGTAATCGTAACTATTCTCGATTATTTCGGTAAAGAACCCGCCGACTGAGTCAGCAACGGAGATATAATTAAATATTATTTGGGAGCTCATTCTCGTAGCCATTTCCTGGCGCCTATATATTTATTAGAAATTCGGAAACAGGTTACAGGAATTTGAGAGCAGCAAGACGGGTATATGGAAGGGTATATTTCAATATAGAGTATCGATTTAGTAAATGGGAATTACAAAAATGTGGGTTAGGACTCTTCACTTTCAAAACGGCGAAATATTGTTACATTGAGAACTAATAAACATGAAATTTTCTACGAAAATACTGAGATTAAGTCAAGTGCAAACTATATAGTAATATATTTCAAGGTAACTGTAAACAAGGACACTGTAAATAAATATGTTTCGTTGTGTTTGGTTTGAATCTCTTTGCTGTCGATTTGCGTTTGGTTAAGAAGCATTTCGCATATCGCGCTGAAGCGTCCAGCGTTAGTCGGCCAACATTCCTGCTCTCCATCGACCCTGATACCGTAACTTCGTCGCCGAGATGTGAAGGCGAGAACGTTAACTGCTTTCGTCAGTGGCTGAACTAGGCTTTTCGGGAAAGAAATCAAGATGTGAGCCGAGCAGATGGATTTCGAGGCATGTCACCGGCTCTTTGTAGGAATTGATGTACTTCACATTTCATTAGGCAACAGATTTATAATTTACAAGGAAATATCAGAAATTAACTTATTTGCGGATATGAACTCACTTTATTTCACTTTCGTTTAACTCAACTCTGGAAACTTTTTGCACATGCGCCGAAAAAACATCTAAAATCTTTGTCTAGAGACTTCACGAAATGTTTCGTGAATTCCAGCTTCAAGTAATGCAGTATAATGATTACATTGTCACGCATAATCAACTGCACACGAAAGACACATTAATTTCCGGGTTGCATTTTATTTCTAATATACTGTTGTTTCTTTATATAATGATACTCTCTCTGTCTCAGTCATAAATAAAAAACAATACAGGTAGTAATATACCTGGATTCCCACTGGTGATGCTTTCGAATCGCAACAGACACCATTCATACTCGTGATAGCCTATTTTATCAAGTATCGTCATGGTTGCATGTCTCTTTCAGGTGCGTGGAATATCCAACCGGTACTGATGCATGTTTGTTTCCATTGTGTAATAGTACTGCTTTCAAACTTATTTTAGATGAGTTGGTACAAATCTCCTTGTTCCAATGTGCCACACCCGAGACCTTGAACAATCATACAGTAACAAATACCATCACTCATTGTAAATAACTATGTTCCTTGTGTCTGTGGCAAAAATGTTATATTCCTGTACTCGATCAAGGTGACCAACAAACCTTGAAAACCTAAAAAAACGAGAATTTGATCTGGAAATGGGAATTTTTCTTTATTTTCTACTTTATTGGTATGTTCGAGCAGAAATTCGCAGGCATTCTATTCAGTGAAGTGTATGATTTAATTTAATGTTGAGTGTTAAATAGACGTTTGTATGAAAAACACCTGATGTATACTTTGACTCGCGGGTCACTTGACCAAACATGTCCGCATGTGTAGGTGCATCATGGGTAGAGTAGGTAGCATCGTCTCACCGGGAACTCAATCGCTGAGTTTTGATTGGTGTCACGCCTCTTTAATGACATAGGCAGTTTGACAGTTGATTGTTTCCGGTTGAAACGTTCATATTATCACCTCCAAGGGAGGGTTTACCAATGGGAATTTTACCTTATTTCGTAGAGGGAAGTCGAAGCTACAGGAGATTAAAGAATGAATATCGGAATCCACGATGAGCACAAGAGAAAATGAACGAAAATGAACATTGAAATAAAAGTGCATCGCTTTCTCCACTCAGGACGTACTCTAACATGGAAAGATATTGGCACACTGTTATCAGTCTGCCGAGAGTCAGTGTTAACGTCGTATCAGTTACAATGGTTTCACCAAACTTCTCTAAATAAGTCTTGACGATCATTTTCTTGAATGTCAAATATTTGATGTCTCGTTACACATAATCAATTGTTACATTGGCGTTAGATGTTTATTTCTGTTCGAGGGTATTCCAGTTTTTTTTGTTTCTTCTGTAATCATTGAAATTAATTATTTTGGAGTACTTGCTTTCTCAACCCGCGGTTTTGTAACTCAAATGACAAAGAGTACTTAAACAAAATTATCTAAAATGCTTTTTATCTCTATAAGTACACACTCAACAAGGAAATCAAATCATTGTAGTTTCTCAGTTCTATTTTTAGTCTTTAATTCATGGAATAGCTATAATGTATAATTTCACGAAAGATATTTGCTGAATCAATGTCTCACGGGGAACTCAATGTGTGAGTTTAGAATAGTGTCTCGTCTCTTCTTTGAAGGCATTGGTTTCACGAGTTTGCTATTTTTCCGATCGAAACATTCATATTATTACTTCCAGAATACTGAAACGGTTTTAATATCTACAATATTGACTATAATAGGCCCGCGCTAGGTATAGTCAACTTTTATCGAAGTTCTTATATTAAGACACGTGAAGATCTCATATTTGAAAATATTTATTAACAAATCTGAAATGTTTGAAATTCTGAAATTATAAGCGCTTGAAACTATTGATAGTTGAAAGTTATTGATGCCTGACTCCTATTATTTACAATGAAATATTACTTACGTTGTACGACGTCCCATGCAGTACGGACTAGGTAAATGCTGTAAATTTATTCTTGAACACATGATGGCCAATCTGCAGAGTCTGTCTATTAATAACAGCCAGCTTTCGTGGTTCTATAACACTATTACATTATTTATTGCTGCTATTCGAATGTCTTGACAGTATATTGTCTTATATATTCATTGTGCCATAAAATTCAATAAGGATGTTAATTAAAGGCCTTTGCTTTATTAAAGAAATTGTCTAATAATTCGTTGTCTAATGAAGAATTGGCTATCCTGCGAGATGTTTTGCGTGGCACTTGCAGTTCGTGAAATTGATGTCCTCGTAGCCCGCGCTGCCGATGTGAAGCATCTTCCCTGAAGAATCCTGTCAGTACTTTTCTGGTCTTCTTTATTGACGTTGACGTTATTTTTAAGTTAATGTCTTAAAGCTAATATTAAGCAATTTACACTGTTCGCATAAACGTTATTGGCGAAAGCGTCAGGTGGACATTCTCGAAACTGATTTCGATCATAAGTAAACGTTCAATCGGCTGAACTATTAGTATGACCAACTACCTTTACAGGTGCTGGTGACGGTGACTAAATCTCTTCTGATGTGCTCGCGACGGTGATTAGGTTCTGCGAAAATTGCGACTCTGTAGCAACACATTACCTTCGTTTAGGTTTGTTGACCTCATGTTTGTAAATAATTTTGCTATTTGCTGCAGCTCAATTTGCGATAGTCACTTATCTTCACTCGACTCCGTCTTACTATATGTTCGCTGTCCATGTACTTTGTCAGGTAATAAAAAATAAAAATATATAAAGGTCTAAGTCTAAAATCACAGCTATGTTTACTTTGTCCTAGGAATCACCAATGTCCAATATTTATAATTTATTTTGGCCTCGAACATTTCCAAGTCCTAATATTTTTATCACATCTGCATCCAATTACTCAATGTTCAACATAGCCACTACGTTCTCATAAATGTAACCTCCTCCTTTATTATTCTCGGATATCAATATTTCGAAATGAGCTATTTCATATTATTTTACTCTATATTTCCTTGAGATTTTTGCTTATGTCTCAATATAGAGCGGCAATTTTTCCTTACTTCGTGGAGGAGGGTAGTCGAATCTACCTGGTGATTAAAGAGTGACCGTGAGAAATCGATGATTAGCACGAAAGAAAATGAACGTAACTGAACATTGAAGGAAAGAAAATAAACATGGAAATACAAGTATATCGCATTATCATTCCAGAATTTTAGAGGTACACTATCATTGAAAGAATTTGGCACTTATCAGACTGCAGAGTATTTAAGTGTTATAACCAATATCACCAAACTTCGCCAAATCAGTCTGGAAAATCTTATTTCTCTTGAACGTCAAATACTTGACTTGAAACGTTTCACCTGCTCTTTTGTTGTAGAAATGACGTTCTAACAGCTTTGACCATTCAAGGAACGTTAATGTTGAATTTTCTTTGTACAGAAGTTGGCTACAATCTGCCAACGCGGTTCTGATTAAGCTGCTGAATGCAGATGACCATATTTGTAGGTGTTCATTATTATTCACTTAAGGAGAAATTTATTTGACCTGCATTCTTTTATCACCGTATGTTCCTTCTCGCTGGCCTTCTCCGCGTGCGTCCTCGTGTTTGCTGTGCACGGCGCCCCGTGGCGAAGGGAGTGCGTGGTCTGAGGGTTGAGTGGTTTGCATGTTGCCTACTGTCGTTCTGACGCTGCTTTCTTATGTGTAGACCTGTTCTAGCCCTCTTTTCAGTGGGAAGGCCAGTGAGCGAAGTTCTAGGCACTTTGTAGATCCCAATAACCCAGTCCAATCAACCGTATTGTTCTGAACTCCACGGCGTGGCAGCGCTGTCTTCGCCCACCACTATATCTCCGAACAACCCTGGGAACCCAGGGCGGTGTCTCCTTGTTGGACTCCATGTGCATGGAGCACGGACACAAATCATGGTCTCTCACATGGAATCAAAAATCCTCCCTCGCCCTTTTCTGCTAAGATGTCCTGGAAGAACTGTCGATTTTTTTTGTCACAGAGGAAGACAAACCGAAAAAACGCGTTTCTTTCTCATGACATGCCGACGAAGAAAAACGTTTAAAAATGTAAGTCCTGTTCGTCTGGTGCATGAAATCCGAGAATCATGCGGGAAGCTTTAAGCGGTCGTGTGACAGAAATGCCTTAAATCTTTTTGAATTGATTGATTTTTTCGTGTTTCCGGGCGCGTCAACTGCTCTGGTCATTAGTCCCGTTAGTGTAGTGCATGTTTTTTCGCGGGAGATTGTGATCTTCCTCCGCTGGATGTCGAGATCTCGCGCCGACCTACCGTCGGCTACAGGGGTTTCCCCCTAACCAGGACTCTCTCACCAACGGGGCACCGCCCCAGCCGGGACAAGCTCTAAGCTCCCGACCGGTCTCCCGGAATATGTGGTGGTGTAGTGCATGTTAGTGTGCGTGTGTGTAAGGGGAGAGTATAGGACAAGGAAGAGGAAGGAAAGATCGCGCGCGGTCCGTGGTCCGTTTGTTAGGGTACTGCTCCGGCATTCACCTGGTGTTGATCGGAGAAACCACGGAAAACTACCGATCAGAGCAGCCGGCCGCTAGAATTCTCCTCCAGACAGCGACTGAATTCGACCTAGCTGAATAGCTAGTGTCGAAAATCCTGCCGCCGTCAGGACTCGAACCTAGGACCTCCTGGTCAGAGGCGCAGCAGTGACATCAGTTGATGCACTGAGCTACCGCTCCCGGTAAAATCTTTTTGAAGTACGCACCGTTTAGCGTATTGACAAAACGTTGAAAACCAAGCAGATGGCCGGCTTCAAGGTCGTAGTGGGCACTCATCCAACCCTATCTTTGCAAGGATGTGGTAAACCACGACGAGTTTACTTCAGAGTGCAGAAGTTCTTCAAGAGTCAGGCTATCAGTGAGGTTAATTAAATCAAAATAGGCAGGGAAAAGTAAACCCTACTTCCACCATGATCTTTACGTATGGTCGCCCGTCCCTCCTGAAAAGATCAGTTCAATTTTCTACAAAATCCTAGTGCGACAATGTATGCCAAATCTTTAGCGCTGTTCCAAGTGTTGAACCTCTTTGACATGCCCAAGAACTATGTATGCCAGAGAGCCCAGTGGGCGGAAAGTGCGATTTATCAATATTCGACCCACAACCCTGCACTCCACCGACGCACTGTCAGCTATGAAGGTGATCATGCAGCGAACTCGAACCAGTGCCCTTTTCTTCTTCAAGAATGACATTCTGAAGATCATTGTCTTTGAGAGGGTTTCGTTCTCTGAGACCAAACGTCGGCACCAGGCTAGAAACCCAGTAGACCTGTCACGATCCTTTTCCAGTGCCCTAAGACGAAGCCCTGGGGAGTATCAGCACGTTGCCAAACACAAAGTGCTTCCGTTATAGTAGCGCATTTCAACTATCTTTCCAGGTGGGAACAGATGAGAGGACAAATTTTAACCAATAAAAAAGGCGGTCGCCAGCCGCAAATAAAGACAATATTATTTTCTGTCCTGACTCCACAAATATTAAACAAGGAATGGAAAAGGGAATCTTTTCTTTGTAATGATACATCAACCTAAAGGAAAAGAGCGTGACACGCAAATCCCAAACTCATGGGAACTTCATCGAGGAAGAAGAATTAAAAAATTAAAGAGTTTAAACAGGCTCTGGAAATATGGATCTTAATGTATAGCTACTCCGCTATAGAATATACTTGGTTCACAAGTTTAAAGAAAAAACATACATTTATTACACAAGAGACAAGCTCATTTACAAAACCCACAGTGCAAACAGAAAATCGCACAAATCAGGAATTACAATTCATTGCCAAAAATACAAAATTGAATTATATTCATAGGCGAAGTTTGGTTACATGGATCGCTGAAAATCAAAAATTACACAGAAACTACGCAACAATACTTTGTCAGACAAGAACTGCCTCATTACAAAACATTAACAATTTATACAGAATTGCCATTAGGTACGGTTTTCCATCAAAGGTAAATCCAATTCAGGAATATAGAGAGAAAACGGCGTAATATAAGTACAAAATGACAAGGCTCTTATTTCAAGACGCTCTATTTCAATAATATAAATAATTACATGATAAGCTGTACTTTCAGAGGTTCTTTTACGCTTCTTTCAACATTAGATTACTCAACAATAGTATGCCTATGGAACATTGTTGCGCATTGCCTTCTTTTACCAAAACCACCTTGCAGTAGGTAAATTGCTGTGAGTGAACGGGGTTAACGCACGATGGCCATCGGGCGTCGACGCAGCGTTCGTTACCCAGGCAGCGTGACTGCTGACTACGGGGCCTGAAGGACGGACGTTTTTCATGTGAGTCAGCGGCTATCGTCCCGGCACGGACTCGCAACGCCGCCAAAACAACTTCAAGCAAGAAAGCTCAATTACATATGTTAAAATTCAAACACATGAATAGTTACAGAAGGTCCGCAACCTTACAACACAGCTGCACGACCCTTGCAAGTGTCAAGTGTGGAACTCGTCTTACCAAAGGCACGCAAATTTACATTAGCAACTTAGTTGCCATCAAAAACATCCCAAATACGCCTAGAGCGTCATAAAAAGAACGTGTACATACATTACATAAACAATGCTGCGAAGAATAAACCATTATACATATGCAACCATTACAATTACAGAATAACGCATTCTTAGGCTAAGTGCAACACATAATTAAACCATAAAATCATTTTTGATCTATAGCATACGTCAAATTCGTGAGCGTTGCTACACAAAAAGCCACCTCGGGCTGCAATTGCAAAGAACCTTATTTAAAACTTACATAAAACATACTAATGACCACACTCGTGTCGAAGTATTGAATTTCAAACAAAGTCCCAAGTAACTGTAATACAGCTTAACGAGTAGTGCAAGTGTCAAGTGGGCTGCCCTTTTATAGATTTTCAAAACCAGTATTCCCCCGCGAGAACTATTTCTCTTCGGCGCTGTCAGAGAGACAAAAGAAAATCGTAACATTTTAGTTGACAAATGCGCTCCCGGTGGCAGCGGGCGGAACATAGCACAAAGTGCTCATTGGAGCAAGCATTGCATGGAACATAAGAAATGGAGTATAGAGTTTATGGTCTCGCCATCTGCCAGAGAACAAGGTAACTACATCAAATAACACGAAAAGAAGATTTTACTTACATTGAATAAACAACTATAATTTACAAATAAGTACAATGCATTTAATATTATTGAACATAAATTATTTCAGGACTTGAAAAATGCATTCAAAATAAAGAAATAAATAACGTTGCTTTGAAATTTAAATAATATTTACATATATTGATGAAGTTCATTAATTCATATTGTTTTACATGTGACGTCTTGTAATTCTGTAGTAACTTTCTTTATATGAGCATGAGAGAAACAGACTCTAAGCTGTTATACCAAAGTACACAAGGAAGAACATAAAATTATAGCATATATCTCATGTTACATGATATTTTAACAATTTTCTTATCCTATTTACAATTAAATTTTGGTCTCTTCTTGAAGAAGATAATGTATTCTTGCTGAAATATAACAAGCTGTCAGATTTCGTCTATTGACCTCTCTGAAGATACGAGTATTGATGGTTAAGCTGTATTAGTATATACAAAGGTACAAAAAATAGTAAAAAAAACTTCCAGCCACCGATGACTTCTACGGAATTCGTTGCCAGTCAGGTCTCCTAATCAAAATTCGTCATTCAAGTCCCCTTCTACATCATCTACTTCTGAGACACCTTGGGCGAACTTCCAGACCTCGTAGACTCAATTACCTGTGTCAAATAATCAGGAAATTCGACCCAGACGACGATGTCCTGCAGAAGTCAGAATGTCTGCTTGACGAGAACCATGAGAGTTCCTCCACCACCTCTCAGGTGATGAAAAAGAAAAAAGATTCCAAAGAAATAATTCCCTACGACGGCTCTCTCATGAAACTTAAAAGGTTCCGTGCATATCGAGAAGAATTGTGATTGATTATCTCTCGACATAATCTTCCTCCTTAGTCTTCGCAATTTTAGATCGCAATCGGTTTGATCAAGATGAGTCTTCGTGCCCACGATGGTGTCGCAGTACTGGTCCGTGACTCCGTCTTCTGAGAAACATGTTTGATCCGACCTTCAAACCGTATGCGTTCGGATACCACAAGCACAATTTTTCGTAATGGTGTGAAATATAGACATTCGACCTTTTCTTCGAGGATGGGTGGAAATCTTCAAAAGACACTGTACCGCAAGGTAACGAGATTTTCACTCGCTAAAACAACCTCCTTAGGCTTCTTCACCTCCACAGAATCGCCATTAGGTGTTACTTGGAGTGAAAACGGCATGCGCCCCATGGCCTTTTGGCATCATTCTAGGACGCCATTCGCCACCCGCGCCTTGAGTCTTAGTTTATTATTTTGGCAGCAAAGGCCGCCACTGCTTCCACTTCACCCTAGAAGCCAGCGTCCCCCTTTGATGTTCTCGCGCTGCAGTTGCTGCCGGCAGAGATGTGTCCTCTCTTCTTCGAACCGAGGGCAGGCGAAGAAAACGTGTTCTCATCCTCCGCTTCTGGGGAGCAGTGAGGATACGCTGGGTCCTCAGTTCGGTGGAAGCGGAAGAGATACCCCAGTCAACAACGGCGTGAGCTGGAAGTCCACCTCGCCATAGCTTCGCCCTTCCCATACTTGTATATTTGGGATGAGTCGATGCGTCCATCTCCCTTTCTGCGAGCTGTCCCGTAGTCTCTGCCACTGAATCATGGACTCGCGTCTCTCTTCTGCGCGGCCTGTGAGGTCTTGCTTTTCTTGTTCTGTCCGCGGCGTTGGTAGAGCCTGTGTCGTTCTGCCACTAGGAGCTGGACTGGAGGCATGCCTATCACTGCACACTGCATTATTCGAGACAGCGGTGAGCGCAAGCCACCCTCTGTGCTCTTCTGTACAACGAGACTGTCTTCGGCCTCCTAGACGCCGTATTTCTTTCTGCTCGGCATACTGGAGCAGCATATAGCGAGTTCAAAGTGGTGATATTTGACATCAGCCGTTTCCGTTCCTGCCTCGGACCTCTGACATTCGAGATTAGTCTCGTCAATGCCGCCTTATCGCTGACATAGTGCAGGTAATCGCTAAATCTTAGCCTCGCGTCCATCATGATTCCTAAGTACTTCTGAAACGGAACCGAATGGATGTTTTTGTCTCCTAAAACGGTGGAGGATTCTCCCAATTTCTGTGGGAAGCGGAATATTTTTCCAGGTGGATATACTTTCCACCTGAACAAACTGTGTTGTTATATGAACTTAAAGATGTTTTCCCAGGTTCCCGCTCTATTTGAAATTTCGAAAGTCTTAAGTGACCTACCACTGACTTCAATGAAAGTAGGTGCCCAAATGATATCGATGCTTTCGTAGCCCAGTTTACTTGTGCCATTTTTCATATTTCCTCAATAGCCATGCGAAGGCGTCGGGTTGCCCATGACATTATCCTGTGCCGCGGTGGATTGCCGACTGCCTTCGGACGTGATCTGAAGCGGGCACTGACAAAGTTTTTCAGTGTTTCGACGAGGCGGGGTCTGGGAAATGGAAGGTAGAATTATTAGAAATATTGACCAATGATGGACTCTCGAGAAACGATGAACAAGAGAATTTATTCCAGTATGAACTCGTACATGCATCAATATTCTATGATACCCGTGTCGTACCAAGCACCGCCATTTCTTTATTTCAATGTATCAGCCGGAGGGATGTAGCGACCCCATCGCCCTGTATGCCTGTGGGTGGGGAACGCAGCAATTGCCTGGTTTCCCCTACCTAGAAACGAGTGGTTGAGCGCTCTCCGTATCTGTACGATATCCTTACCTAAAATCCTTTCCTGAACCCCGGGAGCCAATGGGTGGATTGAGTAGCTCGGAAGCTTCCGTCTCCTATCCTTTCAATTCCTTTTTTCCTGTTTAGAAACAGACGTGCTTCAGAGAGGGATGGATTCTACTCCGGAGTCCTGGAAGACAGTCTAAGGCAAGAAAATCCTGAAAGAAAATTACCCAATCCTGGGTGGGGTGGAGGCATGGGCCCAGCACCCTCGCACCCGAAGAATATAAAAGGGCGCTCAAACTCTCAATGGAAATGAGCCTCGCATTAACTCACGGCGTCGAGAAAAGCAAGAAAATGGTTTATGAACTGGGATGCTGGAATGTTCAAGGTTTAAGCACTAAAGTGAATGAAGTTCTTAACGCAATAGGACGTCTAAGGGCAATATTTTTGTGCTGAGCTATCCTTGCCCAAGAGCACGTTTGCAGGGGGAGTGCTGCGTGCCCTTGTGGGGCAAACGGTAATCCGTTAAATCTGAGTGGCAAAAGTATCAAAATTGCTCAAAAAGTGCTTCTCAGTCGTATAACAATATGTATATTGCTGAATTCGTTTATTACGCTGATGATGGACTAAAAATATGTACTTCCATTTGAGAAAAAACTAAGTTACCCCAATATCTCGTAACCTGAAAGTGATAAAATATCAATTAGCAACATTCCCTCATACACTTCCGTCAATACTGAATTGCATTTGAACAATTCAAAACATTCAAGAGGTGCTTAAGATACGTTACTCACCATATAGAGGATGACAGAAATAGTCATAGCTGGGAAGCAATTGAGAGAATAGCAAGTCTCGATCTTGTACTAAACGAATAAGCGGACACAAGATATTTATTGTAGCAATATACGTCCCAACAGATGATGCGAGTGTTGCAGAAAAATATTTTTTTGAGAGACTGACTATGCTGTTGGATTTTAGAAGAAATCGCAAAGTTGCCCTTCAATGTGATTTTAATGGAAGAGTTCGGAAAAAGAATAGGGCATAATGTTGTGGGAGGTTTATGTGAAAATGTAGCAAATGACAATAAAGACTTACAGAGAGGCGTGAACTGTATGATCTTAAAATATTAAACAGCTATTTCCCATGAATTCACGTGTAGCCAGACCACTAAAGATATGCAGTAAATAATTGACTCCTTAATAACTAAACAAAAGTCAACTATAAAGTGTAGCGCTGTTCGGGTACATAGATGTGCTTCCTGTGATTTAGACTTCAACTTACTAAAAGAAAACGTTAACTTGTGTATAAACCTTATTTCAGAAGTGATGGAAACACAAAATCACATACAAAAGGTGGAAAATAGAGGGACAGATGTGGTCGAGGATTAATATTGAAAGTCTTTAAAATGCATAGCATTTTTGGGCAAATTGCTCATGGCAGAAAAATTAAAGTACACCCCAAGAGGAAATGCTGAAGGCAAATAACAATTTTTATAAAAATGCAGCTAAATAAGCTTTTGCAGATATTGTAAATACGAGTATAAAAGGTGTGGTGGAGAGCAGATATAAATAAGCTAGTTGAAAAAAATGAAAAATTTATAATCATTTTATTTAATTTGACAAAAACGAACCACAGATTCGATATTCTGCATTGCTAACAAAATAATAAATCACCCGCAGAACTCTATTCCTACCACAACAGGCAAAATGATAGCTCAACAAGACGTGTAGAAAGTGAAATTACATTTATCTAAATGCTAAACGAGGATCCATCTCAGCATTTGGTCAATGGATCACGGAAACTGGACAAAACCCTGATCGAGATGGGGGTCATTGACCCGGAAAATGAAGTACATTACTTGCCGCAGACATATTCAATCTTTCAAAATTATACAATACAAATGTAAACTAATTGAATAGAAGTTAAACCACAGAAAAGAATTTACTTTTAACTTAAATTTGTTTACTGACTTCAAATTGTTTGTCATCTGGCAATGCGTTGTAAAGTAACGTACACATTTTATGAGGATTTCTTCTAGTAAACTGTTGATATTGATACTTGATGAATGTGATTTCTATGACGAGTGTAAAAATTTTAAATATCAGTATTGGATGAAAGGTTCCCACCGTTAAGTAAGTCAGTTTGGACAAAAGTTACAGATTCTTAAATAATTAGGCTAGGCAATGAAGAGATTTCAAGCTGTATGAAAAGAGGCTCGCAGGGATCACATGGATTGCATTTCTTCATTATTCGAATAATTTGGTTTTTAATATAATGGTCCGGGTACATGAGGAAGAGCTATAGAACTGTTCTTCCATTTTTAATACTTTTGAGATGCATTGCAACAAAGAATTTAGAAGTCAGAAGTGAATAACACAAAATGAAGTATTGGGTCAACAAAGAAGTGAAGAAGGCAAAAAATGTATTTTGTACATTGTGAAGAAAAATATGACTGTTTGGACTAGTGCATTGAGGAATCGAAAATGAATTGAATTGGAATGGAAGAATGAAGAAAATAAGGAATTGAAAATTCATTAAAAAAACATTCAATGAAACTGAATAGTATCCAAAAATGGCTTTTAGTACACCCAATTGATATTGAAAAATGGAAAAAAGTTTAAAGAGAAATGGAGAATAATAAAGCTCCTGGTCATTGATGTATATCAATGTAGCTTGTTTATTATTATCCTATTGGGTGTTTGGAATTAAAAACTGAAATATTCAATGGCATTTTAATAGGAGGTTAAATGCCAGAAATATTAACCCTTTCACTGCCAAGAGCCGATGCGCTTTTCAAAGCCAAACTACCACGGGCCGATCAGAGCCGATGGCAGCTTCGCTTGTGCTTTTAATTCATTTATTCGGCAATAGATAGCGTAGAATGCCTCTTATCGTGTTGGTTAAGGTTTCAACTGGTCGTTTTGAATGAAACATTTCTTTTTAATATGTTCGAAGTTACAAAAGTTATTACATAAAGCTGCAGCATAAGTGCAATATGGCATTTGCTAAGAAACAAAATTTCACACAATAATTTTAAAAAATTGTAATATGTAAGCCATACTTTAAAAAACAATAAATATTTAAGGACTTATTCACAGATGTGTAAAGAGTTTGTTTTTAATAATTTGAGATCTTAAAAATACAATTATAGAAAAAAAAACATTTTGAACTTTTTTTAAAATTTGAAAACATATTGTGTTAAAAATTATTTTTTTCCAAAGGAACATATTATTCTACCTTAAATCCGAGACATATTAAAAGTAAATTATATTTCTTCTTTCCACAAAAAAATAGTTTGCATATCTTTTAAAATAAAGCTGTTAGCGAGATTTGAAAATGTGTCTGCATTTTTTGAATTTCCCCTGTGGCAGTTTTCGCAGTACTCGGCCGGGAGGCGCCGGCAGTGAGCGCGTTAAAATTAGCCAATGTATATTTAATTTATAAAAAGTCAGTGGAAAGAGTGTAATAAATATAGTGGCACAAATGTGACGTAACCTTGGATAGACGTGTGCTAAAGAATAGAATTGAAATGCAAATGTCATACTCAGAAGAGCTAAGTGGTTTTATTTCTGGAGTGAAATATTTTAGCTCAAATAACAGATTGAAAAAACTATTGATCCACGAAGAGAATTTCACACAATTTTCATAGATCTCTAAAAGGCTGATGATTATTTACCAGTAAAAGAACTATGGGGGCAGTGAAAACATGTATTTCTAACACATACATATTTATAAACTTTATAAAGATAACAGAAGCCAAATAAAAGTGGTAAAATATCTAACAGTCGACTTCCTAGTAAATAAATCATTACGCAGGGCTACTGTTTATCTCAAAAACTGTTTAATACATTGGTAAAGCCCCGAAAAGAACGGTAAAGAAAATGCTGAAGTATGAGTGTGAGAATATGCAATGAAACAGTGTTCAGTCTACACTATGTAACAAGATTTGACAAAATGTTTATCCTGTTTTTATTGTTTTTGTAGAATATGTTAATGCTGATTAGGAATATGAAAGTAGTTTTTGTATAATGCCACTATTTTGGTTGTTTTTAACTAATCTTTAAATTTTCTTGGAAACTCCTACGATACCTGGTTTACGGATTTTAACAACTAGAAATATTAACGTGTCACTTATTCAAATAGAATGTTTATTGGTTTTATATTGAATACATCAAATACTGAAAATATCAAAATATAAATAAAATATATACATAGATCGAGTTTTCCTGTGTTATTTTGACCTCTCTGCTCGTACGAACCTCCATAAGTAGTCACACATAATAGCACAGTTCGAACGTCCCAGCTACCTTTCTTCGTTAAAGTGAATCACCTAAAAAAGCGTTCATCATGTTCCAATGCTTGCATCTACATTTGGTCAAAATAAATTCATATGGGAAAATAACTACTGCATTTTCAATGAAATTTTCTTCCAAGCAAACGATAAGATTCCAGCAAATTCTCTTTCAGTTGCGTATAATTTTCACTTGTTTTGTTTCCCAAAAAACTTGCGCCACATTTCGGAAAGCAACCCTAAGCATTACGTTCATTAAGAGACATTGCACCTCTGAGTTCGGCAGATTATAAAATCAGTCGAATCTAAAGTGCGGTAAAAATTTCACCTTTTATTTTTGCTTTTAATAATTTGGAGAACATTTGTCTGCTGAGGCTCAAAGCCACACTATTGCTATCCAATGCTTTGATAATTTGGTAAACACGCCGAAGTTTAACATACAATGGTGGTAACTGAATATATCCTTTACTGACGGGGATCATTTTTGGCGTTGTGCGTACCTGGAGCAGATTTTGTTCTTGTTGGACCTTCTTTTCTAGTGTAATGTAGATCATGGGCTCAGCGGATCTGTAAGCAAAAAATCCACCTTAAAGTCTTAAAAGATCCTAACATATTAAAATTACCAAAAATGTAATTGTAATATCCGTCGTTTACTTTCTCCCAGAGTAGCCTGAAATCTTCATAACTCATATTAAATAAATGAGCTTCTGAATTTGAGGAAACTTGTTTCCATTGCGGAGTATGGTTTCAAGGAGCAATAACATCTACAAAAAGGAACATTTAACTACCGTTGATACAAAAAGGAACATAGCGTACATTTGACAGGAGCACGCAAAATCTTTATGCCTTACCCTATATTGTGTTGTTTTGCAAACTTAATCAAGCAAGTTTTAATATATATTCTACTAGCTGAAGTGCCCGACGTTGCTCGGTCATTTATTATAGTAAATTACGAGTATTATGAAGGAAGAGGAATTCAATCTTTTCATGCCCTGCGGTGGTACCTACCTCTATTTCTTCCATTGAATCCCTTCTCCGCCCACCCTGCAATGCTACGATAGCTCTCTTCTCTTGAACCCATTTGGTAATTTCCGGATTATCTCGCTCACTTTTCTACAAATAATGACATTTTTCTTATTTAAAGTTCCAGCATCTAAACATTTACTTTATAACTAAAAGCAATAAACAAATCTAAACTACAAAATAAAATACTTGTAGACTCACATATATAATTTTTGTAACGTTTTATATAATATTCCAACACTATCAATAAACTGACACGTTGAAAAACTTATTTATTTTTATATTTTTTCTTCTATTGTATTCATGAAGAAAGTTTTGAAATTGATCCGTCAATTCATGACCTTGAAGGCACTTACTGTATTAAGGTGAGTATATCATGCGGAAGTTCGTGCACGGGTACGGTAGTAGGTAGATCCGGAGTAATAGTTATAGATGTCTCAAAGTAATTGATGAATCATAATCATAAAATTAAATGAAAATACTTGTATCTATTCTGAAACATAATTACCAGTTTTTATACTTCTGAAGACGACAAAAATATGTATGTTTAATATCCTATGTGCTAGTAACATGTAGTATAAAACTGATTCAGGAAAATCAATTCATCACACGACTGATACATTAGAAAACTAATGATCCTCCAACATTACACTATGTGTAAATAATAAATTGACAACGCACAGTGCCACATAACAAAACAATATTAGCATCATTATTTTATCCCAAGTAATAGAGATAATGGATCCTGAAATATGAATAATAGAAACCAAGGACTCCCAGATATTATTTGCTTAGAAAAACATATTTTTAGACAAATTAATTTTTGCTTATTTTTTTAAAAAAATATGAATGAACGCATTCATTGGGAGCAATTGATACAAAAAACTTTACAGATTAGTCTTAATATGTAAATGATCATTCCTAAATTACCACTGCACAGAAATTCATCACATATTGAAGAAAAAAATTACTGGGTTTACAAAATCATAAATTACTTTCCATTTTTCTAGTTTGTATAGGTGAGCTGAAAATAGAAACCAAGAATTCCCAGATTTATTTATTTGCTCAGACAAACGTTTTTAGATAAATTAAGTTTTTTATATTATATGGAAAAATATGGATGGAATCATTCATTGGCAGCCATTGATATGCAAAACAACAGCACAGATTAGTCTTAATATGTAAATTATCATTGCTTAAATCCCAACCACAGCACTAAACTTCTTCACAAGTAGAAGAAAAAAGTAAAACTGCAATTGATATGCCAAACAACTGTAGAGATTAGTCTTAATATGTAAATGATTATTCCTGAATTGCATAGCACTGCTCAAAACTCCACTTATCGAAGAAAAACTTTTACTGGGTGAGATGAAAACATACAAACATTTTCCATTTTACTAATATGAAAATGAATACTGAAAAATAGAAACAAAGGACTTCCAGATTTTTTATTTGCTTAGACAAAATATTTTGAGATAAATTAATTTTTTCCAATTATTTATTGAAAAATATATAATAATTCTTAATTCATTCATTAGGAGCAAGTGACATGCAAAACAACTGCTCATATTAGTCTTAATATTGTAATGATTATTGCTTAATTACCAACCACTATACTAAACTTCTTCGCATGTAGAAGAAAAAAGTACAACTGCAATTAATATGACAAACAACTTTACAGATTAGTCTTAATATGTAAATTATCATTCCTCAATTATACACCACTGTTCAAACTGCCTTCGCATATTGAAGAAAAAGGTTTACTGAATGGACTGAAAACATACACAGATTTTCCATTTTACCATTTTGAACCTGAGAACTGTGTAAATAGTCAAATTGAGAGTCATAATGAACTGCTGTCCTACTACTTAAGATAATTATTCACATTTCTCCCCTTCGTGCAGTATTGTTTTCAATGGGGCGAGTGAGTATTTCAGCAAGTCGATCTTCTCTCTGAGTAACTGATTCAACATTTTAGTAGACTGCCCATCTCTTCGCATTCGTAATCTGTTTTGACAATGTGTGACACTCGTTTAGTTAAACAATTCAGTTGCCACTAATTTCTGTAAAATAAGACGTTGTTTAGATTGTATACGATATGTGTATATTGTACATTGTACATTATTGTATATTCTGTACTGTATATCATTGTACTTTTTTTCTCTCAACCTACCTCAATTATAAACACTTTCAAACTCACAATGATTTCTTGCACCTTTTTATATAACACGGACAAAGAGCAATGCATGAAAACTGACATTATTTACCACTTCAGTTACGGCTATCTTTCAAATATTCACACAGGGACATTACATAACCTTATTCAAACTCTAATGAATTTCGTAATAATTCTGGACATTAATGAAATCAGTTGTAGGTGTCAGACGTTATCCTCTGGTGGCGCGTAGCTAAACTATTGGCATTGATGCACTCTTGAATCTGTGATGTAAGGCTAGGCGAAAAATGTCCAGAAAAGTAATTATTTTGAAAATATATTACCGTTTATGTTTGTAAATCATAGCCTATAGTACTCCAGGCCTTTAAAGGATGCTAGCACAAAAGTTTCATCAGCATTGGTTCAGTAGATTCAGAGATTACCGCGCTGGAAGACAACGCACTTCTGTCTTTATATATTAGTATGGATATGGATATAGATATAGATTTGGGCGCCAGGATTATCTATTACTGTCCACAGATATATTACAAATAAATGTAAATCTCGCTAGCTGGGTCGACGGGTTCTAATGAAGAAATTGCTACTTACTCCGCAACCAATTACTCAATCTGCCATCCATACGGAGTGGCGAGGAATCTGAAAATAGTTCTGAAATGTCTTCTCAAGGGTTGCATATAATGGAAAATGAGAATCAGCTTTCAAACTATGAATTAGAATTTAATATGCATGCCTGTTATCAACTATCTTCAATCATTACAATTTATCGTTAGGTCATGACCATTAACAAGTTCGAGTTTGCAATGGTACAACACGTAAATTTTATAAGTTCCCGTTGCACACCTAATGCGGAAATATTCTAAGTTGAAGTTCAATGTTCACTCTGACGAAATATCACATGTCCCGATTTTGTGTTTAACCTCAAGGAAAAACGCGCAAGCGATCCGCTCACCTCCAGAAGAAGAAGAAGAAGAAGAAGAAGAGGAGATTTGTTGTTGTTTCGACGTGCCTTTCTCTCGCGATGGAGCTTTTCACGTCGTGTAGTCATAATCGGGTTTAGTTGCCGCTGGGAATTATGCACCCGTCCCCCACACATGACGGGGATTGGGAAGCAATTTTATCGAAAACTTTGGGGAGAAATGAAGGCGAAAGAAGAAATGAGAGATGAAAGAAAACAGATGAGAAAAGAATGGAAAAGAAATGAAGATCGTATGTGTTTTGTATGAGTCAGGTAATAAGGAGTCTGAAAACTGGGTGGCTCTTGTTATGTCAACGTAGATCTGTGAGGTTTTGTTAAGTAGTCAGAGTCGGTTTGTACCCTTTGCATTAAGTGGGAGGAGGGGGAAGCTGTAAAATGTCAAGGGGATGTTTTTTGAAACGGAACCTGGGAGGATCGGAAAGAATTTTGTTATGGGATGTCAGAAGGTAGTTATATGTCGGGTCAGCAAGAAATTTAGATATTGTTTGTTTGGCGGATTCATGGAGGGACGTGGCGATATGAGGAATAGAAAATCGTGTTCGTAAGTCATTAAAGCGTGTGGAGGGGGGAGGCCGAAATATTAGTCGAAGAACTTTGTTCTCCAGTCTAGTCAATTGTAAGTAATTTTCGTTTGATGTACAAGACCATGTGGGATGAACGAAAGAGATGATGGGGTGAATGTAGATGGAGTAAATGAGAAGTTTATGTTTAATGGGAAGTGAGTAGTGAGTGAATAGGGGAAAAAGCGCATTGATTAGTCTGTATGTCCGTTGTATCGTTTTTCGTATGTGCGTCGTCCAAAATAATTTTCTACTGAAGAAAACACCTAAGTATTTCACTTCAGTGATCCAGGGTACTATCTGTCCGTCAATCGTTAGTGGAGGAGGGAACGTCGGATGTAGTTTGTGTGAAAAGATAATGCTCTGACATTTTGCCGGATTGATTTTGATATTGTTTTCTTTGGCCCAGGAGTGGAGAGAATTAATGGCATTTTGTAGTTGTTTTAGGGAACAATTTAATTCTCGAGACGAAGCTAAAAAGGCAAAGTCATCAGCGTATAGAAAGGCTTTGACACCGTTTGTAGGAGGAATATCATTTACGTACAGGGAGAAGAGAATGGGAGATAGCACGGCGCCCTGAAGGACGCCGGCTTGAATAGGATAATTTGGAGATATTTTTTGATAGTATTTAACAAAAAAGTGACGATCCGAAAAGTAATTTTGCAAAAGGGAGAAAAGGGGTGTCGGGATGTAGGGTTGGATTTTCATGAGGAGGTGTCATAAGCAGAAGATAGATCTGTAAAAATACAGGGAATTACCTTTTTATTATGGAGGGGAGTGGCAATTTCGAGAGCTAAATTTAGAGTTCGGAGGGCCGCAGATCGGCCCCGCTCGGAATCCAAATGGTACAGGCCGAATAATGGGGTTAAGGAGGGGAGAAAGACGGAGTAGGATAATTTTTTCAAGTATTTTTCCGAAAATGGTGATTAAGCTAATGGGGCGGTAGTTGGAGGGTTGCTGATGATCTCTGCCGGGCTTTGGAAGCATAGTTACGCGGGCGGTTTTCCAGGATGTGGGGAAATAGGAGAGAGAAACAGGAATTTAGAATTTTGACGAGTAGGTTTAAAGCATTTTTCGAAAGATGATGTAGGTGAGAAGGGATTATTCTGTCAGGACCAGGTGATTTTTGAATCGAAATAGTTTTAATGATTTGGAGTACCTCATGATCACTGGTGTTCGTTCAGAGATTTTTTAGGTGTTTTGAGGATGACCGAATCAGGGATGGGGATGTTTGGGGGGAGAAAATTTTGAGCAAGATGTTGGTGATTTCTTGGGGGTCAAAAATGAGGGAATTGTCGAAGGATTTGAGAGGGGAGATTTTCGTGGGATTTGCTCTGACCGCTTTTATGACGTAAATTTTGTTGGGGCTGCAGTTTGCGTTTAAAATGTCATATTTGTTCGTCTCGTATGCTAGTAGTTCACGATGGACCAGTCGTTTTAAATAATTTTGTCTTCGTTTGTCATCGTCGCGTCTGTATTTATAAAAATGTCGTTGGGCCTGTCGTTTTAATTTAATCAAGTTAACAATTGCGTTGGGAAGGGTGGGATGGTCGTTCTTTTGAACAGTCGTCGTTTTCTGAAAAGCATTTTTAATTTGTTTCGTCAAGTGTGTAATTGATTTTTCAATGTCAGTCGATGTGGGGATGTTTTCAGGGACATGAACTTTTTTCGAAAGAATATGTGTGTATCTTTTCCAGTCAGTCGTCGATTGTATAGGTCGATGTGACGTAAAGTAAGGAGTCATCGAGGTACTGGTAAAGATGAGGGGGAGGTGGTCCGAACTACCAAAAAGGTCAAATTTGATAATGGGGTGAGAAGTCTGAAGTACTGTTGAGTGGAGAATACAGTCAAGTATGTCATTGGGAGTGTCGCGTATATAGTGAGTCGGTTCGGACGGGCATTTTAGTATTAGGTCTGGGTGTATATCTAAAAATTCCTCAATTGTCCGTCCCGTCCGATTCGTCGTCTTGCAGCCCCATTGTATATGTTTTGAATTTAAGTCGCCTGAAAGAATAAAAGGATAGGGAAGAGTGGTAAGGGAAAGGAGGTCGGAGTATGGGATAGGGATAAATGGAGTTTTATATGCTGAAATAATGATGATTGGGGTCGAGGGGGTTCCAATTATGACGGCAGAGCATTCTAGGGCATTCATAGGTGGGAGTGGATATGGGGCATGGATTAAATTTCGTACCAAAATTGCCGTACCACCACCATTGGAGGTAGTGCGGTCGTTTCTGTGAATGGTGTAATTTGGAATGCCGAAATTTAAATGTGGTTTAAGTATAGTTTCTTGTAGGCACATGATCCCAACAGAATAATCCTTGAGAAATTGTTGAAGGAGGGGTTTTTTGTCTTGCGCGTGCGTTCCATGAAGAAAAAAATTGGAGCCGAAACGAAGGAGCCATTAATTAGTTAAAAATTTCGACCAGTTTTATTACAGCCTGAACCAATTTTGAGACAATATCTCCTGGGTCCTTAAATATTGTAATGATTGGGGTGAGTGCAGAGAGTAATGTTCTAATGTCACATGATTTTATTAACAGTATTAAGTCTTTAAGGTCAGAGAAGGATGAAGATGAGCATGATGTGGGGTCTTGTAAATTGTTAGATGATTGGTTGGAGGTGACTGATGCGAATGATTTTTGTGGAGGTGCAGATGAAGGTGAAGTTGGCGATGAAGATGAGAGAGGTGGGAATGAATGTGATGAGAGATCAAATGATTGAGAGTCATTTTTGGTCTTAGTAATAGTCTTTTGCCGAATAGTGCGGGCCTGGAAAATATAGGGGCAGTTTGGGTCGAAAGCAGGATGTGGGAGGTTGCAGTTTGCACATTTTGGAGTAAATTTATCAGATTGTGCCGAAGTACAGTTTTCAGTGGGGTGGTTGAGAGAGCAAAGGGCACAAACAGTCGGGCGTCTGTAGTAACTCCTAGTGTGGTACAATTTCTGACAATTTTTGCACTGGGTCAGTCTGTCAGTCTGTTTATAGTCCTCAATTTTTACACTGTAATTGCCAATAAATTTTAGTTTCTGTTTTGTCACTGTCAGGTCATGTCTAGGTACTTCCACAACAAAAATCCCCAGTGCAATCAATGGTCCATTGGAGTTCCTTTTCTGCATTTCTGTGACATGGAAATATGTTAGTTGCAGTGCATTGAGCGTTTCCTGGATAGTTTCTATTGGGAAGGTGAGGGGGGTAATCTCTTGATAACTATTTTGTCCCTGATCTCGTCCGTCGCCCGGTTATAATGGTAGGCGATATGTCTAAAGTAGTTTTCTTTCAATGCACTGGTTCGTATTGTGTCCAGTCGGTCTCTGATTTTACTGTGAGCCACCACAGTTTTCGGCGAAATGCTAAGTTCTGTTTTTGTACATTTTGCAGTCATTTGCCCATTGCAGTGAGAGTGTAGATCTTTTGTTATCTCAGTAGGGCAGAAGATGGACGATAAGTCTATTTTAAACTGTCCGATCTTCGGTCGAGTAGTCGGATTGTTGACTGGTGTGTTTAGTGTGTCCGTAGTGGAGTCAGTCGGGCCAGATGAAGCTTGCAGGGTCTGCAGTTCCCAGTCGCCCTTACTGCGCCCCGCCAAGAGCTCTTCGACTCGACGAGCGAGCAAAAGCGCCCTCGGCGTTGAGGAGAGGTGTTGACTCGCAGGAACGTTGGATTTAAGTTTCAAGGTTAATTGAGGAGCAGATCGTATTTTCCTCGCAGGAGATTTATATCGCACAATCTTCTTGAGACCGATAGGTTTATCGTCTGAATGTATTTACTTAAGTGGCCACATCCCTGCACCACTAACCAATAATCGTATCGAACGTTGACCAATCAGCAAAGGTGCGTTCGACAACACACACGAAGTAATATTATACGGCAAATTATACGTCTCATCTATATATATATAAAAGAAAGTCGTATTAGTTACACTATTTATAACTCAAGAACGGCTGAACCGATTTGGCTGAAAATTGGTGAGCAGGAAGCTTAGAGCCAGGAGACGGACATAGGATACTGTTTATCCCGTTCGACAGCGTTCCTGTGTGAGAACGCACGTTTTTGCACGTTTTCGCACGTTTTCGCGTGATTTCGCATGTTAGCGGTCATTGTTGCCTGTTGTAACCCATTGTTGTAACGCCGCACTGATAACAGAAGGCGATAATGATAGCCGCCTTTCGTTCGCCGTTATATCTATATAAAAGTCGTGTTAGTTACACTATTTATAACTCAAGAACGGCTGTACCGATTTTGTGAGCAGGAAGCTTAGAGCCAGGAGACGGACATAGGATACTGTTTATCCCGTTCGACAGCGTTCCTGTGTGAGAACGCACGTTTTTGCACGTACGCAGTGCAACAAGGATATTACAGTTTCTCACAGTGAGTAACACGCAAGAAAAAGATGGGACCGGCTGTTAAGGCGAAACAGAGTTCGCCGGGTTAGCTAGTTTGTTAATAATTCAAAGAGTAATAATGCATATTTGACACCGAGCTAGAGCAATCCTCAATTCTAAGGCAAGCAACGCTTATCATTGGCTCTTCCAGTAATTCAAGTGGCCTATCCTCGGAAGATTTCCCCGTTCTTCTCGCCTTAAAAGGCATAAGAGGCGGAGTCTGTAGAATGTGGCACCAATCCAATAACACTTCCCTCCCCTGGAGAATGCTTCGTTACGCGCTTTTGTGGGAACAGGTACTTGACGTATAAAATCCTGTATTAAATTGTGAAAAATCATTTAAATTCAATATAATAAACGAATTAGAGTTTTGTTTACATTGTAATGCTACACACATTCTATATAGGTTCTACTATTTGGAAACCGAAAAGAAGAGAAAAAATGTCAAAAACTGTTTTGGGTGACGATAGATGACAGCTGACGAGAGAATGTAGGAAGCCAGTCCACACAAAGGAAATTAGAAAATTTGCTACGAGAAAGTCCGTGCTGTTGGATTGATATTTCCCCGACGAATTCTCGGGGGCGTGGGGGCTGAGGGGGGCGGGAGGGGGCGGCAGTGTTTTGCTGCGCCGGTGTGGGTGGTGCCTGAGGGGCGGCAGAGTTGCGCGGTGTTAGAAGTTGGTAGCGGTTTCGCACCGGCACGGAATATAGATTTTCATTTGAGTTGTCCGGGCGACGTAGGAACACGCGCTTCGCCACGAGTTGCCAACCGTCGTCATTGTCATCGGGGGAGTTTGCAGCGGGGGCGTTTTCGCTCTCGGCGGTATTCATGGTGAGGGTGTCTGACTGGCGGGGTGGGCGGAGGGATGGGGGGCCAGACGTGCGCGTCTCCGCGGTGTTTTCGTCCTCCACAGACTCACCAGTTGTAGGTGATGAAGGCGATGTAATAGGCGCCGCGGTGGGCGCGTTGGGTTCAGGGGCGGCAGTCAGCGCGTCAGGCGCCACTGTGGTTGTGTCAGCTGCGGCAGGCGGCGTGGCGGGCGTCTCAGGCGGCGTGGAAGGCACCGCTTGGAGTGCGGCGCGTGCGCTGCGCTTGGCGGCGGCTTCCTCCGCTTCGGCTCTCCGCAGCGCGTCGATGTCGTCCTGTAGGGCCGGGTCCGTGCGGCGTGGCACCATGCACGTGTGGCCCAGTGAATTGTCGAGGAACTGACAGGCACGACAATGTTTCCGTCGCGGAAGAGAAATAGAGCGGTTTAGTTTTTGGTGTGCGCGGGCGCGCGTCTGAACCGGGCTGGCGGCAGAGTTCTCCGTTTGCTTCTCCGCTAGCATGTCCGGCGGACAAGCATGGCTTTGTTCAGCGGAGAGATTATTGGAGAGCACTTTCGATTAAAAGTCGCAATTTACACCCGCGCGACACGAGCACGCGACGGTAATTATCAGGACGCCTATCAATACAACTATCAACTACTGCGACTGTCAACACACGGCTGTGTGCGACTATTAATACACAACTATCAACACACGACTGTGTACGACTATCAACACACAACTTTTTTTATTGAAAATCGCAGTTAACACCCGCGCGACACGGAAACCAACACCCGTGCGACACGAGCCCGAGACGGTAATTATCAATACGCCTATCAGTACAACTGTCAATTACTGCGACTGTCAACACACGACTGAGCTGAGCGCTGAGCTGGCCCTCACAGACGTCATCGTGATGTGCAGTTGATACGGCCTGCTCCTGTATGGAGCTCTTCCGATTTGTTGTTGGCAGATGGTTAATGTAGAAACTTTTTGCGGGCGCCCTATGATTGTCTCATATTGGGCGCCCGCAGTGTTTTTTTTGTGTGTGTGTAAAATCTTGCATTTGATTTTGATTTTACTAGGCTGCTCCCTTGAAGTGAGTCATCTCCCGTTTCGCACACGCAAACCGGTCCTTTTTTATTTATTTAGGTTGTACATGTTTTACTTAAAGCTAGTACCTGTTATCTACTTAAATCCTAATGTTTCTGAAATTTTCTAATCTAAATTCTATCTATAAGTTTTTACAGGTTATTTACAAAAGTTTTACAATATTTAATCCCTAATTTCTAATTTAATCCTAAATGTTTCCTACCTAGATTTTATTTACATATTTACGAGTTTACCTACTTTAATTTTACAAAATGTTTACGCTATACCTAATTCCTAACTTAATTCTAAATGTTTCCTACCTAAATTTATTTACAAATATTTACAAGTTTTCCTAATTAAGTTACTATAAAATTTTACACTTTACCTAATGCCTAAATTCTTAACTTAATTCTATATGTTCCTACCTAGATTAAATACAAAAATTTACAAGTTCACATATTTATTTTCTATTTAGATTTTGATATGGATCCTGATGGAAGGCAAGCAGGCAGCAGAGAAGGCAATGAGCGCAGTACATCACGGATATTATTAAATTCTAGAGTATTAAATTCTAGTGTGATCTTTGGGAATCTGTTCCTCGCCCGCAACTTAACTGACGAGGGATGAGTGAAGAAATTAAGAATTAAGTGTTAAGGGAATTTAAGGAGGTTTCAGAAAGATGACATCGGAAGGGAGTTTCTTGGTTTTAAAGCGGGATTTTTTGTTAAAGTATTGGATGTAGGGGCGAAAGAGGGTGTGTGTGTCAATGTTTGAGAAGATGGAAGTTATTCTATCCGTGGCGAGTGTGTGAATGGTGGAGGAGATGGTGTTGGTGTTGTGTGTACGGAGAGTGTTTGTGTAGGCGTCGCCTGGAGCTGGTTTAAGAGCCGTTTTTATAAAATAATTCTCACAGACGAGACGTCTCTCTGGTTTAAAGTTGGCGGCCTGCTCCTGGTGGGGAGCTCTTCCGCCGGTGGTTTCTCTTGATGTTTGTTGGTCTTTTTTGCGGCCGCCTTACGATTTTCTCGTGTTTGGACGGCGCGCTTGTTGTTTTCTGCTTATTTTTATTTCTGTGTTTTCTTTGCTCATTTTCTTTTAGTTGCTCCCAAAAAGAAGTGATGTTGCTTCACCATGTCATTTCCCGTCGTGAGTCGCTCCCCGGTCTTTTTTATTTTTATATAATATACAATTTATACAATTTATAATTTGGATACCTAATGTAACAATATTACAATTTGAATAACTAATATATAACCTAATAAATATGTATACGTAATATAAATGGAGCTGATATGTACCTAATCCTAGCTAAGCTAATCTAGCCTAATGATTTTATTTCTAATAATTTATGCACTGCAAGTGAGGATAATTTTTGTTTTTACTAATCTAATACTAAAGTAGAGAATATGAGTGTGTTTAAGAGACATAACAACATAATATATGATACACATAAACTCAAATTTTTTAAAGCAATTACATAAGACAATACATATATAGTACATAAATATATAGAATACATAAAATATATAAAGGTGAATGAAAGAATGAATTGTGTGTGTGCCTAATTCTGATGAGACTAATCTAACCTAGTGAGTTTGCTTCTGTGAATTTAAACTCCTATTTATACTACTAATTTATACTATATTTATTTCTATAATTTATGAGTGCATAGGTGATGTGGGAATATTTACATATTTACATGATTTTCAAGATGACTTATGAGTGATGAGTTTAATGAGTGAAGTGGTGTGGGAATATTTACATATTTACATGGTTTTCAAGGTGACTTGTGAGTGATGAGTTTAATGAGTGAAATGAAGTGAATGCGGGTGATTGAGTATGAGAACTTTGGTGATCTGCGGAGGCCGGTGCATGTTTGATGTGTGCATGTGTTTGGTGTTTAAGTGTTGTTTGTGTAGTGTAAATGTGTTGTATGCAGGTGATAGATAAACTATGGTGGTTTTTGGAAAATGATGTCTGTGGGTAGTTTTTTGGTTTTGTGTCGTGATTTTTTGTTGTATTGTGTGTAGGGCTCAAAATGGGGGTGGAGGTGGATGTTGGTGAAAATGGTTCTGATTCTCTCCGTGGCAAGTGTGTGTATGGCAGAGGCAATTGTGTTGGTGTTTCTGTTTGTGAGCTCTGTATCGAGAGTTGTTCCGGGTGGGGGCTTGAAAGCGGCGCGAATAAAAGAGTGTTCGGCGCGCGTGAGCTTCTCACGGCGCCTTCCCGCGGCCGCCGCCCACACCTCGCACGCGTAGAGCCCCGCGCTCCTTACGCACGCGAGGTACAGGCGGATTTTTACCTTATCCTGAAGGGATTTGGTTCTGAAGAGTGGAAGAAGGCAGTGTATGCGTTGTATCATGTTTCTTTGTGTTTTTTGTAGGTGTGCATTCCAGTTTAGGCGTCGGTCAAATGTGACGCCTAGGTATTTAATTTCGTCTTGCCACGGAAGAGAGTGTGCGTGTAGGCGGATGGGAGCGACGGTGCGCGCGTTGTGAGAAAGTTTGTGGGTGAAGAGAATGGCCTGGCATTTCTGCGCATTCAGCGTGAGGCCGTTTTCCGCACTCCAATTCGTTAGTGCATTTGCGGCACGCTGAAGTTTTGCAATGGCGAATTTAATTCTGCTATCTTTGACTGCGAACGCTACGTCGTCAGCGTAGATAAAATCGCTCACTCCTGTAGTGGTAGGAGAGTCATTTATAAAGAGAGAGAAAAGGAAGGGAGAGAGCACGGCTCCTTGTGGGACGCCGGCGAGAATAGGGCGAGAAGAAGAGGTGTAGGATTTATAGATGACAGAGAAAGAGCGAGATGATAGGTAACTTGTGATTAGATTTAATAGAAATGTGGGGACGTAGGGGCGAAGTTTGTGAAGGAGTGGGTGGTGGACGGTGTCGAAAGCGAAGAAGTCAAAGAAGAGAGCTGGAAGAGTGCAGTGGCGGTCGAGGGCGGAAGAGGTGAAAAGAGCAAAGCGGAGAGCTTGAAGAGCGGAGGAGCGATTCTTCCGAAAACCGAACTGCGTCCCCCTAATTATTCCTCGCTGCTCGAGAGCGGTGGTATTCTCTCCACGCCATTCGGCGTTCCTGGATGAGGCGAATCAGCTCGACGGGCGTTTGGTTGGAGTTGGGAGAAGGTGCGGGGGTGTGTGGGTTTTCATGAAAGGCGGACTTGATTTGGTAGTTAAGGTGGGTGATAACGCGGTCAATGTTGTGATGGGAATCAAGGACGAGATTTCCGATGAGCTTGTTTGAAACTTCCGTTTTAAACGAAGCCCAATCGGTGACGGGCTTGGGTTTTGGGGCGGGGGCGGAGAAGAGAGCTCTCTGCAGGGCAAAGAGAATCGGGAGGTGATCAGATGTGAGGTCATGAAGGGGTTTGGGAGTTGTGATGGAAATGGAGGGGGAATGAAGGGCGCTATCGAGGATATCACCTTCCATTTGGTTTGTAAAAAGGTAGGTGTGGAGGTGGGTGATAGATGGAGGAGCGGAAATGGCGAGCTGATTGCTTCTGTTCAGGTAGGAGAGCAGGCGATTTCCCGCAGCGTTCCGCACACGGCAGCCCCAGTCCGTGTGCTTTGCATTTTGATCGCCTGCTATTATTAACGACGGTCCGAGCGTCAGCAGCGTATCGAGGTCGCTTTCCTCTAGCTGAAGTTGAGGCCGCTTATAAGCGGAGAACGAGTGTAATCGCTCCTTGCGGCGTTCCTACTTCAACAGCTGTAGCTTCTATTGCGGCGAGAGGCGGCATTACCAGAAGCGTACGTGGGATATTTTTCCGAATAGCTATAAGAGTGCCACCGCCGCGGTGCGGCCCAGGACGGCTGTTTTTATAGGTGAAGAAATGCCGAAGCGAGAATGCTTCGGCCGGAAGGAGGTGTGTCTCCTGGATGAGAACAACGTGCGGTGAATGATCTGTTAGAAATTGTTCTAACCTCGCTTGTTTTGCGGATTAAGCCGCCGTTCCCATTCCAGGAGACGATTTTGAAGAAGGAGTTTAGTGAAGGGTTCATGGGAAGGCAGATTCAATGAGGGGAATGATGGAAAGGAGTTTTTCTAAAGTGTTTCCTGGGTCGCGGAATATTTCTATGATGCGTTTGACTGTGGATATAATGAGGGTGAGGTTCACTCCGCGGAGGAGTGTTTCGAGCTCAGAGAGCGATTCTCGTAGACGCCGTCATGAGGACGAAAGCCTTTTTGGGCAGGAGAGATGGCCCCGTTTTCTTCTGCCCAGTCGTTAAGGCGACGCGTCCAAAGGCAGGTGTAGATTTTCGCAACTGATTGCGAGAGGGCTATGGGACGCCAACTAGCGGGGGAGTCTTGCGGTCCGCCTTTGTATATGAAGATAGGTTTAGATAACTTCCAAGTTGACGGAACCCTTTTGAATTTTTGGCATCCATTTAGCATAGCTGTTAGCAGCTTGCATGCAGGGTCGACTTTGCGCCAGTGCTCATAGGAGAGTCGGTCGTCCCCTGGAGCGGAGTTGGCAGCCGCTTGGAGACGATCGATCACTTCTTTGGTGGTAAATGGCTCATTTTTAACGGGTGGGCGTCCTTCTGCCAGTGTGTAACACTCTTTGTGAGCGGGGTCTGTAAAGGTGGGCAGCGAAAAGTGGTCAGCCATAATTGAGGCGTCAATGGCGCATCTTGGGCCTTCCTGCTCCGAGATGAGGCGCATTGCCCGCCGGGAGTTCGCCTTGTAGGTAGACGAGATCCTCTCCCTTGTTGCCGCTGCGTTTGGGGGTCTTCTATTCCCCGTGTTGGGCTGATAAGCCGTAGGAGGGTTCCGAAGGCATAACTGCTGTACCTTCGAGACTGCCTGGTCCAAAAAATCCTCCACTTGCAGCCAGTTCACGGCAGGCGCCTTCTGCGCTTCTAGGATTGCCCCTCTAAGCTCTTCTAGATCTGGATGGAGCTTGCCAACCAGATCCGGATCGGGCGGTGATGGCCGGGCACTTGGAGCGGGTCGAGTGCTTGGGGGGGGGGCGTGGAGTAACTCATGTTGAGAGAACGGGCTTTGCCACGAGTTAGAGCGTTGGCGTGTCGGCGCTGAGTCGCGTGCTAGTGGGGTGTTGGTGGACGAAGTTCTAGATGACAGTGCTGGCTCCACGGGCAGCCGGTTGGCGCCAGAGGTGGTGGGAGCAGTAGGAGCCCGCTCGGAGTCAAGGGAAGTGCTGACGGGCGACTCGGACGGGTCTCGCTGCTCTTGGACCAGACCGCGTACTCTTCGCAGCGTCTGCTGCCGTCGGTTGTAGGTGGGCGGAGGGGGGATGCGCTCCGTCCTTGTGACTATGGCGTGGCTCCTTCTGTGGTTTTTCACCTGGCGCTCAGTGGCGAAGACCGCCGAACTTCCCCTCTCCGGACAGCGAAAGCCTCCGGAACAAGTCACTCCGTCGGGCAAGACGAGATGGTTGAGGTCTTGGCAGGATGATCGATGCTCGTTCCATAGCACGATAGGATTGAAGCGGCCGCGGAGGACCTTCTTCACAGGAAGACTGGAATTGTGCGCAGCTCTGAGGTGGCGCTTCAAGCTATGTAGGCGCGCGGTCCACTTATTCGCGCTGCTCACCGGCTGGTGGTTTGCTGGGCAGGACGGGCAACGCGTGAATTTAGCTGCTGGTAGTGGGAATAGCACCGAGTCACCCGAGAGAATAGGTTGCAACGCCGGCAGGAACGGGTGGGCAGACCTCTCTGGGGGAGAGTTGGGCGCAGCGTCGTTTGGTGAAACGACAGCGCTGTTAGGCGCGATGGGGGCATCGGGCCGTTTGGCGCGCAGCGCAGTGCAGGTGTGCGTGTGGTCCCTCTTGCTGGCGGACTTGTGGCAACCTGAGCAACCGATGTGTATGTTAAGGGTCGCAGGCCACTCGTGGGAGAAGATCAAGTGGCTGCGCAGAGAGGTCCTACGCTCCTGCACCGTGCCTGACGAAATCGTGAAATTGCAGTACGGGCATCCTGTCTTCCGGGGTGAGGGGAAGCACAGTTCAAAACTATACCTTCCCACGACCTTAGGAGGGTGCCTCGGCAGTGATTGTAGGGTTGCGCCTGTTACTGGGCCGCTCCCGCGAGGGTTCTCAAGGACAGAAGATTGATTAATTGATGCCTCAGAAACAGTTAAGAACGAACCAAAGTTGTCATTGGAAGACCTGGAAGCTGAGGGCTTGTCGGCTGCCGTGTTAGACGTAGGGTCGTTTGCTTCTATTGTTTCCTCGGAGCGAGTTACAACTGGGTCGAAGATAGATTGTATCCGTGACTGAGTGAAGAAGCCAGGCGAAACAGGGTGGCGAGTGGCTGTCGCTGGGGAAAGGGTTAACAATTTGGAGACATGCCACGAGCCAGCAGAGGAAGAGGAAGTAGACGCTCTTGAGCGGCTGGTCTTCTTCTTGGGTGTCTTGGCAGGGGTCTCCGAAATAGTAAGAAAGCCCTCTTCTCTCTGGAGCTAGCCTGTTTCCCGGGGCGGGAGTGGGGGGGGGTCAAGAGTTGAAACCTCATGGGAAACCTCTTCCCTTCTTGGGGTCTCCGAGATCGTGAAGAGACCTTCTCTCCGGAGCGAGTCCAAACCCCGGAGGAAGCGTGAGGGGGTAGCTGTTCCTGGTATCTCCTGGGGTTCCTCTTCCCACTCCAGCCTCGGGTCTCCGCTGGCTTCCTCCTGAAGCAGTGAGTCCGGGAAGGGGTGGGGCACTGGAGAGCGCGGGGCGGGCTCCTCGAGCGGCTCGACAGATGGCCGAGCGAAGGACTTCGCCAATGAAATGGTACTAGGGGGGTCAGTAGTATTGCCATCGAGAACGATGGTGTAAGCGATTGGGCGGCGAGTGGATGGCGGGGAGGAGCTTATTTTACTTGTTCTAGGACTCGCCGTCAATCGAGATAGCATCCTGGGTGTTGGGCGTGGAGGTAACTGGAGGCGCCATCAGCGTGGGGGCGCTCTGCGCGAGTTGCGCACCTTTCTTGCGTGGGAGTTTCTTCCTGCAAGGCATCTTGTAAAAGTCGGTTCACCAAAACGACTCGCAGGGAACAAACAGGCACTAAAGGGATCTAAATCTAGTATTGTATAGCAACACTTAAAACACAGTATGTTGACACACGATAAGATTCACAGAATTGTATAGTAACACTTGAAACACAGTATGTTGTCACACGATAAGTTTCGCAGAATTCTTCAGATGGCGAGGCGGCCGCACTGAGCTGGGGAGAGTAGAGAAAGGTGGGAAGGGAAGGTAAGTGAGCGAGGTGAAGATAGAAGCGACGAAGGAGCTCCCACAAAGGTCGGGTGACGCAACGGTGTGGAGCGCGAAGGGGGGGTGACGTGTTTTTTTCGAAATTTCACTTTACGCCGCTCCTATTCATTCGATTTGCATGGTTGACACGGCGTTGCATTCAGGAAGCACGTCGTCATCGCGCTATAAGCCCACATTTTTTAATTTCTTCCCGGAACTATGAGACATTTTCTAAAAAACGTTTGGAAATCTTTTTTGAAAAAACGGCTTCGTAGCGTAAATTCTATTTTAAAAAGGAGTCCACTGCCGTTTACAGATTGAAAATCGGGCAATTTTTTCAGACGTTATCGGTCTAGTAGATTTTGCTTATTTTGGTGCTTCCTCGTGGTGGCGACAAATTGAACTAGTGTCGGTACATTTAGCCTTAATCAGATGTTGCAACCATAGAAGGAAGAGGCTCAAGTGTGTTGCAGGATCCTTCTCGAGGTAAAACTTTCAAGGACACCAATTAACACCTTAAAGGTATCTGGGAAAATTTTTATTTCTTTAGTGTTACACGACTGTAAAAATTATTAAACTGTTGACACGTGATGGAGACAAGTGGCTTTCATTTTTCATTTCTGTTTACAATTTCATGTAATGTTCATGTTGCACAAAAAGTTTAATTTTTTGGACAAGTGTTATTACTTACTATTGAAAATCCCAACATTAATTCGATTTTTACTCATTTTTGCAATTTGAATTCTCAGTTTATTGATATATATTCTATCTACCTTTTCTACAATCCTTAATTGAAATTAACCCAATTTGGTTTTCTATTTTAAAAGTGATTTAAATATATTATGAAAGAAAAAAATTAAAAAGTGAGTACAATTGTTTTTCGATTTTATATTTAATATAAGAATTTGATATTACTACCATTCGGTTGTTTCATGGTTGAACGATAATAGTAGATCGCAATGTATGATAATCACTTTTCAGCAATTTGGCCATTGTGGTTATCAGATTGCAATTTAACAATCGTAATGTCGCAACACGGCATGAAATTTTCAGAATATCTTCTCATTGTAAGGCGATATTTCTAGATGAGTGTTTCATGTGAAATAAGTTTCTATATCTCATCCACGAGGACATCGTGGACGTAAAGAGTAGTGAAAGTTTTGTACTTCTAGGATTATTACTGTATTATATTTTACTAATTCATTACCGAGTGTTAACGGAGTAGAAACAAAACACACTACGTTGTTAATAGCGTTGCAGACTTTCGTGATTCGTTATGCCCGAGGGCCTTTTCAATACTTCAATGCCCGCTCTAATACCAACAACTCACAACATTCTTGTGAATTTTATTTATTAAAGTTTTTATACAAGAAAAAATATAATCAATAAATGGCATGATGCTCAAATAAGTAAAATAATTCGTTATAAAATATTTGCATAATTGATCTAAAAATTTCCAATTTTGGAACGTTCCGAGTATTATAATTATCATTCACCCATTTCACTGTTTTGCATCATTTTTTTATTAATACATGTGCTACTTAGGTATCAGTACTATCAAAAGTACTAAAATGTGCAAAGCATATTGGCTACCATCCTCGAAATACAATTTTTTGAAGTGAAATATTCAAAAAAAATTAGCGTTAGAGGGAAATAACCTAGAAGTACCGTTTCATCAGCGATATTTACATTGTTATCGTGCACACAACTCTCAAATACACCATAATCATGTTCATATATTTCTAGATATTACAGGAAACATCTCTCTGAAGCTTTGCTAACTTCTGTGGGAATTTCCGCATGACCTTCACAATATTCTTACACTTTATACGAACAATCAGCCCAACAAGTATGCAACGGTAATTAGATTCACATTGTTCCATCCGACGTAATATTGATAAATGGCATTTAAAATGAGTTTTTCACTTCAGACGCTTGTTGGCACATAGGCAGCCGTACTTTGAACACAATCATTTATAACAATTCTTTGGTGCGATTTAACAGGGAAGGGTATACATTTCTAACGTCGCGCGCTCTAGATAGTGTTAATATTTCCTAAAAAATGGCTTACTACCTTACCGCGAGAAAAGGAATTCATTTCGCGACACTGAACTGGTTCCAAAGATGACCGCGAGAACGCGCCTCATTACTATTACTGGAAATAGCGGGCGGAGGCCCAAGGAGCCCAGGCATGGAAAACTATTTCTTTTACGCCCAGACAGGCAGCACTAACATTTTCTTCAAAACTTTATGATTCTCTTCGCCGAGAGAGGCTGACAGTCTTAGTACTTTTATTTTTCTGAATTATCCCTTGTGCTAAAGTGTCAGAAAGACATAACAGCTCACTTTGGTTCAAACTTCTGAAAAAGCTCTCCCAAACACTCCCGACATTTCGGAGTCACCACAACGCATGAAAAGTTAAAAAAGGTTTCTAATTCTCGTTTGATTCAGCAACGAACGAGTAAACCATGAAGTTTTCTACGCACCACGGGCGTTACTAGATGTTCTCCCCCGTCAGGTGACTTCCAACCCCATTGGCCAGAAGCCCTAGGGGCTGAACATCAACTGAACGCCCTCGTTACATAAGCAACTGTTAGTTTAGTTTTTACTCGAGTTGAGTTTAATTATAGTTACCATAATTTCAAGTAGATAAAATTTACAGAATATTAAATTATTTCTTTAATTTAGCCATTAATTATTTGTAGTTATTAAATTTTTAAAAAATTAATGAGAAAATATTCGACATATATGGAAAGATATTCATATATGCCAAGCGAATCGTGCATTGATAATTTAAGGTGGTTAGAGCTAGATACGTGTTGTTTCACGTGACTTTTTTATTGAATTAGTCAAAAGATGAGAGCTGGTTCTATGTTCTGGTAGAGTTTGAATGGATTTCACCGCCTAGTTTTTGCGTAATGACTATAGTTTCTCGTTCTAACATGGACTCTTATGGCAACGTGACAGACCCGACCTGAAATTATAAAATTGTGAGAAAACTAAGCGTTGAAATTCTCTTTAAAAACTGCTTCTTAGGTAGCTAGCATTTCGAAGAATCAATATGCGCAATTTGAAGGACATTTACTGTTTCAAATGGGAGAATTTTGCAAAATTATAAGCCTAAATCAGTTCATAGGGAGACGTTCGCGCGCTTCCTAGAGGTTCGGGACGGTAACGCGCAGCTCGGCAACACCGCGCGCGTAGCGCGCTTCATTCTAATTGAGTGACAAATCTATCATAAGAATATCACCATATAGTACATAAAATCAAAAAAGAATGATATAAAATCAAGTCAATTTTATTTACACACATACACGATAAACAATTACACTAGAATGACAATGAGAGTTTGAAAAAAATATTATAAACGGATGATACAACGAATAACTATGGAGCTAAATACAGATGCTGATTGATAACCAGAAGTAATTTATGGCTCTTCTATGATGGTATCTCACATTTATGTCACTCATGTATATGTATGTCAAAAATAATACAAGCAAATCATGTACATATAAAAAATGCAATATCCACAACTCAGGAATATTGGATTCTTGAGTGAAAAGCTAGTATAAAGTATAGGCTATTAGAACAGTTGTTACTAATCATGTACTTACATTTATGTCAATCAGAATATAGCTATAAAAGGAAGAGAAGATAAAATAAAAGAAAAAACCCAACCATTTCAAGTTGTGTTGGCAATATCAATTTTGTTACAATACCTTGAAATAAAATATTGATGTGTAACAAGAAATGGGGTGGCTAACATTGCGTGTAGTAACTATAATCATAGCTTCAATATTAATTTTTTGTTAACCTTGTCTGAACATTGTTTTATCTTTCATTGTAATTGGAGTTTTCACCTTTACAATTCTCTTTGTTAGCAGAAATAAGTTACGTAGACACACTTGGCTAGCTTCCTTTTCTTTTCAACATTCAGCTAATCGTAAATATGGTGAGGTGTGAAGTGATGCCACGTCAATAGACCACACACTACATCTGCTTACCAATCAACATCTGTATTTATCTCCATTATGTTGAGTGGAAATTATTCCCAATTTAGTTTTTTAAATTTTGAGTGTTAATTTTTGAATCACTTGAAATGTATAGTATATGTAAGTAAAATTATGTTTATGTATGCCTTAAACGGTTTCTGGTCTTTTGAATCTACTAAAAAATAATTAAAACTTGCCATAGTCCCATGAAGCTGCTTTCATTATTCGATTTATGGTCAAGAATTGTTTATAAAAACATTATTTCTCTGATGGGAGAAATGTGGACTGAGAAGAAGCAGCTTGAATTTCATTTTTTAAATCAAAAAATATTACTTTACTAATTTGTTTGAACCTGTCACAAACCCCTCAATTAATCGTCATGATCAAGTTGCTTTGACAAGAATCCGATCTAACCATTCTAATTTATCTCAATTTTTTAATCGAAAATGTTCTACAACCTACTTGTACCATCTTCAATAGAATTCTATCAATAGAGCACATCCTCTTGGAATGCCCCGTACACATCTAAGACAAAAAAATGCCTAGGAAATGAAAATTTCAGTACAATCTTATCTTCGCCAAGTTTCCAAAAAAAAGTATTACAATTTTGTAAAACTATCGACATTTTCTCAGAATTGTAATTGTGTTACTGTACTAGTCGCTCATGACGAATGCATTTTATGCGACTTAAAAATAATTTTAAAAAATATTTGTTTTAAAAAAATATAAATAGTTCATGGGATAAATAAATATTATATTTCACTTGTTAGAAATAAAAATAGTAAATTATTATTTCTAAGTATATAAATAAGATAATTCTAAGTATTTAAATAAAAAATTAAACTAAGATAAATGTTCTTTATTATTTTGCAGAATTGTCATTCAGGGGTATTGCAACACATGAAAAAGGAAATATTTATTTTACATGTAATGTTTTTATAAACCTCCTACAAAAACTTTACATTTAGCGTGCTCACTTTTAGCAAAGCGTGCTAAAAGTTCAATTTTTAGCTCTAGCGCTAAAAGTGAGTCAATATTCGTTATATTCAGATTAAACAGAATGTAACAATGATATCAAAATACATTCTTCTGATCGCAGGAGCTACTGCTGACCTTTATACAACATGGATTTGATTCTATGTATGAATTACAATATAATGAAAGTCAAAAAGGCTGACTAAAAATAGTGCGTGACACGTGGTAAAAGTGATTTTATTTTGTTCGTAGGTTTGCGCCATTTGGTTTATCGGCATCGTGTTGCAACATTTTCTACACGCAAAATAAAATGCAACATTTACCACTCGTATCATAAATAATATCACAACTCTAATATAGGCAGTTTCTGTGCATTCTTACAGCAAGTCAAACAGGGCAATTTTTATATCCATTAAAAACGTTTGCTGCAGAAGCAACTGCCTTGGTACCATGAAAAAAAGGTTCTTCATTCATGAATATTGAACGAAGTATCCTTTTATAACCTACTGTTATTCCCTGAGATATTAAGCACCTTGTTGCAATATAAAATTACGAACTTTTTATAAAATATTAATTCAATTGTAGAAAAATGTTTGTTTTGTGAGCGAAGTGAGTTTTTTTTATGGACTAGTTTGATTTTTTGGCCTCGACTTACAGTCTCGACAAAAATTTTAGTTGCAACGCCGAAACAACGCCTACGTCCAAGGTTACCAGATCCCTTATGGAAAGATCACCATCGCAGGGATAAAAGGCTGTCCAATTCCACCTAATAACTTAGTGGGGAACAAAGATAAACAGTGAACAAAGCTGACACCGACACTGGGGCCGAAATTTTAATATAGCTGAACGTTCACAAGAACTTTAAGTACTTTCGCCCCAAAATATGGTTTTTCGGTTTTTGTGTAATTTTGGTAGTCTGAAGTCTTCTCTTCCATAACATATTCGTTTTTGCTCAATTTGAATTAAAAGGAGTTTAAATGTCCATTTAAATAAGCATGTGCGATCGGTTGACACTAACGGGTACGCCCACATTTGTGAGTATCGAAATTTCGTTACAGTATTTGAGGCTAACTTTTTTCAATTGAGATGAGGGGAAAAGTTCGTTTTGTTGTCGTTGACAGACCTCTATTCTCTCCAGATATTCGCTTTCATTTGTTCTTACATCTTAAGCAGATCTCTCACTATAGAAGAGATGTTTACATAGTGAAACCAAAATGTGAATGAATTATTCAATGTTATTTGGTCAAGGGTCCCAAATGAGTATTTGTAGGAACAGAAGTACTCTGTGTATGTGATAGTATTTTAATGTTTAATAATAGAAATATTGGTAGAGTTAAAGTTCTACAAAAGTTGGGATTCAAATTAGGAAAAATGATATGTCAAGTAACTGATGATCAAAGAATTAAATTAGGTGACAAAGACTATCAATTATTGTCTAAAATTGCTTCTGAAGACAAAAAGTAAAAAGAATGCATCAGGAACTTGAATTTGTGATCCAGAATATGGAGCTGGAATGCATTGAGGTACTACCAAACACTTTACTAGTTGTTTTCCGTACTGAAGTTTCTTAAACTGTATGATTGTTTTTTTTTAAGAAACTATTAATGGCAAATTACTGAAATTTGTACCACGTAATTAATAGATTGTTCGGGTAATATTGACATTTCTCATTGATGCAGTTTAATTATTAGCAAAGTTCTTAATTGGTATATGTTGAAATGAACACGATTATTTAAATGTTTAAAAAATATAAATAAAATAGTTCCATTACGTTAAGAAAGTTACAAAAATGTCCAGATATGTAATAATGTGCAAATAATAACAGTGAAAAATGTCATTCTTGTATCATAACTAGTTCTAGAGAAAGGAACTTACAATGTTCCCCTAAAACTAAATATTCTAAAGCCTACCTATTAGTTTTGTGCATAAATATTTGTACTATCTCTAGAAAATCGGGCTGTGACATTTTCATAAAAGCTGCATATTTAGAAGGAGTTCAAAAGAAACACTTGTGCATAGGCTATTGCTTTCATAAACCGTTAATCAAACAATTTTTCGGAAAATGTCATTATTGATTTAAGCAAGCCAAGGAAGCACATTGCCCAAAAATCTCTCAGGAAAACACGGATATTGTGCAATGGGCGGAATCCCGCAAAATGCATTCTCTTCCTGCAGGTCGACCCTTTTTTTGCCCAATTGGCGGTATTCCAACCAATGTGTCACCTCTGTCCTAGAGTAAAGATGTATATAGAGGGCTCATGAGGCTTGTTTCGAGCTACCTGCTTTGAATAGTTTCCCGTCCGCCGATAGAAAGCGCCAACGTCGCGAAGTGTGAAGGGAAGAACAGGACTGGCTGTTGGTGGAGGGTATTTGTAAGAAATATCGCGCGGTGCAGAGGGTCACGAAATTGTATCCATGCCGACGGGAAGCTCTCGGGTGGGTCGGCCGACCCAGCTGGTCCCGCTACCTGCCCCCCTCCCTCCAGCCTCCTAGCTTCCCAGGCGACTGCGGGGTCTTCCTGACGAACGAAGACCAGCATTTGCCTCCAGTCCAGTCGAATGGTAGAAAATAACAACGTTTAGGTGTAGTTTTGATATTTGGTTCCTATATTTTTTGGGATCCGTTTTCAGGTTTCTCAAGAAAAATTTTGTCTAGATATAGGTTTTTTAAGAAAAAATACGTAAATACCACACCTTTTGTCAGTTTTTTCAAAATAACTCAAAAGCCATCCATTTTTCGTAATTAATGACCCTATAAAAAAGGAAGATAAAATTACCTACATTTAATGTCCGTAAGAATTGTTTCTCCGATAAACGATCTAGCCGTGAGAACACCACGAAATTTGGTGATGTAAGCAAAACACATGAAAAGCGGGAATTATCATATTTTATCTCAATATAACTTAAAAACCATCAATTTTTCGTAAGTATTAACCGGATATGAAATGAAGGAGGTTAAAATTGCCTACAATGTGTATGTACAGTTTTCTTCTAGAATCAATGGCATTGCCGTTAGTGTGCAAAATATCCCTGAATGTTACTGTGAAAATGGAACTCCACTTAACCTCCCTCACTACATTTACATCCAAGCTGTATAAATACAGCGCCGTGTGAATCTGTTTACATTTTAATTGGAAAAGGGAAAGTAGGTAATTAATAAAGCGCAAGAGAAAATTAATATTTTGGAAGTCGAACGTGTCTTCAGCGACGCGTAGGTTCTGAAGGCCCTAGTTTTTATAGACATCGTTATATATATAAATGGCATTAGCTTTTTTTACCGGATAACTTTTAAGTTATTTTCAAAAATCTGAAATAAAAGTACTGTTTTGTTCATATTTGTGGCTTTGAAAACTTGTTTCCGCGCAAAGTTATTGATGACAAATACACTGACACTGTAAAAGAAGTTGTCGTCAACACAATGAACCGAATTCATACGAATAGAAAGTTTGAAGAAGCTATCTACATAGGCCAAGACAAGAAAGGATGGAGTTTGATAAAAGTCAAGATGAATACCTTTGAAGACCAATGAGAAACAAGATGAAACTAAGAAGACACGATATTTTCATTGACAATGACATGACGAGACAAGAAAGGGAGGCAGCAATTAGGGAAAGAGGTAAGCAAGAAAGAGAAAAAGGAAATAGTGTTAAAACTGGATATCAAAGAATACAAATAAATGGAAAATGGGAGATCTGGGGAAACCCACCAAAAAACTAGAGAGAAAGATCCAAGAAATGAGAGACAAATGTAACAAAAAATAATAGTGCTAATGATTACAATGAAATAAATCGCAAATCAAGAAGGCAAAACAGATGTAAAGTAAATGATTTCTCTATCTATAGCAACCCTGAACACACGTACCCTCCTATCTGATGAAAGAGTAGAAGAGCTAGAAAATGCTCTAAAGGACAAGACTTATGACATCATAGGGTTAAGCGAAGTTAGAAAAATTGGCGAAGCAATTATCGAAAAACCGAATGGAGATATATTCAGTTTCATAGGCACAACAAAGGGCCAAAAAGGGGTGGGTTTCTGGATCAATAGAATAATAAAGAAATTTGTAGACGAAATAATAGGAATTTCAGAAAGAATTGCTGTCCTGAAGATAAAGAGACTTCCTACAAAAACAATCATTCAAATATATGCCCCGACAGAAGCCAGTCCACAAGAGGAATTGGAAGAATTTTATGAAGACCTGGAGGACACAATAAACAATCACAGGTCGAAGATCAATTTTGTAAGAGGGGATTTTAATGCAAAAGTAAGGTCACACTTCACTACGAGGAGGAAGCAACAGGACGTTTTGGTTACGGAAAACGAAACGTTAGAGGACAAAGACTACTTCATTTCGCAGAGGGTCACAAATTCAAGATTGTAAATACATTTTTCAACAACAAGCCAGATGATAAGTGGACATGGTGCTCTCCGGATGGAAAGACGCGGAATGAAATCGACTTCATACTGACAGACTACATTCAAAGTATAGAAAGTGTGATGACTATCAATGATCTCAAATTTGACTCAGATCACAGAATGTTACTTGCAAAAGCAAATATCGCTAGGAAAAAAATGTTACAACTAAAAAAGAGACCACAACTAAATATAGATGGAGATAAATTCAAGGACGAACTGGAAAATAAATTTGTAGGCCTTCGCTTTCACGAACATCTAAGAATACAAGGATGTTACGACGAACTTGAAAAGAGCAGCTCATCAGCATGCAAAAGTTCTACACCCAAAGCTGGGACAGCCAAGAGGATAACTAAACTAAGGGAAAATACACTGAATCTAATCCAACAAAGGGAAAAATTAAAAAATGAGAGATTCGATTGGAAGAGAATAGAACATGCTAAATTCAACAAGCTATTTAAATGAGAGATAAGAAATGATTTGAGAAACTTCAAAACGGATTTAGTGAAGAAAATTATATGAACATCAAAATCAGCAAAGGCTATTAAAAAAGAACTAGCCCCTGGACGCCATTGGATGTTAGGAGTGGTATCCAAAGATGGAAAATGGATACCTCCAGGGAGAAGATTGTTGAAAATGCAACACTGTTTTACAGAGATTTATACACAACAAACAATAATATCGTATTTCAAACACCTATCAATACCAATGAAGACATTCCGCCAATCTTGGTGAGCGAAGTTCGGTCTGCAATTCTTGAATTAAGATCAGGTAAAACGCATGGAGACGACGGGATCCAAAATGAACACCTGAAACTTGGTCTAACAACGATTGGTCCTGAAATTATAAGAATATTACACCTCATTTTGGAAACCGAAGATATTCCCGAACAATGGTTATCTAGCACAATTACCTTAATTCATAAGAAAGGTCCCAGAAATGAGCTAAATAATTACAGGCCGATAAGTTTGCTGCCAAACCTCTACAAGTTTTTTCTAAAATTATTACCAAAAGGCTAACAACTACTCTGGACAGAGAACAGCCACCAGAACAAGCAGGTTTTAGACGGGGATATTCTATAGCCGATCTTCAGACAGTAAACCAGGTAATAGAAAAAAAACGAAAGAATTCGATTTGAAGTTATATTTGACCTTCATAGATTTTAAAAAAGCATTTGACTGTATAGAACACCGAGCAGTTTTTCAAGCTCTGAAAGAACAAGGCAATAACGGCAAATATATACGATTGCTGAACAAGATATATCAACGAAGCAAGGCAAAAATACGAACGGAAATTGATGGAGAACCTTTCCCTTTAAAACGGGGAGTTAGACAAGGAGACCCAATCTCACCCAAACTTCACTTGTGTCCTTGAAGATATTTTTAGAAAACTGAACTGGAAGGCCAACTCCGGTATTTTGATCGATGGAAGAACGCTAACAAATCTTCGTTTCGCAGATGATGTAGTGATATTTGCCAAATCGGCACAAGAAATGGCAGAAATGTTAGAGGATCTATCTAGGACGAGCCGCAGAGCAGGTCTAACGATTAATATTTCTAAAACAAACGTTATGACCAATCATCAGGAAGTGCCAATAGTTATGGATCAAAAACAAGTAGAATATGTTGAAGAATACACTTATCCAGGACAGATCGTCTCCTTTAAAAACAGAGGTACAAAAGAAATAAATCGTAGAATATCGCTAGCATGGAAGAAGTTTTGGAGTCTGGCTTTTATCCTCCTCGATAAAAAACTAAAGACAGCAACATCAAACGGGAAGTAATGGACACTTGTGTACTACGGGTTTTATTGTATGGATCATACTCGTGGTCACTAACGCAAAAACAAATATATGCTGAGATTATGTCAACGTAAGATGGAAAGAAAGATGCTCTACATTTCTATTAAAGGTAGAATACGAAATTCGGTTATTAGAAGAAAAAGTGGCATTTTGGATGCGGCAGACCAAGCAATGAGTATTAAATGGAAATGGGGTGGACACTTGATGAGGCTCGAGCACCAACGAAGGACCCATGCCGCAACAGTATGGGACCAGCTAGTGGGTTGGAGACGACCAGACCGACAGGAAACCAGATGGTCGGACTTCTTCAAGAAGACAGTGGGTGTAGAGTGGACTAGAGTGGCGAAGGACCGTGAACAGTGGAAAAGAACAATAAACTTTTGAAACCTCCCTACCCTAATCAGGAGACTTATGCCCTACAAAGGGATGTATAGACTTAATAATAACAATAATAATAATAATAATAATAATAATAATAATAATAATAATAATAATAATAATAAATGTGTATGTTTTAGTTTGCGTTTGTAGTATATTTAGTGTGGAAATCGGTCCAAAGTAAAGATCAAATGAAAGACTGAGATTAGTGGAAGCTTGACGGAAGAGTTTAAGGCAAATAGAAAAATTTTCATTTGACGTGTTATCTCATTGTGTAATTTACTTTCGTGTGGTTTCAATTTCTTTTGTGTAACTTTATGCAATTTTATTTTACATAATTTTGTGTGTAAACACGTAAGCCAGCTTTCACCCTGCTGAAGCAGGAGGCCTTTGCCCTTAAAGGGATTTTGCAGACTCAATAATAAATAAATATTTCATTCTCCCATTAGGCTTTATTATATTCTCACCAAGTAACAAATTGAATTGAATTGAATGTGCCTAATTTTACGTGGCGAGACTCAGGCCATGAGGCCTGCTCTTCTGTCTGACCACGCAAATTTCTTTACGCTCCTTTCAGCAAACATGGGAGAAAGAAGGTATTACTTGGGCGACGAAACAGGCGATTTGAATTTAGCTCAGAGGCATCATTTAGGCTTGAGAATCTTTTACATGTAGTAAATGTACTGACATGGGACAGCCAGCTTTACTTCCCCTCCGAAGGAAGGTGTACGAAGGATATTTTCGCCCTTAAAAATCCACGGCTTCGATCGGGTTCGGACCCGCAAACTTTGGTATAGCAGTCCGATACGCTAACCGATACACCATCGCCGCCGCAATAAATCTGTGACCTCTAGTGCGGGTATACTTTTTCTGCCACACATAATCCAGTCTTTTTTCACTCTAGAGTTGCTAAATGACCATTGACCTACATTCAATTATGTAATATATTCCACATATTGAGTAAAAGTTTTTTCGATCAATTTACATTCTTTCCTGGCGCAGGTTATCTGCAATTCATTATGCAAAATCTGTTTTCGCTGTGCAAGACTGTAAACGTGTTAAACAAAATTTATTAGGTTTTCAGTATTAAATCATTCCTTTCAAAATTGTATCCAGAGCCATTGTTTCCAAATCTATCAGATTCAAAGCACTGTGAAAAATATTTGTAAAACTTTATCTGCACGGCGTAGAAGTAAACTTTTGCGTGCCAACACCCAAATCAAAACATCACTAATCATCAGATTAGCTGCGTACTTAACAAAAAAATGAAGTGTGAAACGTTTAAAATTTGACAATTTAATCAATGCTATGCCATTGCCTACGCCATTATTTGTTTGCACTTTGCTCCAGATAGAAAATGTAGTTAGCAGTTCTTCGCTATCCGCCACTATTTTCGTGGAATAAATTTGCAAGTTAATTTGTTTGTAATCATTCCTTTCCCTCCAAATACAGTTATCTACATGTCGTTTGTACGACTTTTATTACGAATTTTTGAATTGTCTATAGGAGAAAATTCAAAAATTCCTAATAAAAACTATGTTCTTTTTACCGCGCAACTTCCTGTTTTGTTATATATTTGCATGAGGATTTGTTTAATAGCTAATAATACGTAATCGAGTTGAAATATCAAAACGGAAGTTTCTCAAGCGAGACACAGGAATACGATCTAAACGGTAGTCATGTAGGCAGAGGGCGAATACGGGAAATTTTTAAAAAAAGCGAAGAAAAATCGACGTAAAAAATTTGATCAAAAACAGATTAGATGAACTACTCAAGCTGTTGAATATGTTACTGATGTAATCATGGCTGCTTCCGTTCCTTCAAGTGAACTTCACTTGCAATTTTTTGGTTTCAACTGGACCAGGAAACCTCTGTCTTTAGTTTTCGTCAAATCCGCCGCACCAACAATGGTGTTAATACAAGTTGTCACAAGAAACTTAGATTTCATACGATTGATATAAACATTTCTGAATGAAGAAATCGAATAGGTTACTCAGAAACTGTGTGAAGAACATTTGTTGCATCTCGTAAAATTATTTGAATAACTATTAAAATTATATTAAAATAGATGAAATATGCAAAAAATGTTTAAAAAGGACGAAAAAAGATAAATTGAGGTGCTACAGAATGGCACACAATTTCTCATAGCAATTTTTTCTAATTTCCTTTGTGTGGGCTTTAAGGTCTGGCTCCATTCTCTCGCTAGCTGCCATCTATTGTCACCCAAAACATATTTTTCGATTGATTGATTTTTCCTGTTTCCGGGCCCGTCAACTGCTCTGGTCATTAGTCCCGTTAGTGTAGTGCATGCTTTTTTCTCGGAAGATGGCTGTGATCTTCCCCCACCGGATATATTTTTGGACATTTTTCTCTACTTTTTGGTTTCTTAATAGTAGAACAGACATATTATTTCAAGAATATTCAATAAAAGGAAAATCTGATCCTAAATAGAAATTTTCATACATAAATTTGAAGCCGTTTTCAAGAATATGGCGATAAAGCATTACTGTAAAGGCGGAATTTTAAACTTTCAGAGAAATCTATCGAGTTTTCGAAAAACTTTTTTTCAAGTCATTGGAAGCACTTCTACTCACAAATGCAATAATATATACTAATCAAATGAAATGTGCAATATTAACGGTGTGAGAGGTACATAAAAATTACATTTGTGTAATTTTTGAAAAAGAAAAAAAACAAACAAACGAAAGAGTACACCGAAATAAACTTAACGATAGATAGTGCAACTACCACTATCTGTTGGAAACTTTTGGAGCAAAAATTTGGAGCAATTTTTGAGAAAATGGCTTTTGAGCGTTTCTGAAAATGCGGAATTTTGTGCTCATTTTCACAAAATCATATGAGTTTCGATACATTTTATTCAACATTATTTCGAGCATAAATGCAATAATGTGAACAAATTGCCTCTAACGAAAATATGAGCGACGTGAGAGACAAGCCAAAAAAGTTAAATTTTTGTAAATTTTGTTAAAACAAAAGAATAGAACAATATGACTTCTATGTCATTTTAGTGGGGGAATGTAGCACTATTTGTACGAAAAGTTGAGAAAAAAATTGGACCAGTTTTTGAGAAAATCTTTTTTTGTATTTTTTTAATTGCATATATTGCACGTCATGTTGCGAGGAAACCATTAAAATTTTCAATACGATGTACAGGACCATAATGTAATAAGTGATTATAGACAACAAATTTCATTTTAAGGAAAAATCTTCCACTTTGTAGCTGTGGGAAGACACCAGAAACATTCAAACTTTCGCAATTGTCGAAAATTCAGAGTTCATAGTGAAAATAGAGCTATGCCAGCTTTATAAGTGTATTTTGCTCTATTCTAACAATAAATTTAAAGAAAAAATTTGGAGCAACACTTTCGAGAAAATTTTGAAAATGTCCGTAGGGCTTGCTCTCAAGTACCCCCAAGTTTTAAAGAACGGCTTTTAAAATTTCGAAGCTTCAACTAGAGATGGATGGATAGGTGTTTCTTATATTTGGAAAAAATCCTACTCATGGCTTAAGCGCTAGTAATGTTCAGACGGCGGGCGTTTCGCTTTCAATTGGTTTTTCGGCATCAAGGACCGGCAAAACAGGGATTCTGGCTATACAACATATTAGAGGATTTTTTCTCTTAATTGAGCAACTGGATTCAACCACTTCTTCGTTATCAGGGCCCAGCAATGAATTTTTTCTGCCGGAAATCCGACGTTTTTTCGCGCAGCATTTCATAACTTTCTCTATACTAGGTATATTACTCCGCATATTCGTATGTATACGTGAAAGTAAAAATGATATTAAATTAATGACCGCCTCCGCTATAAAGGCACCGCTACCGCGGTGCTCCTCCCACGTGGTTATAGAGGAGTACATACTGGTGATGCTTTCCGCGGTGTTAATTTGGGAGTGGTCGATTTCGACCACGTAGAGCTCAAGGCTGACGTAGCTTTTCCGGGGCGCTGCATTTCACTAGTAAGCCCTGCCCGTTCGCGATCTGCTCGCAGCTCTTCGAGGTTGTGGGCGGGGAGGCCGCGGATGACTAAGCGGTGGCGGCGCTCGGCCGTTGCGCGCCTGGAGAAAAACTGCATCGCGATTGAAGTTTTTCTTCTTTTCCAGGATTTGGATGATTTTTCCGTGGTCTGCGCGGTTGCCGGGTTTGAGGGTGAAGAAAGCGGGGTGGTGGTGCCACGCAGGGGGGCGGTGAGGTGGGGCGTGAGCGCGGCGAGGATCTCTCGAACGTTCACCGGTTGCTGGGTGCAGATTTCCCCGATCGCTTCGCGCGGGCGCGGGGGCTGGGGCGATTTGTCGGTGTTGATAGTTGGTACCTATTCCGCACCGGCACGGAATAGAGGGGGAGGTAGCTGTGCCGGTGTAAAAAGGCGCTGTTACAAAAACCCCTTACGTGATGGGAGACAAGTGGCTTTCATTTTTCAATTCGGTTTACAATTTTATGTAATGTTTATGTTGCATAAAAGTTTAATTTTTTTGGACAAGTGTTATTAGTTTCTATTGAAAATCCCAACGATAATTCTATTTTTACTCATTTTTGCAATTTGTATTCTCAGTTTATTGATGTATTTTCTATCAATCTTTTCTATAATCCTTAACTGAAATTAACCCAATTTGGTTTTCTATTTTAAAAGTGATTTAAATATATTATGAAAGAAAAAATTGAAAAAGTCAGTATGACAATTTTTTCGAATTTATATTTAATGTAAGAATTTGATGTTACTACCCTTCGGTTTCATGGTTGAACTATAATAGATGGCAAGGTATGATAATCACTTTTCAGCTATTTGGCCATTGTGGTTATCAGATTGCAATTTAACAATCGCAACGTCGCAACACGGCATGAAATTTTCCGAAAACTTCTCATTGTATGGCAATATTTCTAGAGGAGTGTTTCATGTGAAATAAGTTTCTATATCTCATCCACGAGGACATCGTGGACGTAAATAGTAGTTAATTATTTTTTACTTCTAGGATTAAAATATTTTAACACGTTATTGTTAATACCCTTGCCGCCCTTCGTGATTCGTTATGCCCGAGGGCCTTCTCAATACTTCAATGCCCGCTCTTACACCAACACAACACTCAACATTTTTATGAATTTTATTTATTAAAGTTATGATACAAGTAAATATAATCAATAAACGGCATGATGCTCAAATAAGTAAAATAATTCGCTATAAAATATTTGCATAATATAAAAATTTTCAATTTTGGAACGTTCCCGAGTATTATAATTATCATTCACCGATTTCACTGTTACGCATCATGTTTTTTGGAGATACATGTGCTTCTTGGATAGCAGTACTAATGGTATTAAAATGTGCAAAGCACTTTGACTACCATCCTCGAAATATAAATTTTTCAAGTTGTGAAGTATTCTCAAAAAGTTTCGTGATAGAGGGAAATAACCTAGAAGTACCGTTTCATCAGGGATATTCACATTGTTATTTTGCACACAACTCACAAATACACTATAATCATGTTCATATATTTCTAGATCAGTGGTTTCATCATTTCTGTTCAAGGGAGGGGGATTGGGAGGATGGGGAGCTCACACTCACACTCACAATCACACTCACTCATACGGTGGTCTTCAAAAGGACCGTTCGCCCTTAAAAGGGCGGATGCAGGCGGCAGTCGGCTGAATCTGCTGCTCTCGCGCTCATAGAAGAGCGTTGGAGGGCAGTTGCAGTGGGGACTGGCGGTGAGTTAGTCCTTAAAAGGACTGTTGAAGGCTGAGTAGGCGGAATGAAACAGGCGAAGTCCTGAAAAGGACTGAAGACGGCAGTGGGCGGAATAAGGCTTAGTCCTGAAAAGGACTGGTTATTCAGTTGATGTGGCCTTTGAATATGTTGTGCGATCCCCTAATGGCCGCACTAACAATTCTTCTTCTGAGGGTTGGGAGGTAATCCTCGTGGACCAAAGGTTTGAGGAGCTTATCACTGGCAGGGTCCCAGGCCCCGCGCGCTCCCACCACGATCGGGACAATCTCTGCCGATCTTACGCCAGCAATGGCGCGTGTTTCATCTAGCGTGGCTGCATATCGGTCCAGTTTGGTTTTCCTGGCCGCAGCCAAACAGCCCTTGCCACCCTCGAAGGCTACGGCGACATCAATGATCTTGTAGGTCGCGCTACGCCGGTCCACCAGCACAAGGTCAGGGCGCTTGTTATGGCTACCGAAGACCTCGTCCTCAGCAATAACGCGCCAGTCCATTGCCGTTGCGGCTCCCTTGATTGCCGCGACGATCTCATCATGTCTCCTTTTGATCGCCGGCCAGTTGTGTTGGCAGTGGCAGAGGACGTGAGCCTGCGTCTCTGCGAAGGTTGCCATCTTTGTCCCGGCACTGATGGCGGCAGCCGTCTTCCGACGGGTTCTCCACCCAGGGGCAGCCCGCTCTAAGACCTCGTAAAAGGTTTAACCGCGCCCTGTGCACCCACAAGTAGTCGACCCACTTGAGGTGCGCGCCCGTCCGTAGAAAATGGGACGATTTGCTGCCAGCAGCTGAAAGGTCGTGCGCAGCCCGTCCCTGGTCCTTCTGTTCTTTCCAGTCGCTCAGGTGGTGAGCCTGGTTGGCACGCCTCAGCGATTGAAGGACGCTCTTCCTCTGGCGCGGTGTGATAACTTTTTCCCCCTCCTTAGACTTGATGATGAGGGAGGGTGACAGAAGCCCGTCTTTCAGATCAAAGGCCCAAGAGGCGTTGATGGCCTTTGAGGCCACTCTGGCCCTTGACCAAAGGCTGCCTCGGCCCCTGTGCTCTATCTCCGCCGTGCCGCTCAAGTAGTCAGCGACATCGTCGGGCGAGATGTCGCGGTTCGGCAGGTGCATGGCTGCGGTGAGCCGAAGCTGTGTGCTGGCTATGGAGCGCACCGTAAGGTCGGGGGATGTGAGCATTTTGAAGGCTCCCTCCAGGAACGCGAAGTGCACCTCCTTCGCAAATTCCGGGAGGCCGACGCCAGCTCCTGACTTCGCCGAGTGTAAATAGTGCGAGGACGCGTTGGTGGGGAGACCGATAGCGTCCTTCACAAATTGGCGCATCCAGGCGTCTATGTCCTTGCCATCTGAGACAAGGAGTGTCTTCATCCTCACCGGGAAGGACAGGCGAGGTAGGACGAACGTCAGGAGCGCGTCGAGCTTCTGCCAAGGCGCCAGGTTGGACACGGCGATTTTGTTCGTTTGCTCGACAACGTCGTCAACTTTGGCGAGCGACGGGAGCACCGAGAATCCCACCGGCTTACCCAGGAACTGGGTGGAATCGCCTTGACGAAGTGCGTTTAGGTGGCAGCCGTTGATGGAAAACTGTTCCAGCCTAATTGCACCGTCTTTAATGGCGAGGGTGTCACTCTTGGCAACGTTAATTTCGACTCCTATCTTTGCGGCTTGCTCTGCCAAGTGGTGTAGCATTCTCCGCAAAGTGGTTGGGTTGGACGCTGCCAGCCAGATATCGTCCGCGTAGGCGCAACCTTTGATCTCTAGGTTGGAGAGCGCTAACGTGGACCTCAGCAGCGGGTCGATGGCTAAATTAAAGAGCGACGGGCTCAATGGGCATTCTTGTCGCACACCTCTATGGCAAGGGAAACTGTCAGAAAGACCTTGCGCCGCTAGATACACTGTGGAGTTATCAGTGTACAGGTCCTTCACAATTCCAGTGAGGTGTGGCCCGACACCGGCTGCTCGTAGGCCCTCCAGCACCGCCTCGTGGGAGATAGAGCCAAAGGCGTTGGACAGGTCTATGAACGCCAAGCAGAGGTTGTTTTTTCGTGCTTTGGCATCTTCCAAGAGGCATTCTACGAGAAAATTGTTCTCGTAGACGCCGTCATGGGGCCGGAAGCCTTTCTGGGTAGGGGAGAAAGCTCCATTTTCTTCGGCCCAGTCGTTTAGGCGTCGCGTCCACAATGCAGTGTAAAGCTTCGCGATGGACTGGGCGAGTGCTATAGGGCGCCAGTTAGATGGGGAATCTTGGGCCCCACCTTTGAAGATGAAGATAGTTTTGGAGCGTTTCCACTCGGATGGCACCCTGCGGAATTTACGGCAAGCGTTGAAAATGGCCGTTAGTAGTCGGCAAGACGGGTCCACCTTCCGCCAGTGATCGTAGCTCAAGCGATCCTCGCCTGGGGCAGAGTTTGTTGCAGCCTGGAGGCGCTCGCTCACTTCTTTGCAAGTGAAGGGCTCATGTTTCACTTGCGGGCGACCCTCCGTCTCCGGATAACAATCCTTGAATGCCGGGTCGGTGAAGGCCGGCAAGGAAAAGTGGTTGGCCATGACCGCCGGGTCGATGGAGCATCTGGGGCCTTCCTGCTCCGTGATCAGCCGCATTGCCCGTCTGGAGTTAGCTTTGTAGAGAGCCGAGATTTTAGCTTTCGCAGCTGCTGTGTTGGAGGGTCGTCTATTACCCGCGTTGGGCTGGTAAGCCGAGGGTGGATTGCGAAGGCATAACTGTTGCACCTTCGCAACAGCTTGGCCGATGAGGTCCTCCACCTGTAGCCAGTTTACACCCGTGGGCTGCGCGTTCTGGGCCTCCAGAATAACTCCTCTCAGCTCTTCCAGCCCTGGGTGCAGCTTACCGACCAGATCGGGCTCGGGCGGTGACGGGCGGGCGCTCGGGGCGGGGCGAGGGCGAGTAGGAGCGGCATGGAGAGGCTCTTCCTCTGCGGGCGAGTTGTTCCATGAGTCAGAGTGACGGCGCTCTGGGGGTGGGTGGCGTGTGGGGGGGGGGAACTGGCAGATGCTGAACTGGATGAAAGGACAGGCCCTCTCTGAAGGAAGTTGGCCTGAGTGGCAGCGGGAGCGATCGTAGAGCGGTCCGAATACGAGCCCTGGTGGCAGCGCGAGGAGCGGCTATCGGAGGACTCGGTTGGGGTGTTTCGCTCGACCCGCGGACTCTTCGCAGGGTCTGCTGTTGCCTGTTGTAAGTGTGCGTAGGGGGGATGCGCTCCGTCCTAACCGCGCTGGTGTGGCTCCTCTTGTGAGTGTTTAGTTGGCGCTGGGTGGCGAAGATGGCCGCACATCCACTCTGGGCAACGAAGAGAACCTGAGTATATCACTCCTTCGGGCACAATAAGGAGTCAAGGTCTTTGCAGGAAGACCTGTGTTCGTTCCAGCGCTCGAGTGGATTGAAACAACCACAGCAGATCTTGACAGGTAGGCGGGAGTTGTGCACTGTTCTGAGGTGGCGCTTCAGGCTGTGCATCCCCTAGGTCCACCTGCCTGCGCTGCTCACCGGGGCGTGATTAGCCGGGCAAGAGGGGCAGCGCGTAAAGGTGGCCGCGGGCAAAGGAAAAAGCACTGCGTCGTCAGAGAGGGTGGGCTGTAGCGACGGCAGGAACGGATGCGCAAACCTTTCTGGGGGTGGGTCGGTACCCGTGTTGGTCGGCGCGTTGGCTTCAATTCGCGGAGCCGGAGTGGGCTGCCGCCTTGGTCGCAATGCCGTACAGGTACGTGAGTGGTCTTTACGGCCTGCAGGCTTGCCACATCCCGAGCATCTGATATTGATACGCAGGGTTGCCGGCCAGTCGTGCGAGAAGATCAGGTGACTTCGAAGTGATGTTCTCTTTTCCTGTACGGTACACGACGAGATCTCAAATGTGCACAATGGGCATCTGATTCTGCGGGGGGAAGGGAAGCACATTTCCAGGCAGTAGTTACCTAGAACCTTCAAGGGGAGCCTTGGAAGCTTCTTGAGAGTGGCACCCGTCACCGGTCCCTGCACTCGTTGGGCATTGGCGGTGGAAGGATCAATAGAGGCCTCCGACACCGTTATAAAGGACCTGGCACTGCCCCCAGACGGACTTGGAGTGGAAGGCCTTTGAGTAGCAAAGGGGGACATGGCTTCCTCTGTCGCCATGGCACGGGTCGCGGGTTCTGCCACCGGATCGAAAATCGAGACGATTTGCGACCGAGTGACAAAGCATTGCGTGTCCGGTGGCGGAGAAAGGCTGTCAGAGGAGGAGGGGGGCAGAGAAGTTGTTACGTGCCATGCACCAGAGCTCGACGAAGAAGATGGTGCATGGGGACGACGAACTTTCCTTTTCGGGGTCCTGGCTGGGGTCTCTGAGATGGTAAAGAGACCTTCTTCCCGCCGGAGAGTGTCTAGACCCTGGGGGGTTAATGAGGCGCCCCCAAACATCATCTGCATAGGCACCCCCCGGGATATGCAGATCTGAGAGGGAAAGGGTAGACCGGAGGATGGGGTCAATGGAGATGTTAAAGAGGATGGGAGAAAGGGGGCAGCCCTGACGCACACCCCTGGAACAGTTCACCCGGGAGGATTGGCCCTTTGAGGAAAGGAATGATGTGTAATTGTCCGTATAGAGGTCTTTGACAATTTCACAAAATTTGGACCCCACTCCCGAAGCCTTGAGCGCCTCTAGCACCGCCTGGTGGGAGACGGAACCAAAGGCGTTCGAAAAGTCTACAAACGCCAGGCATAAGTTGATGTCCTTGCTCTTTGCCTCATCCAGGAGTCGCTCGACCAAATAATTGTTTTCATAGACACCGTCGTGCGGGCGAAATCCCTTCTGGGCGGGGGAGAGGGCACCATTTTCCTCCGCCCAGTCGTTCAGCCGACGGCCCCACAGGGAAAAATAGAGCTTAGCCACTGTGTTTGACAGCGCTATGGGTCTCCAGTTCGCTGGCGAGTCCTTTGATCCCATCTTGTGGATTAATATGGTGCTTGAGCACTTCCAAGTGCCCGGCACCCTCCTGAATTTTGCACAAGCGTTAAAGATGGTACATAAAAGCCTGCAGGTGGGGTCAACTTTCCGCCAGTTTTTGTAGCGAATGCGGTCATCGCCCGGGGCGGTGTTGGCAACGCCTTGCAGGCGCTCGCCCACCTTTTCCGTGAAGAGGGTTTCTTTAATCACGGGGTGCCCCTCCGCTTCTGGATAACAAGCACTCACGTCCGGGCACTGGAAGGCCGGCATGGCAAAGTGCTCCGCAAGGGAGTTCGGGTCTAGCTCGCATCGTGGCCCCTCCTTTCCCGAGATGATGCGCATTGCTCTACGGGGATTGCCAGAGTAAATTCTGGATATCTTCGCTTTGCTTGTTAGCGCATTGTCAGGTCGGTTTACACCTGCTCCCGGTCTCAGGGGAGTGGGGGGGTTCCGCAGGCAGAGCTGTTGGACCTTCGAGATCGCCTGGTTTATGAAATCCTCCAGCTGCAGCCAGGTTACTCCCGTGACCGGAGCCTTGGAAGCTTCAATGATTACACCTCTTAGGTCTTCTAGTTCAGGATGCAACTTTCCCACCAAGGCGGGTTCAGGGGGAGATGGGCGGAGTGGCCCCCTGTTTCGTGGCGTGCTACCCTCGGGTGTAGGTCGCGCCGGCTCCGTATTGGGAGCAGCTGATGCGCCCGTAGGGCGACCCGCCCCTCCCGCCGAAGAGGATGCCGGGGACGAAGTACCCGTTCCACCAGTCGAGCCATCAGGACGCCGAACATGGACTCCTGGAGAGGTAGAGACCTCTGATGGAGTAGACACGGCTCCTCCCTCCGAGGGAACAGGGGGCAGGCTTCCTCCGACTCGAGAATCATCCCGAGAGGGTGAGGGTGTCATCTGGGCCTCTTGTCCAATGAGGTTCTCGACCCTTCCCTGAGTGCCCTTTTTCCTCTGGTAAGTTTGGGGAGGGGGTATGCGCTCCTTGTTCATGGCCTTGTGGCCACGCAGATGCATATTCAGCTGCTTCCTAGTGGCAAAAGAAGCCTTGCAGGAGGACCGAGGGCAACCAAATACTGCCGTGGTTTCCGTTTGTGCCGGAAATTGTACCGACTGGAGGTCTGTGCACATTTTCTTGTGAATGTTCCACAAGTGGACCTCCTCGAAGCAGCCACAACATATCTTCCTGATTGGGGGCGTACAGTTGTGGCTCGCAATCAAGTGCCTTCTGAGGCTGTTCAGTCTGGCAGCCCACTTCTGTGCGCTGCTGACCGGTTCATGGGAAGGCGGGCAAGCGGGGCAACGCGTATGGGCGGCCGCCGGCAGCGGGAAGAGAATGGAAGCCTCAGATTGAAGAGGCTGGAGGGAAGGCAGGAAGGGATGTGCTTGGTTGGCTGGACTATTGTGGGGAAGTGGGTTGGCTGGATGTGGTGGGGAACTATTGCATGGGGAAGAGGGGGTTGTACCTCTGGCGCTGTGGGGCGCGCTCTAGAGACTGGTTTCTGCCTCCTCAGTGCCCTGCACGTGCGGGCGTGAGCCCTATAAGCAGCTGATTTCCCGCATCCCGAGCATCTAATCGAGATGGAACTTGTGGCCGGCCATTCATGGTGGAATATCAGGTGTGATTTTAGAGAGGTTCTTCTCTCCTGAACCTGACCCGAGGTAATGATAAAGGAACAGAATGGGCAGCCGGTCAGCTTGGGTGAGGGGTAGCACAGCTCCAGTCCGAAGCGCCCAGTGATCTTCGGGGGGAGCCTGGGGAGGGACTTAAGCGTTACCCTTCCGGAAGTGCCAGGGGCGCACTCCTTAGCTTGTAAGGAGGGGCTATTTGCCGAAGCTTCGGACACTGTGATGAGTGTTCCCACCGTGGAGCTTGAGGAATCCAGCGCTACCGAGCGGGGTGTCTCGAGTTCAGGGATGGCGGGCACATTATCTACGGGCGTCTGGGTGCTCCTAGGGTTGACAGTCTCAGGGTCAAATAGAGAGTAAATTTGTGACCTTGTGTGTAGACTGTCTGATGTCCTATCCCAGGTGATTAAATTGGGATCAGAAGGTGATGTAACATCAAAGGTGGTATGGGCCTCATATTCTCGGCCCTCACAGACCGCCGATTCAGACTCAGGTCGGGGTGGGGGGGCTATGAGTTCGCTCCATCCGCTATCGGCCAGAGTTTCCGAGAGAGTAATGAACTTTACCTCTCTGTTATCTTCCCTTCGACTTGCAGCCAAGGTTTCCGACATTTTTATGAATTCCTCCTCCAGGATGTCAGGAGGGTCCTTGTCATGCCACACCTCGGGGTCGCCTGTAAGCTCAGCCAAAGTGGGAAGGTCAGGGTGGGGAACGGGGGAAGGGAGCGGTTCTTCCAAAGCATCTTGCGGGGGAACAGGAGGGCTGTTTGAAAGGGAGGGGATTGTGGATCTGATAGAGGAAAAGAATGGTTCTCCCCAAGGATCCTCTTCTCGTGAAAGCTCCACCACTGGCAGTGGTACGGGCAAGGGAGCTGGGAGGCGTGGGGAGTCCTCTTGCTGCGGTTCCCATGGAGCCTGGATAAGCGCTCGACAACTGGAACTGTCATTGTGGCTGTTAATCATATTGGAAGTTAAAGGACTGGGGCAATAGGACATATTGTCCGACCAGTGGCTGACAGGGCGAGAGGCGCCTGCCCTGGGTGTGGAGGAGGTGGGACTCCCCCCAGATGAGAAACCCTTACGCGTTGTCATCTTGCAATGATCGTAAGTCTAAGGAGTATACCACAGAGTCTGGCACTCCTAAAGGAGAAGTACACTACAAAACACCACACTAAACGTAATAAAGCACTACACAGTACAAAACACTCCTCTTCGGAAATTGATCTTCTGGAGATGACGGGGCAGCATTGCTCGGCCGGTGAGGTAGGGTGGGAGAGGGGAGTAAGAAGAAAGGGGAAAAGAAAAGCTTTCCTATAGTTATTATTAAATATTACCTATAAAACTACAAATATAAAACTAAACAAATTCTATAAATATAAACTCTACTATATCCTATATAAAACTATACAAATAAAAGTGAAACTAACACAAACAGCTAAAACCCCAGCGAAACTAACACAATTCCGGAAATCCCACCATTTCCGGAAAAGAGACAAAACAAACCAGAAAATGAAATTAACAAAACTCGGAAACCCCACCATTTCCGGGGAAAGAGAGTAGCAAACATACAAGAAAAAATTTCAAACAATTCCGGAAATCCCACCATTTCCGGAAAAGAGACAAGACAAACCAGAAAATGAAATTAACAAAACTCGGAAACCCAACGATTTCCGAGGAAAGGAGTAGCAAACATACAAGAAAAATCTTCATGCGATCATCGTGGAAGTGAACAGATTCTGCGGCCTGCTCCGATGTGGAGCTCATCCGATTTGGTGTCTTCTTTGGTGTTTTTCTTCTCTTGTTTGCTTGCGGGCGCCGTTATGATTGTATCATGTTGGCGCCCGCGATCGTTTGATTAGGTTTTTCCACTGTTTGTTTTTTTTTATATTATTTTGGTGGGTTGTCACTAGTATGTTTCATGCTGTCCTTGCTTATTTTCATTTTCGTGGCTGTTTGTAAGCTGCTCCCAAATTTTTGAAGTTTAGTCATTTCCCGTTTCGCATCCGTTTGCCGGTCTTTTTGTTTATTTATTGTTTTTATACATTTTTATAAACTTATTTACATTATTTACATTATTTACAATACAAGTTTTGTTTGTTTTTTACTATACAATTTTACAATGTTTTATCTGTAATATTAAAAAGTCCTAATCCTATTTTTCTATCTTATGATAACAGTTTTTTAAGCCAGTTTTCCGCTTAGTTAGTTGTATATTCTTTACAGATTTGCTATATCTTGTATCTAGTTCTAATTTTTATTCTAAATGTTTCCTAAGACCAATTCTAAGTTTCTTATTTCTAATTTTTCCTAATACCTAATTTTCCTAATTCCTAATTCTAGTTTTTCTTAATACCTAATTCTAATACCTAATTCTAATTTTATTTTAAATGTTTCCTAACCTAAATCTTGTTCACAAATGTGTATTAAAGTGTTAAGAGCAGAATTATTTGAGTTTTTGGTAGAAGTTTGTTAAGTTGTTAAAAACATTGATTTGGTTGCTAAGATTTGAATGCTAAGATTGCTATTTGAATTTTGACAGAAGTTTATTAAATTGTTAAAAACACAGAAGTAGTCCTATTTGATTTTTGACAGAAGTTTACTGAGTTGCTGAAAATACGAAAGTAGTCCTGATAGTTTCAAAGATTAGCAGGTGGGGTCTGTTCCACGCCCGCGGTTTGACTGACGTGAGGAGAGTGAAGATAGTAAGAGGTTGATGTGATGGAGAGGTTAAGGAGGTTTCAGAAAAATGATGTCGGAAGGGAGTTTTTTATTTTTGAAGCGCGATTTTTTTTGAAAGTATTGGAGGAAGGGACGAAAGAGGGGGTGTGAGTTAATGTTAGAAAAGATAGAAGTAATTCTTTCCGTGGCGAGCGTGTGAAGTGTAGAGGAGATGGTTTCTGTGTTGTAGAGTCGGAGAACATTGGCGTAGGCGTCACCTGGGGCTGGGTTTAAAGCTGTTCTAATAAAGAAATTTTCAGCTCGCGTGAGTAGTTCGCGTGTCGTTTCTGGGGCTGTGGCCCACACCTCGCATGCGTAGAGCCCCGCACTCCGAACGCACGCGAGGTAAATACGGATCTTTAGTTTCTCCTGAAGGGAGCGGCTCCTGAAGAGGGGCAGTAACGAGCTGATGCGCCATGTCATTTTTTTCTGGGTTTCTTTTAAGTGTGCTTTCCAGGTGAGCCTCCTGTCGAATGTAACGCCTAGATAAGTGACAGTATTTCGCCACGGAAGAGTGTGTGCATCTAGGCGGATGGGCGCGACTGTGTGCGTGTTGTGATTGAGTTTGTGTGTGAAAATGATAGCTTGGCATTTCTGTGCGTTCAGCGCGAGGCCGTTTTCCGCACTCCAATTCGATAGTGCTAGTGCGGCGCGCTGGAGCCGTCCTGTGGCAAAGTTGATCCGGCTATCTTTCACAGCGTACGCTATGTCGTCAGCGTAGACGAAGCTATGCACTCCGGTGATTTCCGGTGCATCATTGATGAAGAGGGAGAAGAGAAAGGGGGAAAGGACGGCGCCCTGGGGGACGCCGGCATAGATAGAGCGGGGGGAGGAGGTGTAGAGTTCGTATTTTACAGTAAAAGAGCGATGAGAGAGGTAGCTGGTGATTAGGTTAAGAATGTGAAGGGGGATGTAGGGACGAAGTTTATGAAGAAGAAGAGGGTGGTGGACAGTGTCGAAAGCGGATGAGAAGTCGAAGAAGAGAGCAGGAACTGAGCAGTGACAGTTAAGAGCCGAAGAGACGAAGAAGGCGAACCGAAGAGCTTGCATAGCAGAGGAACGCTGCTTACGAAAACCAAATTGCTCCTCCCTGATAATGCCCTTTTTCTCGAGATCCCGTTGGATTCTCGTGAGAATTATTTTCTCGAGAAGTTTACCGAGAATCGGCAGGAGAGAAATGGGCCGGTAGTTTTCCGGGAGGCGCGAGTTCTTATTTGGTTTCGCAAGTAAGGTGATGGTAGCCGCTTTCCATTCGAGTGGAAAGTATTGCACAGAAATGCATGCTGTGTATATTTGTGCTAAGAGGTCGGCGGCCTTTTGCGGTAGGTGTTTAATCATTGCTCCCGTGAGCTTGTCAGGGCCGCTCGACTTCTTTGTGTTTGTGTTTTTAAGAAGGTCGCGCACTTCATCCGCTTTGATGTGCCAGTCGGACGAGATGGTGGTGGGGGGAGCGATGTTAAATTGAATTTCCGCGGCGGTGGTAGGGAGCTGCAGCGAGCGTGAAATAGGCGGGGGAGTGTATCTAGTTGCCAACATATCGGCGAATACTTCTGCTTTTACAGCGGGGTCGTAGGTTGGCGCTAGGCCGTTTGGGCGCTCGAGGGCGGTGACGGCGGGGGCGGGGTTTCTGAGGGCTCGCTGCAGTTTCCATAGGTCTTCTGCATTGTTTATATGTGATTTTTTGATGTACTCTTCCCACATCGCGTTTCTGTGATCTCTCAGGAGGCGAGATGTTTTCCTCCTTATGCGTTGAAACGCGGCTTTTGCATCGGGGTCGCGTGATCGGTGGTATTGCCTTTGTGCCTTACGGCGCTCTTGAATAAGACGAATCAGCTCGACCGGGGTTTGAGAGGAGGAAGATGATGATGTGGGGTGTTTGATGGTTGATTCAGTGAAGGCAGATTTAATTTGGTAGTTAAGGTGGTTGATGGCGCGGTCAATTTCGTGAGTAGTGGAGAGAGAGGGGTTTGAAATAAGTTTATTGTTTAATTTAGTTTGGTAGGTTTTCCAGGAGGTTTCAGAATTGAAATTGGAGTGAGTAGGGGCAGTGAAGATATCGTAGTGAAGGGCAAAGATGACGGGGAGATGGTCAGATGTGAGGTCGTGAAGTGGTTTTGGGGTTGATATAGAGAGAGATGGAGAGTGAAGGGCAATATCCAGGATGTCACTTTCTATGGTGTTGGTGATAGGATTAGTGTGTAGGTGGGTGAAGGAAGAGGGGGGAGTGATGCTGAGCTGATCGCATTGATTTAGAAAGGCTAGTAGTCGGGCTCCCGAGGAGTTACCAACGCGGCATCCCCAATCCGGATGCTTCGCGTTGAGGTCGCCCGCTATGATGATCGGCGCCCCGAGCGTCAGCAGTGCATCGAGGTCGAGTACCGCGAGTGGTTCCTGAGGCCGCTTGTAAGCGGAGACGACCACGATCGGCCCCCGCGGCGTTCCAATCTCCACCGCTGTGGCCTCGATGCTGGTGAGAGGCGGGGTCACGAGAAGCGTATGTGGGATCGTACGCCGAATCGCAATTAAAGTACCACCGCCGCGGTGTGGGCCAGAGCGATCAGAGCGATATATTATGAAGTTACTGAGAGTGAATCTGTCGCTAGGCAAGAGGTGGGTTTCTTGAATAAGAAATAGATGGGGGGAGTAATCAGAGATGAATTGGAGGATTTCATCTTTTTTCCTTGAAATTCCTCCGTTTGCATTCCAGAAGACTAATTTGGTTAAACTAATTATGGGAAGGTTTCCTGTATGAGAGGGGCAATTTGAATTAATTTAGACAAGATGTCACCTGGGGTTTTAAGAATTTCGATGACTGACTTGATTAAGTTAATAATTTTTTTAACTTCTGAGCCCTGCAGAAGTTTAAAAAGTTCTAGGAGCTCGCCGAGACCAGTTTCAGGGGGTGTTACGGTGTTTGGGGAGAGCGCGTTTCCAGCGGAGGCTGTGATTGGCCGGCCGGCAGTGATGTCGGCGAATCCGGTACATATGGGAGTGGTTAAGTCTATGTGTTCATATATATTTCAATGAATTCACTTTAATTTAATGTTCATACAAGTGTTTCTTTCAATTATTTTTTATTTGAAAATACTTCATCTGAACTAGCGGCACCCGCCATTTTTTACGACGTAATTTTTGTCAGGACACTCCCTCCTGCGTTGAGATTGGCTACGATTGTTTCTGAGCTCCGCCTGCGACGTTTTGTCATGGCAAGGGCTGGCCAAGCCGTGTAAAACCTGAACTTAGCCGCAGACGGCGGTGATGAATTTGTTTCCAGTACTGTACAAAAGTAATCGTTAACCATTAATTTTATATTCCCTCGAATCTGGCATGTCAGACACTGGAGTGTAGCTATTTATTGAACTTGCTCTCTCACTTTATTGTAGATGTGTTATGATATTTCGGTTATAAGTTACGATATTCGGCATTAATATTCCGGTTTTGCTAATGGTGATATTTCTATTTTGCTCTCTTCAACTTCTGTTATCGAAGTTTCGTATTACATGTGCCTGAGAGAAGAAGAGAAGCATTTTATAGTTATAGAGTAAATTTTAGTGTTTTTAACAGGTCTAGCTAGTCAGAAATTATTTTAGATAAAATCATAAATATAGCCCTTCATTACTTAAAATTAATTTGTTTACCATTGACCATTCTTTTATTGTAATAAATATGTTCTGGAACATAATCCAATGGCACAGACTTTCTCATATTAGTTTTCTATTTTCTTTGGTCTGGACTAGCTATTCTGGCATACTATATACTCATGTCGGCTGCCATCTGTCGTCACCCATATCACTTTTTTTTTAAATTTATCAACTTTGCGGTTTCCCAATAGTTAAACTGAAATATTACTTTAACAATATTAAATAAAGACTAGTCATAACTAGTAATTTTTATTTAAAAAATTGGAAATAATTCTATGAAATTTACATTTAAACGTTACTATAAATATGACATTTGAAACTTCACAGAAAAATTTAAGGTTTTCTATACACTTCACTAGAAGTCATCTGAAGCACTTTTACTCACAACTGCAATAATGTATACAAACCGCTGGAAATGTGCATATTAAAATGTGAGGGATATTAAAAAAATACATTTGTGTATTTTTTCAAATTAAGAAAAAAAGAAAATACAGGAAAATTTATTTTAGGTCTTTAACAGTTTAATTCGCAATATCCGTACAAAAATTGTAAAGACTAAATTTCGAGCCTATTTTAGAATAAGACGTTTGATTGTTTTTGAAAACGCGAAATTTGGAGCATAATTTCACAGAAAAATTCGAGTTTTCGAGAAACATTTTATGACATTTAAAGCACATCTTGTCGTATATGCAAAAATGTAATTAAATTCGCCGCTAGTGTAAATATTAACGGCGTGAGACATGTCAAACAAATTATATTTTTTAATTTTTTGAAAACAAAAAAACAGACAAATAGCGTGTACGTCATGTCATAGACTACATTTACGGCTCTCTCTGCCAAAAGTTTAAAGAAAATTTGGAGCCGTTTTTGAGAAAAGTTTGTTTTTGTTATTTTCTAAAATTGCATTTATTACACACAATCTTGCTCATAAACTACTAATATTTTCAAAACATGTATCTTAATGAAAAATGACCAAGGAGAAAAAATTTTACACGAAAGAAAAAACTAATTTTTTGGTTGAGGGAAGATGCTTAAGAAACTTCAAACTTTTGCTATTTTCAAAAAATAGCAGCTGTACCACCTTTATAAGTGTAATTTACTCTATTCTTACAAGAAGTTTAAGGGAAAAAAATTTATTCAGGGTCTTTATGTGAATTCCCCCAAAAATTAATTAATGTTTCTCAAAATCGCAGAGCTTTGATTCAGGGCAGATAGACAACGGTTTATTCAGTTCGTACAGTGAAAATAGCGCAGATAAGGGACGTGTAAATGATCGTATTTACCCATCGACAAACTCAAACCTTCTGCATTAACTATTAACAATAGAGGAAGCATTTGTAACTTTTCCATACAGTAGTGTCTGAGAGGTACATGAGCTAATCTTTTTTAAAATATAACGAAACGAAGGAAATAATCATAAACAAATTTATTTTAACTACATTTTACAAGTAAATAAGAATTATTACTTATAATCTATTATATTTTGAACATATATTTTTATAGTGTCCATTACAAACATTGATATTACATATCTTGCAACTTTGACATTTCGAGATATTTTGGAGTAAACACGGTATCTTTTTCTTTTGGGAGATACGTTTGTAATTGAAAAGTTTGGCAGAGATGTGTTGCCCTCTTGTGCCTGGGTCATTCTACAGAAAACAGTTGCTTCCTCTTAGTGTAAACATGCGTTCTGTGAAATATTCGCCAATTTTCACTCATTGCTACATCTCAATGGATTTTTGAAGTTCTAGATCTTCGCGTCACACGTCTGTCTCTAAAACTTATAAATAAATTTGTTGTTTTCTATTGATGAAGGCTGATTATCATTTGCCGTCACGTTCAATCCAGTAGGATATTTAAATTTTGCATATCAGATTCCCCGCTTCTTCGTATGGGGGGCGAATTAAGTAATCGTATGTATTCTCGATTATTTCGGTAAAGAACCCGCCGACAGTCAGCAACGGAGTTAAAATTAAATATAATTTGGGAGCTCATTCTCGTAACCATTTCCTGGCGCCTATATATTTATTAGAAATTCGAAAACAGGTTACAAAAATTTGAGGGCAGCAGGACGGGTATATGGAAGGGTATATTTTATTATAGAGTATAGATTCAGTAAATGGGAATAACAAAAATGTGGGTTAGGACCCTTCACTTTCAAAACGGCGAAATATTGTTACATTGAGAACTAATAAATATGTAATTTGCTACGAAAATACTTAAGTTAAGTGGAAACTATATAGCAATATATTTGAAGGTGTAATAGACACTGTAAAGAATTAATTTTTGTTGTGTTTGGTTTGACTCTCTTTGCTGTTGATTTGCGTTTAGTTAAAAAACATTTGGCATATCGCGGTGAAACGTCCAGCTGTAGTCGTCCAACATTCTTGCTCTCCATCGATACCGTGACTTCGTCGCCGAGATGTGAACGTGAGAACGTAATCTGCTTTCGTCAGTCACTGAACTAGGCTTTTCGGGAAAGAAATCAAGATGAGAGTCGAGCAGATGAATTTTGAAGAGCATGTCACCAGCTCTTTGTAGGAAATAATGTACTTCACATTTAATTAGACAACAGATTCATTATTTACAAGGAAATTGTCTGCAACAGATTTGAATTCCAACAATTCATTTTTTCAGCATCAATCACAAAGTCGCCGACCAGGATGACCGAGGTGGCTAAGAGCGTGTACCGACTCAGCGCTTCGGTCCGAAGGATCGCGGGTTCGAGTCCCGCCTTGGGCATGGCACTTTGTGTGTGTTGTCGCGGAGGGCCTCGCGTTCTGCTGACCCCAGATCAGAGGAGCCCCCAAGTGTTTGTCTAGTGTATGGTCGAATATGCGTCCCTTCAGGACGTAAAGGGAAACCGGCTGTCGGCTGGATAAAAGCCCTAGGGGAAAAAATTCACTTAGTCTTAACAATGACTGTCGGAAATGACCTATTTGCTGACATGCACTCACATTATTTCTCTTAATTATTTTCGCTTAACTCAACTCTAGAAACTTGTTGCACATGCGCCGAAAAACATCTGATTCGTTGTGTAGGGAATTCAGGAAATGTTTCGTGAATTCCAGCTTAAGTAATGCAGTATGATGATTACATTGTCACGCATAATCAACTGCACACGAAAAAAACGTCAGTTTCCTGGCTGCATTTTATTTGTAATATGCCGTTGTTTCTTCATATAGTGATGCATTGTATCTCTACTGTCTCAGTAATTAATAAAATAGCAATACAGGTAGTAATATACCTGGATTCCCAAGTGACTGGTCATGCTTTTGAATCGCAACACACACCATTCATACTCGGGATAGCCTATTTTATCAAGTATCGTCATGGTTGCATGTGTCTTTCAGGTGGGTAGAATATCCGACCGGTACTGATGCATGTTCGTTTCCATTGTGTAAAAGTACTGCTTTCAAACTTATTTTAGATGAGTCGGTACAAAACTCATTGCTCCAATGTGCCACACCCGAGGTTTGACCAGAGACCTTGAACGATGATACAGTAACAAATACTATCACTCTACAACAACCCTTGAAAACCTGAAAGAACGATAATTTGATCTGGAAATGGGAATTTTTCTTTATTTTCTAGTTTATTTGCATGTTCGAGCAGAAATTCACAGGCATCCTGTTCAGTAAAGTGTATGATTTAATTTATTACATTTTAATGGTGAGTGTTAAATAGACGTTTGTATGAAAAAAATCTGATGTATACTTTAGGATTGTGAAGTCCTTGACTCGCGGGTCACTTGACCAAACACGTTTGCATGTGTAGGTGCATCATGGGTAGAGTAGGTAACATCGTCTCACCGGGAACTCAATCGCTCAGTTTTGATTGGTGTCACGCCTCTTTAATGACATTGGCTGTACCAGTTTACTATGTTTCCGGTCGAAACGTTCATATTATCACCTCCAAGGGAGGGTTTACCAATGGGAATTTTTACTTATTTCGTAGAGGGAAGTCGAAGTTACAGGACACTAAAGAGTGAATATCGGAATCGATGTGCATAAGAGAAAATGAACAAAAATGAACATCGAAATAAAAGTCCATCACTTTCTCAACCCAGGAGGTACTCTAACATGAAACGATATTGGCACACTGTTATCAGTCTTCCGAGAGTCAGTGTTAACGTGGTATCAGTTACAGTGGTATTACCAAACTTTTCTAAATAAGTCTTGACGATCATTTTCTTGAACCTTAAATATTTGACGTCTCGTTACATCTGCATTATTTGGGCATAAGTGATGCTCCTATGTCTTTGACCATTCAAGAAAGGTTATTGTTGATTTATCTTTGTACAGACATTAACTACAATGCCCCAATGCGATTCTAAGTTGACTGCTGAATACAGTTGATATGTGGTCTACATTACCACATAACCATTTGTACATTTAAAGAATAAATTAAAATATATTTTTCGGTTTATAGATCATTCAGATTCATTCACACATGTGCCGGTGAAAATTGGTACATGTGTGCTGTCTATAGTCTCTTTAAGGAAAGTTTGCTATAATAAATTATTCTTACCCTACTACTGAGTCTTCGATACCATGTGAAAATATTGCGTTCTGTGGCAGTAGTGATGAAAATGGCTTTTTCCACTAAAGAAAGTATTTTTATTTAAAGAATGACTCTCCGTGAAGCTCCAAAATTCATTCCATGAGATTTCATGAGGCATAAAATCTTAAAACTATCAATATTCTTAAATGGGCGTTAGATGCCTATTTCTGTTCCAGGGGTATTCCAGTTTTGGTTCTGTTTCTTCTGTAATCATCAAAATGAATTATTTTGGAGTAATAGCTTTCTTAACCCGCGGTTTTGTAACTCAAATGACAAGAGTGCAAAAACAAAATTATCTACAATGCTTTTTATCTGTAAGTACACACTCAACAAGGAAATCAAATCATATTAGAGTTTCTCAGTTCTATTTTTAGTCTTTAATTCATGGAATAGCTATAATTTATAATTTCACGAAAGATATTTGCTGAATCAATGTCTCACGGGAAACTCAATGTGCGAGTTTAGAGTAGTGTCTCGTCTCTCCTTTCAAGGCATTGGTTTCACGAGTTTGCTATTTTTCCGATTGAAACACTCATATTATTACTTCCAGAATACTGAAACGGTTTTAATATCTACAATATTGACTATAATAGGCCCGCGCTAGGTGCTAGTCAACTTTTATCGAAGTTCTTATATTAAGACACGTGAAGATCTCATATTTGAAAATATTTATTAACACAATGTACCCGACTTTGTGAAAACAAATCTGAAATTTTTGGAATTCTGAAATTATAAGCGCTTGAAACTATTGATAGTAGAAAGTTATTGATGCCTGACTCCTGTTATTTACAATGAAATATTACTTACGTTGTACGACGTCCCATGCAGTAGGGACTAGGTAAATGCTGTAAATTTATTCTTGAACACAAGATGGCCAATCTGCAGAGTCTGTCTAAATAACAGCTAGCTTTCGTGGTTCTATAACACTATTACATTATTTATTGTTGCTATTCGAATGTCTTATTGACAATATTTTCTCTTAAATATTCATCATGCCATAAAATTCAATAAGGATGTTAATTAAAGGCCTTTACTTTATTAAAGAAAATGTCTAATAATTCGTTGTCTAATAAAGAATTGGCTATCTTCCGTGATGTTTTGCGTGGCGCTTGCAGTTTGTGAAATTGATGTCCTCGTAGCCCGCGCTGCCGATGTGAAGCATCTTCCCTGAAGAATCCTGTCAGTACTTTTCTGGTCTTCTTTATTGACGTTGACGTTATTTTTAAGTTAATGTCCTAAAACTAATATTAAGCAATTTACACTGTTCGCATAAACGTTATTGGCGAAAGCGTCAGGTGGACATTCTCGAAACTGATTTCGATCATAAGTAAACGTTCAATCAGCTGAACTATTAGTATGACCAGCTACCTTTACAGGTGCTGGTGACTGTGACTAAATCTCTTCTGATGTGCTCGCGACGGTGATTAGGTTCTGCGAAAAATGCGACTCTGTAGCAACACATTACCTTCGTTTGGGTTTGTTGACCTCATTTTTGTAATTAATTTTGCTACTTGCTGCAGCTCATTTCGCGATAGTCACTTATCTTGACTCCGTCTTACTATATGACTAATCGCTGTCCATGTATTTTGTCAGGTGACGCTTCAAAAATAAAAAAAATATATAAAGGTCCGAGTCTGAAATCACAGCTATGTTTACTTTGTCCTAGGAATCTCCAATGTCCAATATTTATAGTTCATTTTGGGGTAGAACATTTCCAAGTCCTAATATTTTTATCACAACATCTGCATCCAATTACTCAATGTCCAACCTAGTATGTTCTAATAAATGTAACCTCCGCCTATATTTTTCTCGGATATCAATTGTAGTATTGTTGATTTTAAATAAGGACACTTAAGTCGTATTTAAACTGTTGTTGTGTTTTATTACAATCAGTTTTTTATTACATATTTTACTTTTCGGGTTGCTCTCATTACAAAGCCTCCTTCTTTTCTAAGAACGCCAACTTGCACCTAAGCCTTATTGTTTCCTGCGCCATCTATATGTCGCATTAGATACCACATTCTTTCCCTTCTTTAGTACGAAAAACACAAAACCTTTAAGCAACTGAAGTGAAACTTTGATTTCACTTATGAACAAAATACAACACTATGAAAATTATTATAATTTGAAAATTAGAACTCACAAAATTACAACATATTATTTACGCTTTGATTTCGATGTTAAAATGTAATCCTCCAAATATTTAGGAGATCTTCTCTCACGACCCGTCTGTTACCTTCGCCGATTTGTTCTTCACTCTCTAATTCTTTCGGTGTTTCAGGTGATGTAGGCAAGTTATCGGGGAAATCATTGTTTTTCTCAATCTTCACTGTTGCAGGGTCTTCTTTTTCCAAGAACTTCTTTGCATGATTGCCATTCCTTTGATAAGTGTTTCCCGCAGGTGAACGTATGGTGATTTTATCCCTACGCCTATCTGTGACTCTGTACTTCACTTGACTGTATTCAGACGTGAGTTTGTTAGTCTTAGGTTGCATAATAATTACAGTATCCCCTGGTTTAATATCGGATTATTTGGCATTATTTTTCTTATCGTAGTACTCTTTTCCTTTTTCTTTTCTCCAAGCATCTCGCTCTCTCACCTCTTCATCCAAAATCTTCTCTGTCGCAACTTCAGGAAGCTTTTCCTGAGACGTCTCCCAAACATCATTTCCGCTGGTGATACCCCAATTGTAGAGTGCGGAGTGGATCTGTACATCAGAAGATAGTCCCACAATTGTTCACGCCAATTTCGTTTCTCAATTAGTGCAATCTTCAGTCTTTTGAGTATACTTCTGTTCTGTCGTTCCACTTCACCATTAGCTGCCGGCCACAGTAGAGCAGAATGTTCTATCTTGAAACCTTGTTTTCTTGCATAATCTTCAATTTCTACACTACTCATTTGTCTTCCGTTGTCGCATACCAACACTCGAGGGATACCGTAACGGGCAAACATTTCTCGTTGTGCTTGTATCACATTTTCCGAATTAATATTTCGCATTATCGCTACTTCATAAAATCGCGAATAATAGTCAACTACTACCATTATGTGATCCCCTGATGGCAGTGAACCCAACAAATCCATGGCTAGTATATACCAAGGTCTATCAGGAAGAGGATTCCGGGAAACAGGTGTAGTTTGGTTGGATTTTTCAACCAACTGACAACCTTCACACATCTTCACAAATTTCTCAGCATCCTTATCGACTCCATCCCACCAAACCTTGGAACGAAGACGATTCTTCATACTTACTATCCCCGGGTGACCTTCATGTGCCAATTCTAGAACTCTATGACGAAGCGTTTCAGGAATAACAATTCGAGTCCCCCTCAGAACTAAATTATTGAGAACACATAACTCGTCTTTCAGAATCTTCATTCTTGAGCTCGACAACGTGTCCCAATTTCCAGAAAGCAACGCCTTTCGGACTTCTATCAAAACCGGATCAGTCTTCGAATACTCATCCAACTCTTCGGGGCTGATTGAACGAGGAACGGATTCCCTGGATACCCAGCTGATATACAGTTCATCTTCAGTTGATGAATTCTCTCCTGTCTGTAATTTTTCTTCAGGTAGTCTTGACAATGGATCGGCAATATTTGACTTCCCGCTTCTGTATACTACCTTGTACTTGTAACCCTGTAGCCTTAAAATCCATCTCTCGATTCTTGCGCTTGGTTTCGAACGCGGAGAAAACATAAACTGCAACGCACGATGATCCGTTATGAGCTCAAACTCTAAACCATATATCATTAAGTGAAACCTCTCACATGCATATACCAAGGCTAATGCCTCTTTTTCTGTTTGAGAGTAACGCTTCTCGCAATCGGTAAGGCTTCTACTCGCGTATGAGATAACTCTCCATTCATTCTCATCTTTTTGTACTAAAACTGCGCCCAATCCCACAGGACTCGCATCTGCCATTACTCTTGTTGGCGCATTCTGATTATAAATTCCTAAACATTTCGTTTGCATTAGTTTCGATTTTAATTTGTTAAATGCATCATTTTCAGTTTGACCCCACTCAAATTTAACGCCCTGTCTTGTTAGTCGCCTCAAAGGAGCACTAATTGTTGACAAATTCGGTATAAATGATCCGCAGAAATTTACAAGTCCTAAAAAACTTCGTATTTCCTCTCGAGTTCGTGGCGGTCTACACTTGCGAATAGCATCTACTTTTGATTGCAAAGGCCTATAACCAGAACCAGAAATTGCAAAGCCCAGAAAAATAATTTTCTTTTGCTTAAGTTTACATTTTCGTGGATTTATGGTTAACCCGTGATCCTCAAGACACTTCAAAACCAATTTCAATCGGCGGTCATGTTGTTCCTCTGTTTCTGCAAATATGACAATATCATCAATAAAATTTTCTACTCCTTCCAAGCCAGAAAGAATAGATATTAAAATCCGTTGAAACATCTCCGGAGCACAGCTTATCCCAAACATTAGTCTTTTGTATCTGTATAGTCCCGATTCTGTAACAAAAGTCGTTATAACTCTCGATCGTTCATCAAGTTCGACTTGATGATACGCCTGATTTAAATCAATAGTACTGAAAAACTTACAATTTCTGAATTTTGGCAAAATCTCCTCCAACACAGGAAGTGGATACCTTTCTCGAATAATTGCTTCGTTTGCTCGTCTCATATCTACACATAGACGAATCGATCCATCTTTCTTGATGACAGGTACCCTTGGTGAAACCCACGGAGTCGCACCTTCTACTCTTTCGACAATGTCTAAATCAATCATTTTCTGTATTTCCAGTTGAACTTTATCACGTAACTTAAAAGGAATACGCCTCACAGGCTGTGCCACCGGACTGCACTTCTCATCAATTGGTAAAGCTAACTGAAAATTCTTGATTTTACCTAAGCCATTACACAACTTATTATTTTCCAAATACATTTCAATATTCGTAACTTGTAAATCTACACCGATTTTTAAAATTTCTAACTTCTCTGCCGTATCATAACCTAACAATGGTTGACCGATTGTATCTACAACTACAAAGTTTGCTACCGTTTGTTTACGTCCAACTTCGATGACACATTCGAATTCACCTAATACATTTAACCTTTCTTTCTGTCCGTAAGCATATAACTTTTTGTCAGACACTTTTGTTGATTTACAAACAATTTTCTGTTTTTACACGCATTCCACGTTGCCCGATCAATAATATTACATGGTGCTCCCGAATCAACCAACATTCTCAAAGACACTCCTCCCATTCTTACATTCACATACTTGTTGCTTATAGTTTCTGCTACTTGTCGTTCACTTACGTCGAACGTATAATCGTTGTCATCTACGTCATCTTCAACTTGTCGTATCTTCGAGTTTTTCTTCTTCGTTGTTCCGTTTCCCTTTTTATCTTCCTTCTTTATCTCGTCCTTGTCGATCATCTCCGTCTTACAAACTACAGCAAAATGTTCCTTTTTGTTGCACCGATTACAGGTCTTCGTCTTTGCTGGACACCGATCGTCGGTACGCACGTGCCCTACTTGACCACAACTATAACACGTGATCTCTTTCTTTTTCGACTTGAATTTTGAATTTCCACCCCTTTGTGCAACTTTTGCCACCGACTCACCAGCCATAATCTTCAGTTGTTGCATGGAAACCTCTATTGCGCAGGCGATGTCCATAACTTCTTTAAGTGTCGGATTTCCTTTTTCGAGTGCCCTTTTTCTCACCTCGTTGTGTAGACATTTCTCAATTATTTGATCCCGTATTTCTTCTTCCTCGTTCCCAAATTGTCCATATTTGGCCTGCTGCCTCAGTCTTGTAACGAACTTCGCGATGCTTTCGCCTTCTGCTTGAGTCATATTCCGAAAAACATGTCTCTCATATGACGGGTTTGCTTTTGGTTTAAAGTAATTGTTCAGGGCCGTTTTCGCTATATTATATGCATCCCCACCTTCTGGAATCATGTCAGCGCCTGGGATTGCGAAAAAATATCTTGAAGCACCATTCCGCCGTAATGTAACAGCATCGCTTTCTTTCGAGTTGAAGCGGTAATATTTTTCGCAACCATACAAAGTTCAAACGCCCGAATCCATCTTTCCCAGCGAGGAAAAATATTCACCTCACTAATATCAAATTCCGGTACTCCCGAACATTCTGCCATTTTCTCTTGTTATATCACAAAAGACGTGTCGTTTTCACTTACTTTTTCCTTTTCTTCAAATTTGAAATTTGACGCAGTACTTATCCTCGTCGCCAAATGTAGTATTCTTGATTTTAAATAAGAACACTTAAGTCGTATTTAAACTGTTGTCGTGTTTTATTACAATCAGTTTTTTATTACATATTTTACTTTTCGGGTTGCTCTCATTACAAAGCCTCCTTCTTTTCTAAGAACGCCAACTTGCACTTAAGCCTCATTGTTTCCTGCGCCATCTATATGTCGCATTAGATACCACATCAATATTTTGAAATGAGCTTATTTCATATTATTTTACTCAATATTGTCCTTGAGATTTTTGCTTATGCGCCAATACAGAACGGGAATTTTTACTTACTTTGTAGAGGAGGGTAGTCGAATCTAGCTTGTGATTAAAGGGTGACCGTGAGGTGTTACAAAACAAACTTAAATTTGTCACGGTCGCCAGCTGAATAAACAGTAATAAAAGAAATTATGGCCATGTAAGGTCCCAATGGAGTTGAGCGGAATTAACACAAAAATTCCTAGGAGTCAGACTTCGTAAAGGTGCTATTTTCAAGAAGAAAAGGAACAAGGTTCAAAAATTCCCAAGTGAGTTTCAACTAAGGAGTCTACGGTATAGAGACCTAATCTAACTTCACTTATAACAACCATTTATTACGAAGGTAATTTACAAATAAACAAAATTCCTTTGATGCGTAACAATGCTGTAAGAGGAATGAAAGAGAATTACTAGAGTTAACAATCAAAGCGTGAATTTGGAAAAGACTTAGAAGGCCATTTTTTTTAAATACATAAATTTAAACAGATTTACAACGTTAAAAGCCAGAATTTGCTAATAGCCATTTTAGGGCGACAAACGGCTGACGTACAATTACAGTATGACAAAGACTTCACATTTAGAAGCTTTTCTTTACAAAAACAAACAAATTTAGTGCTATGCTGCAAAGAAATGGATTACGCTTTAAAAGCAATTTTTTAACAACGTAAAACAACCTAAATTAGCGTCTTGTTATTGCTACAACTTTACGTTGTTGATGGAATTGCATTGATTACATGGTATATCGCCTTATCATTAAACATAATTATAGTGCCACCTTTTCCTGTGAAGCCGTTTGTACACTTTAGTGCCAACTGCGGCTTGATACCCGAGCGACCTTGTGTAGCCGCTCACGGGGCCAGAGAACAGAGGTTTACAGTAGGCCACGATTGACTGCCGTACGGGCCCTTCCTCCGTCACGTATGGGCTCCAGAGGTGCAATGCGCGAATGTCGTCTTACTCAAGACGTGGAGCCACGTGCTGCAACATTCAACAGAATAATTAAAAAATGTGCAGACTTCGTATTACGTGAGACTGTGCCGCCATTACGCCCTACGCAGCTCTGTGAGGAAATCGCCGCTGCTTAGGCTCGACTCGAGTTCCTACACTATAAACATACATAAACAATTTGTGCTTTCGCACCGTAACCATACATAAGAAAAAATGACACAATAAAAAGGCGATATTAACTTACAATAAACATATTCATCTTAACATAGCATAAATTAATCGATCCAATTCCATCAAAGTGTGGCACTAAGCCACTCCAAAAATTTATATTTCAATGAGGACGCTGAAATAGACACAAAAACATATTGCCAACGGCCGAGGCACACCCGTCTCAGGCAAGAAGGTGCAGCTAATTACATATCTGAGGCGAATGGCATATTAAGCCATTCCAAAAATTAATCAAACATACAAAGAACATAGACAAACATATCGGCAAAAATGCCGAGGCACACCCGTCCCAGTCAAGAAGTTGCAGCTACGTTCGTGTCTGAGGCGAATGGCAAAAATGCCGGGCGGAGAGCCCCTTATATAGATAGATAGATTGATAGAAAGTTATTCTACAATTGGGCAAATGATGCCCGGTGGCAGAATGCAAAATTACAATTACAAATAAAATAATATATAAAAAATAAATATAAACAAACAAATTGACTGTCATTTCCTATATATGCAAATGGCATTTACATTCCTATACTAAACATTAAAATGCATACACACTACCATATAAATGAATAAACTTACATATTACACAAATATACATACATACAAACATATACGCGTATATACATAGAGAGACGAAGGAACCCTCACCTACACACCGATCAGAACTTATTCAGTCATATTCAGAAGAAATGAAATCACTTCACTTCACTGCACTGCATATAACTTTATCTAAATATTAATTGTTCAATACTTTTTCTGTAGACTACGCATAATCGCACCTTTCACTTCACTTCACTTCACTATACGTTTTCACCCTACTGACTAATTTCCTATATTTTTTTCTAAACCCTCGCGCTGAGCAAGGAAAGGGCTCAAAAACTGTTGCAGGCAAATCGTTCCAATCTACTATAGTTCTGTTTACGAAGGAGAATTTCCCTACGTCCGTTCTTTGTATTCTTGTTCTAATTTTATATTTGTGATCAAATTATTTAAATAATCTGGTTTATCTAGCCTTCTCCAAATTTCCTGCCATGCGGAGCAACCAACGTAAAATTTATACAGCGCGCAAAGCCGTGCCCTCTTCCTCCGGCGTTCTAATGATTCCCAATGCGCAGGTGTGTTCTTCCGAAATGTATATTTTGCCGCTCTGTTTTGTATCCTCTCTAAGCTCTTTTTAAGTCCTATTCTGTACGGATCCCAACAACTGGCTCCGTATTCCATTACCGGCCTGACAAGCGAGGTATACGCGATTTCCTTTGCTTTCGTATTACATTTTTTAAGATTTCTCATGACGAAATGCAAAGACCTCCAAGCTTTACCCACTACATAGTTTGTTTGTTTCTCCCACCCCAATTTAATATCCAGGAGAATGCCAAGGTATTTACAGCTCGAGACTCTCGGAACTACGTCATTACCTAGCTGATAAGGTATTGTATGAAAAGCTCTGGCCCTACAAAATGTGATCGCTTTACTTTTCTTTCCATTTATAGTCATTTTATTAGCTATTGCCCAATCGTAAATTTTATTTAAATCGTCCTGTAGTTGAATCATATCGTGCTGATCTGCAATTTCCCTATATAATATACAGTCGTCGGCGAAGAGTCGAATTTTTGACGTTATATTTCGCGATAAATCATTTACAAAGATAAGAAACAGCAGTGGACCTATGACACTGCCCTGAGGAACCCCGGAAGTAATGTTACCTTTTTCCGAAAAGTGCTGTCCAATTCGGACTTTTTGATTTCTATCGCGAAGAAATTCATTTATCCATGCTATTACCCACCTGTCAATTTTAGCATCAATAAGTTTCAGTATCAATGTCATGCGGCACGACATCAAATGCTTTAGCAAAATCAATAACTATTGCATCCACTCTTCCCCCTACATCAATTACTTCCGACAAGTCTTGAGTAAGGGAAATAATCTGACTCTCATACGAAAAGCCATTTCTGATGCCGTGCTGTCCATGAAATAACCATTCTGATTGATCCAAATGATTTCTAATCGAATTCGATTATCTAATTAGATAATTATCTAATTAGATAATTATCTAATTAGATAATAATTTTTCAAACAATTTACAGACTACTGACGTAAGACTAACTGGCCTATAATTTTGCACTTCACATTTTGGTCCATTTTTGAAAATTGGCACTATTAAGGCAGATTTCCAATCATCCGGTACACTTTCGTTGTTGATTGATATATTGAAAAGTCTGACCAAATATGGTATTATTGTTTCCCCTGCTATCTTTAACATGTCAGTTGTAGTACCATCCGGACCGCAAGACTTACAGTTTTTCATATTTTTCAAATGTGAACGTACTTCCGTTTGATCATTGTATACAGAACAGAAATAATTATTGAATACATTGGCTTTCTCTTCATCGTCTACGATATCTACATTTTGCCATCTTATAGGAGGTGTGTCCTCCTGTTTACCTCGCCGGTGGCGTACAAAGTTAAAAAACTTTGCCCAAGCATTTTTGTTATCATCTAAAATTAACTTAAGATACCATTCTTGCGCAGTTTTCTTTTTATTTTCTACTTCTTTCATAATTTGTTGGAATTTACGTAAATGTGCCTCGCTGCGATGCCTAATATTATACGCTTTTCTCATTTTTCTTTTCAATTTGCGAATTTCCGCGTTATAATACACTGGATCTGAATTCTTTTTTATGTACTTGAAAGGAACGAATCACTGCCGAGCTTCCTCAATGACTTCTTTGAATTTCTGCCATATGTTTTCCAATCCCCCTCCTAACGTTTCGAAATCCACATATTTCAGTTTTAGAAAATGCTGCAGCCCATTTATGTCAGCTTTACGATATTGCCATATTCTATTACCGATTTTATCATTTACCCTGCAAATAGTAGCATTTATTTCAAGAATTACGACCTTGTGATCGCTTATTCCCTGAATAACATCGCAGTAGTATAATATGTCCATCGGTCTAATAAGAAAAATATCTAAAATAGAATGTTGACGCGTTGGTTTATCAACAACTTGCGTCATTCCTGCATCCCAAACTATTTTATTTATTATTAACTGTATTTTTCTATCGCATAGATCACCCTACCAATTAATGTCACTTAGATTTAAGTCCCCGCCAATAATAATCGGATTGGTTCTATTTAAATTTTCCGCCAGTTCGAGAATATTCTCAAGAATGGAATAATTACCATTTGGTGGCCTATAACATGCAATAAGATATATTGTCTGCAAGTTGTCGATTCTTATATCTACTCCTATCATTTCATGCTCAATGCTTTTCCATTTCAAGTTCGCGTTTATACATGATTTATCTAAAATAAAGACCCCCCCCCGCCTCTAGTTTCCCTGTCCCGCCGAAATATTTTATAGTCGCTTCGACAGATTTCCGAATCTGATATTTCCTCATTTAGCCATGACTCAGTACCGATCACTACGCCCGCATCACACGCCTCAATTAAGTTCCAAAGCTGAATTTCCTTATTAACAACACTTCGGCAATTTACCTGCAACAGCTTAAGAGCTCCTTTACTCACCCCTAATCCTTTCTCGGAAAACGAATCCCGCTTTGGCTGCTCCCCTTCACTTTGCAACGTGCCCCCCTGCAAAGCTCTTCCTCCCGTGGACTTTCTAATCGCTGACGCCGACGCTGCCTCCCTCCCTGTCTCCGTCAATGCTGCCTCTCCCGCTGTCTCCGCCGCTTCCTCCACCGTTGCCGCCGCCGCGTCCATCCCCGCTGTCGCCTCCGTCGCCTTCACCCTCGTCGCCAACACCAAGATTTCCACTCTTGAGGAAAAACCTCCCTCCCTCTCCACTGTCACCGGAGAGAAGGGCAACACCGCTGGCCGTCCATCTTGTCAATGGTTACGCACAGCTGCGCTGCAGAACTCAGCAACTCTACTAAAGAGCCCGCTGAGCTCGGCGACACCTTGACGGTTCAGATGCACACCGTCACGACCGAGTCCAGTCCCATTAATCCACCCGTTTGGATCTACGAAAACTAACCCTAGACTCTGTGCCACCCACTCCATGTCGCTGTTAACCCGTCTGACTTTCCGAGGCCATACATCCCGGCGGTGGAGCACTCCGCTCAGCACAATCCGAGCACTCGGAAATCTTTTCTTAGCAGTGGCTGCCAGGTAATAAATGTCACCCAAAAGGTGATCAAATGACCGACATTTCTTGATGTTGTTCGACCCCGCGTGTAATATAACGGTTTTAGGGTTAACCACATCACAATTTTCAATTTGCCTTGTCATCTGCTCCACTCGTATTCCCGGAAAACAGTGCACTTTCATAGTTTGTCCCTTCCCCACATGACACACTATCGAATCACCAAATAATAAGGTCTCCACCGTTGATGTTGCCCTCTCCGTCGCCACCGTCCGCCGCCGCCGTCGCCGCAGCCGTCGTCGCCGCAGCCGTCGTCGCCGCCGCCGTCGCCGCCGCCACCGTTGCCGCCGCCATCGCCGCCGTCGCCGCCGTCGTCGCCACTGCCACTCCAGAAGTTGAAGCCGACACAGTCCTGCCAAGCCTCACCGCTGGTATAGGCACCGTAGTCATTGCTGCCGCCATCTTCATGTTACGCAGCTCCCTTTGCGTCTCCTCGAGTTTGGCTGTCACTTTTAGGAACTGATTTCGAAGCCGCGATAGCTCGCTTCGCACATTTGCATCCCCGTTTCTGCAGTCCTCACACCGCCAGTTTGCATTTGAAGAGAAACCTCGCCTGGTTGATACCGGCCCTGGATTTAATTCCACTCCTCCTATAACTAATAATGCCGCAATTATAAAAATCTTAATTGCGTCGTGTGTGGAACCGCAAGATGAGTGCGTCGTTTCCACACGGGAACACGCCGCTCGCTGCGCCCAACAGCCGATGCGGGCTCGGTAGGCCTCCAGCTCGCAACCCATAATCTCGCTACCTGTGCGCGGAGCCCCTAGAGAAACACGTCTGCTCCCAACCGTGTCCAGACACGAACTCCAATATACGTAAAAACACTAGGTGGGGAGACTTGACGCACGAACGTGGCACGAAAGCAAAATCTGACCGGTTACCCGACTACGCATCCAACGACTGCACATACCGTGCGGACGTAAATTTCCAAATCCAAGCCTGTAATCCCCGAGTTAATGACCGTCCAGTCGGCCACTCCTAGTCGCTGGGCAAATGCCGTTAGCATAACGGCAATATCATTCGAAGGGCGCAAGCCCAATAACGCTAATCCAATATCCGCGGGAGATGTAATAACAGTCTCCACTATCCGATCTTGCTCAGGAAAATCACTTTCAATTTTGACATACACATGTATGATCCCTGTGAACTCGCCAGCAATAGAAAGATCCCCATGATCAAAATGTAACCAAGTGTCGAGTTGTATCGCGCGTTCATTATACAATAACATTCCCTCCGGATTCGGAGACTCCAAAAGTTCGTAATGCCTAGCGGCATTATCCGAGGCAACTCTGCAGCGCAAAGAACGAAGAAATTACCACCGCGCTTAAGCATAAATTGGCCATGCGCGTTACCAAAACGGAAAAGTTCCATACCGTTTCCGCCAGAATGTATACAAATACGGAAGTGATCATAATCTCAATTCGTAATCCAACCGCAGCCGCATCGACTGCGGCCACATCCCCGTGCACGCGAGTGTCCTACCGCAGCACGCTGGAACCAATCCTCCAATAACGAAGATATCTGGCCGAGGTCGAAAATGCAAACCATCTAACTAAGGCAGAGCCATTCTGCCCAAAATCTCATTTACGATAATACCTAATAAATCCAGAAGTACTTCGTCCGCTGGCGTGTTAGACGTCGGATCAATATTACATCGACTCCGTGCCAGAAATGCCAGCATGTCACTTGCATGTGACGTGGCCACTGCGCCTGATCTACGGAGAGACCACGCCTGGCAAATTACCCGACATGCACGTGACGCCAAATCCATAGTGTTTTTTAAGCTTCAGTAAAGTGTTTTTTATAGCTTCAGTAAAGTGTTGGGGGTTGCCACCAGACGTCACTGGAGCGTGACGCACTATCAATCGATAACAAAGCAGCTATATGCTCATTGCCTTTGCAAAGAATAGCCTATGGCGCCTTGTTATTAGGCAAAATGCAAAGCACGTTCACCTAGCAGGTTGCCTGTACACAGGCGTTAGTAGCCAGTGCACTCTAGCGGTCTCTAGTGGAAATTTATCATGTACATAGAGATATTTTTATTTTGCCTAAAAATGGCTTTTCCAACTTTTTCAAAGGGAAACAAAGGTACTAATCAATCCCAAAAATGTTCCAAATTTGGGATTTTGTTAGTAGAAGCCATTTTTATGGCTGGTTTCCTTACTATGAGCATAAACCTGTTTCTAAAAGTTAAGAATGTATGCAATTAATTATCAATTTTGACTGTTCATCAAATAATTGCATTTTACAACTGATAGTACCATCCAATAACATTTTTTACACTTTTCTATGGCCATAGAATTACAGATTGAGGCTTTAACCACCAGATCTTAATTTATAAGCTCTTAAAAAATAAATTACATTCAGTACTTATAATTAAATTTAAAAACTAAGCCCTATGTATAAATTTTACAATGTTGAGCTCTTAGAATGAATGACGGCTTCTCGGCTGAATCTTAATGAAGTACAGTTTTTAAGTTTAACATGAGGAATCGATTAGCACGAAAGAAAATGATTGTAACTGAACATTGAAGGAAAGAAAATGAACATTGAAATACAAGTATATCGCATTATCAATCCAGAATTTGAGAGTACACTATCATTGAAGGAAATGTCACTTATCATCCTGCAGAGTATTTAAGTGTTATAACCAATATCACCAAACTTCGCCAAATCAGTCATGAAAATCGTCATTCTCTTGAACGTCAAATACTTGACCTGAAACGTTTCACCTGCTCTTTTGTTGTAGAAATGACGTTATAATAGCTTTGACCATTCAAGGAACGTTAAAGTTGAATTTTCTTTGTACAGAAGTTTGCTACAATCTGCCAACGCGGTTCTGATTAAGCTGCTGAATGCAAATGACTTGTGATATACCATAATTGTAGGTGTTCATTATTTTTCACTTAAGAAGAAATTTATTTGACCTGCATTCTTTTATCACCGTATTTTCCTTCTCGCTGGCCTTCTCCGCGTGCGTCCTCGTGTTTGCTGTGCACGGCGCCCCGTGGCGAAGGGAGTGCGTGGTCTGAGGGTTGAGTGGTTTGCATGTTGCCTACTGTCGTCCTGACGCTGCTTTCTTATGTGTAGACCTGTTCTAGCCCTGTTTTCAGGGGGAAGGCCAATGAGCGAAGGTCTAGGCACTTTGTAGGTCCCAATAACAAACTCCAATCAACCGTATTGTTCTCAACTCCACGGCGTGGCAGCGCTGTCTTCCCCCACCAATCTCCGAACAAACCTGGGAACCCAGGGTGGTGTCTCCTTGTTGGACTCCATGTGCATGGAGCACGGACACAAATCATGGTCTCCATGGAATCACAACTCCTCCCTCGCCCTTTTCTGCTAAGATGCCGTGGAAGAACTGTCGATTATTTGTCACAGGATGACAAACCGAAAAAACACGTTTTTTTCTCATGTCATGTGCTGACGAAGAAAAACGTTCAAAAATGTAAGTCCTGTACGTTTGGCGCATGAAATCCCTGAATCATGCTTTAAGCGGTCATGTGATAGAAATGGTATAAATCTTTTTGAAGTACTCACCGTTTAGCGTATTGACAAAACGTTGAAAACCAAGCAGATGGCCGGCTTCATGGTGGTAGTGGGCACTCATCCACCCCTATCTTTGCAAGGATGTGGTAAACCACGACGAGTTTACTTCAGAGTACAGAAGTTCTTCAAGAGTCAGGCTATCAGTAAGGTGAATTAAATCAAAATAAGCAGGGAAAAGTGATCCCTACTTCTACCATGATCTTTACGTTTGGTCGCCCGTCCCTCCTGTAAAAAATCAGTTCAATTTTCTACAAAATCCTAGTGCGACAATCTGTGCCAAATCTTTAGCGCTGTTCCAAGTGTCGAACCTCTTGGACATGCCCAATAGCTATGTATGCCAGAGAGCCCAGTGGGCGGAAAGTGCGATTTATCAATATTCGACCCACAACCCTGCACTCCACCGACGCACTGTCAGCTATGAAGATCATGCAGCGAACTCGAACCAGTGCCCTTTTCTTCTTCGGGAAAGAGATTCAGAAGATCATTGTTACAGAAAGGTTTTCGCTCTCTGAGACCAAACGTCGGCACCAGGTTAGAAACCCAGTAGACCTGTCACGATCCTTTTCCAGTGCCCTAAGACGAAGCCCTGGGGAGTATCAGCAAGTTCCCAAACACAAAGTGCTTCCGTTATAGTAGCGCATTTCAGCTAGCGTTCAAGGTGGGAACAGATGAGAGGATTTTAATCAATAAAAAAGGCGGTCGCCAGCCGCAAATAAAGACAATATTGTTTTCTGTCCTGACTCCACAAATATTAAACAAGGAATGGAAAGGGGAATCTTTTCTTTGTAATGATACATCAGCCTAAAGGAAAAGAGCGTGACACAGAAATCCCAAAGTCATGGGAACTTCATCGAGGAAGAACAATAAAAAATTAAATAGTTTAAACAGGCTCTGGAAATATGGATCTTGATGTATAGCTACTCCGCTATAGAATATACTTGGTTCACAAGTTTAAAGAAAAAACATACATTTATTAGACAAGAGACAAGCTCATTTACAAAACCAACAGTGCAAACAGAAAATCGCACAAATCAGAATTACAATTCATTGCCTCGATGACAAATTTGAATTATATTCACAGGCGAAGGTTGGTTACATGGATCCCTGAAAAACAAAAATTACACAGCAACGACGCAACAATACGACTTTGGCAGGCAAGAACTGCCTCATTACAAAACATTAACAATTTATACAGAAATGACATTAGGAACGGTTTTCAATCAAAGGTAAATCCAATTAAGAATATAGAGAGAAAACAGCATAATGTAAGTACAAAATGACCAAACTCTTGTTTGAAAACGCTCTATTTAAATAATATAAATAATTACATGATAAGCTGTACTTTCAGAGGTTCTTTTACACTTCTTTCAACATTAGATTACTCAACAATAGTATGCCTATGGAACATTGTTGCGCATAACCTATATAATTAAATGGTTGCCTTCTTTTACCAAAACCACCTTGCAGTACGTAAATTGCTGTAAGCGAACGGGGTTCACCCACGGTGGCCATTGGGCGTCGCCACAGCGTTCGTTACCCAGGCAGCGTGACTGCTGACTACGGGGCATGAAGGACGGACGTTTTTCATGTGAGTCACCGGCTATCGTCCCGGCACGGACTCGCAACGCCGCCAAAATAACTTCAAGCAAGAAAGCTCCATTACATCTGTAAAAATTCAAACACATGAAGAGTTACAGAAGGTCTGCAACCTTACAACACAGCTGCACGACCCTTGCAAGTGTCAAGTGCGGAACTCGTCTTACCAAAGGCACGCAAATTTACATTAGCAACTTAGTTGCCAACAAAAACATCCCAAATACGCCTAGAGCGTCATAAAAAGAACGTGTACATACATTACATAAACAATGCTGCAAAGAATAAACCATTATTCATATGCAACCATTACAATTACAGAATAACGCATTCTTAGGCTAAGTGCAACACATAATTAAACCATAAAATCATTTTTGATCTATAGCATACGTCAAATTCGTGAGCGTTGCTACACAAAAAGCCACCTCGGGCTGCAATTGTAAAGAACCTTATTTAAAACTTACATAAAACATACTAACGACCACACTCGTGTCGAAGTATTGAATTTCAAAGTCCCAAGTAACTGTAATACAGCTTAACGAGTAGTGCAAGTGTCAAGAGGGCTGCCCTTTTATAGATTTTCAATACCAGTATTCCCCCGCGAGAACTATTTCTCGTCGGCGCTGTCAGAGAGACTGAAGAAAATCGGAACATTGTAGTTGACAAAAACGCTCCCGGTGGCAGCGGGTGGAACATAACACAGTGTGCTCATTGGAGCTGACATGGAACATAAGAAATGGGGTAGAGATTTTATGGTCTCGCTATCTGCCGGAGAGGAAGGTAACTACATCAAATAACACGAAAAGGAGATTTTACTTACATTGAATAAACAACTATAATTTACAATGAAGTACAATGCATTTAATATAATTGAACATCAATTATATCACGACTTGAAAAATACATTCCAAATAAAGAAATAAATAACGTTGCTCTAAATTTAAATAACATTTACATATATTGATGTTCATTAACATTGTTGTTTACATGTGATGTCTTACAATTCTGTAGTACCTTTCATCTTTATATGAGCATGAGAGAAACAGCCTCTTTAAGCTGTTATACCAAAGCACAAAGAAATAACATAAAATTATACCATATATCTCTCATCTCTCATGATATTTTAACCATTTTCTTATCCCATTTACAATTACATTTTGGTCTCTTGAAGATTATGTATTCATGCTGAAATATAACAAGCTGTCAGATTTCGTCTATTGACTTCGCTGAAGATACGAGTATTGATGGTTAAGCTTTATTAGTATATACAAAGGTACTAAAAATAGTAAAAAAAACTTCTAGCCACCGATGACTTCGACGGAATTCGTTGCCAGTCAGATCTCTCCTAATAAAAATTCGTCTTTCAAGTCCCCTTCTACATCATCTACTTCTGAGACCCCTTGAGCGAACTTCCAGACCTCGTAGATATCAATTACCTGTGTCAAAAAATCAGGAAATTCGACCCAGACGACGATGTCCAGCAGAAGTCAGAATGCCCGCTTGACGAGAACCATGAGAGTTTCTCCACCACCTCTCAGGTGATGAAAAAGAAAAAAATATTCCAAAGAAATAATTCCCTACGACGGCTCTCTCATGAAACTTAAAAGGTTCCGTGCATATCGAGAAGAATTGTGATTGATTATCTCTCGACATAATCTTCCTCCTTAGTCTTCGCAATTTTAGATCGCAATCGGTTTGATCGAGATGAGTCTTCGTGCCCACGATGGTGTCGCAGTACTGGTCCGTGACTCCGTCTTCTGAGAAACATGTTTGATCCGACCTTCAAACCGTATGCGTTCGGATACCACAAGCACAATTTTTCGTAATGGTGTGAAATATAGACATTCGACCTTTTCTTCGAGGATGGGTGGAAATCTTCACTAGACACTGTACCGCAAGGTAACGAGATTTTCACTCGCTAAAACAACCTCCTTAGGCTTCTTCACCTCCACAGAATCGCCATTAGGTGTTACTTGGAGTGAAAACGGCATGCGCCCCATGGCCTTTTGGCATCATTCTAGGACGCCATTCGCCACCCGCGCCTTGAGTCTTAGTTTATTATTTTGGCAGCAAAGGCCGCCACTGCTTCCACTTCACCCTGGAAGCCAGCGTCCCCCTTTGATGTTCTCGCGCTGCAGTTGCCGGCAGAGATGTGTCCTCTCTTCTTCGAACCGAGGGCAGGCGAAGAAAACGTGTTCTCGTCCTCCGCTTCTGGGGAGCAGTGAGGATACGCTGGGTCCTCAGTTCGGTGGAAGCGGAAGAGATACCCCAGTCAACAACGGCGTGAGCTGGAAGTCCACCTCGCCATAGCTTCGCCCTTCCCATACTTGTATATTTGGGATGAGTCGATGCGTCCATCTCCCTTTCTGCGAGCTGTCCCGTAGTCTCTGCCACTGAATCATGGACTCGCGTCTCTCTTCTGCGCGGCCTGTGAGGTCTTGCTTTTCTTGTTCTGTCCGCGGCGTTGGTAGAGCCTGTGTCGTTCTGCCACTAGGAGCTGGACTGGAGGCATGCCTATCACTGCACACTGCATTATTCGAGACAGCGGTGAGCGCAAGCCACCCTCTGTGCTCTTCTGTACAACGAGACTGTCTTCGGCCTCCTAGACGCCGTATTTCTTTCTGCTCGGCATACTGGAGCAGCATATAGCGAGTTCAAAGTGGTGATATTTGACATCAGCCGTTTCCGTTCCTGCCTCGGACCTCTGACATTCGAGATTAGTCTCGTCAATGCCGCCTTATCGCTGACATAGTGCAGGTAATTGCTAAATCTTAGCCTCGCGTCCATCATGATTCCTAAGTACTTCTGAAACGGAACCGAATGGATGTTTTTGTCTCCTAAAACGGTGGAGGATTCTCCCAATTTCTGTGGGAAGCGGAATATTTTTCCAGGTGGATATACTTTCCACCTGAACAAACTGTGTTGTTATATGAACTTAAAGATTTTTTCCCAGGTTCCCGCTCTATTTGAAATTTCGAAAGTCTTAAGTGACCTACCACTGACTTCAATGAAAGTAGGTGGCCAAATGATATCGATGCTTTCGTAGCCCATTTTACTTGTGCCATTTTTCATATTTCCTCAATAGCCATGCGAAGTCGTCGGGTTGCCCATGACATTATCCTGTGCCGCGGTGGATTGCCGACTGCCTTCGGACGTGATCTGAAGCGGGCACTGACAAAGTTTTTCAGTGTTTCGACGCGGCGGGGTCTGGGAAATGGAAGGTAGAATTATTAGAAATATTGACCAATGATGGACTCTCGAGAAACGATGAACAAGAGAATTTATTCCAGTATGAACTCGTACATGCATCAATATTCTATGATACCCGTGTCGTACCAAGCACCGCCATTTCTTTATTTCAATGTATCAGCCGGAGGGATGTAGCGACCCCATCGCCCTGTATGCCTGTGGGTGGGGAACTCAGCAATTGCCTGGTTTCCCCTACCTAGAAACGAGTGGTTGAGCGCTCTCCGTATCTGTACGATATCCTTACCTAAAATCCTTTCCTGAAGCCCGGGAGCCAATGGGTGGATTGAGTAGCTCGGAGGCTTCCGTCTCCTATCCTTTCAATTCCTTTTTTCCTGTTTAGAAACAGACGTGCTTCAGAGAGGGATGGATTCTACTCCTGAGTCCTGGAAGACAGTCTAAGGCAAGAAAATCCTGAAAGAAAATTACCCAATCCTGGGTGGGGTGGAGGCATGGGCCCAGCACCCTCGCACCCGAAGAATATAAAAGGGCGCTCAAACTCTCAATGGAAATGAGCCTCGCATTAACTCACGGCGTCGAGAAAAGCAAGAGAATGGTTTATGAACTGGGATGCTGGAATGTTCAACGTTTAAGCACTAAAGTGAATGAAGTTCTTAACGCAATAGGACGTCTAAGGGCAATATTTTTGTGCTGAGCTATCCTTGCCCAAGAGCACGTTTGCAGGGGGAGTGCTGCGTGCCCTTGTGGGGCAAACGGTAATCCGTTAAATCTGATTGGCAAAAGTATCAAAATTGCTCAAAAAGTGCTTCTCAGTCGTATAACAATATGTATATTGCTGAATTCGTTTATTACGCTGATGATGGACTAAAAATATGTACTTCCATTTGAGAAAAAACTAAGTTACCCCAATATCTCGTAACCTGAAAGTGATAAAATAATATCAATTAGCAACATTCCCTCATACACTTCCGTCAATACTGAATTGCATTTGAACAATTCAAAACATTCAAGAGGTGCTTAAGATACGTTACTCACCATATAGAGGATGACAGAAATAGTCATAGCTGGGAAGCAATTGAGAGAATAGCAAGTCTCGATCTTGTACTAAACGAATAAGCGGACACAAGATATTTATTGTAGCAATATACGTCCCAACAGATGATGCGAGTGTTGCAGAAAAATATTTTTTTGAGAGACTGACTATGCTGTTGGATTTTAGAAGAAATCGCAAAGTTGCCCTTCAATGTGATTTTAATGGAAGAGTTCGGAAAAAGAATAGGGCATAATGTTGTGGGAGGTTTATGTGAAAATGTAGCAAATGACAATAAAGACTTACAGAGAGGCGTGAACTGTATGATCTTAAAATATTGAACAGCTATTTCCCATAAATTCACGTGTAGCCAGACCACTAAAGATATGCAGTAAATAATTGACTCCTTAATAACTAAACAAAAGTCAACTATAAAGTGTAGCGCTGTTCGGGTACATAGATGTGCTTCCTGTGATTTAGACTTCAACTTACTAAAAGAAAACGTTAACTTGTGTATAAACCTTATTTCAGAAGTGATGGAAACACAAAATCACATACAAAAGGTGGAAAATAGAGGGACAGATGTGGTCGAGGATTAATATTGAAAGTCTTTAAAATGCATAGCATTTTTGGGCAAATTGCTCATGGCAGAAAAATTAAAGTACACCCCAAGAGGAAATGCTGAAGGCAAATAACAATTTTTATAAAAATGCAGCTAAATAAGCTTTTGCAGATATTGTAAATACGAGTATAAAAGGTGTGGTGGAGAGCAGATATAAATAAGCTAGTTGAAAAAAATGAAAAATTTATAATCATTTTATTTAATTTGACAAAAACGAACCACAGATTCGATATTCTGCATTGCTAACAAAATAATAAATCACCCGCAGAACTCTATTCCTACCACAACAGGCAAAATGATAGCTCAACAAGACGTGTAGAAAGTGAAATTACATTTATCTAAATGCTAAACGAGGATCCATCTCAGCATTTGGTCAATGGATCACGGAAACTGGACAAAACCCTGATCGAGATGGGGGTCATTGACCCGGAAAATGAAGTACATTACTTGCCGCAGACATATTCAATCTTTCAAAATTATACAATACAAATGTAAACTAATTGAATAGAAGTTAAACCACAGAAAAGAATTTACTTTTAACTTAAATTTGTTTACTGACTTCAAATTGTTTGTCATCTGGCAATGCGTTGTAAAGTAACGTACACATTTTATGAGGATTTCTTCTAGTAAACTGTTGATATTGATTCTTGATGAATGTGATTTCTATGACGAGTGTAAAAATTTTAAATATCGGTATTGGATGAAAGGTTCCCACCGTTAAGTAAGTCAGTTTGGACAAAAGTTACAGATTCCTAATAATTAGGCTAGGCAATGAAGAGATTTCAAGCTGTATGAAATGAGGCTTGCAGGAATCACGTGGATGGCATTTTTTTCATTATTCGAATAATTTGGTTTTTAATATAATTGTACGGGTACATGAGGAAGAGTTATAGAACTGTTTTTCCATTTTTAATACTATTGTGATGCATTGCAACAAAGAATTTAGAAGTCAGAAGTGAATAACACAAAATGAAGTATTGGGTCAACAAAGACGTGAAGAAGGCAAAAAATGTATTTTGTACATTGTGAAGAAAAATATGACTGTTTGGACTAGTGCATTGAGGAATCGAAAATGAATTGAATTGGAATGGAAGAATGAAGAAAATAAGGAATTGAAAATTCATTAAAAAAAACATTCAATGAAACTGAATAGTATCCAAAAATGGCTTTTAGTACACCCAATTGATATTGAAAAATGGAAAAAAGTTTTAAGAGAAATGGAGAATAGTAAAGCTCCTGGTCATTGATGTATATCAATGTAGCTTGTTTATTATTATCCTATTGGGTGTTTGGAATTAATTACTGAAATATTGAATGACATTTTAATAGGAGGTTAAATGCCAGAAATATTAACCCTTTCACTGCCAAGAACCGATGCGTTTTTCAAAGCCAAACTACCACGGGCCGATCAGAGCCGATGGCAGCTTCGCTTGTGCTTTTAATTCATTTATTCGGCAATAGATAGCGTAGAATGCCTCTTATCGTGTTGGTTAAGGTTTCAACTGGTCGTTTTGAATGAAACATTTCTTTTTAATATGTTCGAAATTACAAAAGTGATTACATAAAGCTGCAGCATAAGTGCAATATGGCATTTGCTAAGAAACAAAATTTCACACAATAATTTTAAAAAATTGTAATATGTAAGCCATACTTTAAAAAACAATAAATATTTAAGGACTTATTCACAGATGTGTAAAGAGTTTGTTTTTAATAATTTGAGATCTTAAAAATACAATTATAGAAAAAAAACATTTTGAACTTTTTTTAAAATTTGAAAACATTGTGTTAAAAATAATTTTTTTCCAAGGGAACATATTATTCTACCTTAAATCCGAGACATTAAAAGTAAATTATATTTCTTCTTTCCACAAAAAAATAGTTTGCGTATCTTTTAAAATAAAGCTGTTAGCTGATTAAAAAATGTGTCTGCATTTTTTGAATTTCCCCTGTGGCAGTTTTCGCAGTACTCGGCCGGGAGGCGCCGGCAGTGAGCGCGTTAAAATTAGCCAATGTATATTTAATTTATAAAAAGTCAGTGGAGAGAGTGTAATAAATAGTGGCACAAATGTGACGCAACCTTGGATAGACGTGTGCTAAAGAATAGAATTGAAATGCAAATGTCATACTCAGAAGAGCTAAGTGGTTTTATTTCTGGAGTGAAATATTTTAGCTCAAATAACAGATTGAAAAAACTATTGATCCACGAAGAGAATTTCACATAATTTTCATAGATCTCTAAAAGGCTGATGATTATTTACCAGTAAAATAACTATGGGGGCAGTGAAAACATGTATTTCTAACACATACATATTTATAAACTTTATAAAGATAACAGAAGCCAAATAAAAGTGGTAAAATATCTAACAGTCGACTTCCTAGTAAATAAATCATTACGCAGGGCTACTGTTTATCTCAAAAACTGTTTAATACATTGGTAAACCCCCGAAAGAACGGTAAAGAAAATGCTGAAATATGAGTGTGAGAATATGCAATGAAACATTGTTCAGTCTACACTATGTAACAAAATTTGACAAAATGTTTATCCTGTTTTTATTGTTTTTGTAGAATATGTTAATGCTGATTAGGAATATGAAAGTAGTTTTTGTATAATGCCACTATTTTGGTTGTTTTTAACTAATCTTTAAATTTTCTTGGAAACTCCTACGATACCTGGTTTACGGATTTTAACAACTAGAAATATTAACGTGTCACTTATTCAAATAGAATGTTTATTGGTTTTATATTGAATACATCAAATACTGAAAATATCAAAATGTAAATAAAATATATACATAGATCGATTTTTTCCTGTGTGATTTTGACCTCTCTGCTTGTACTATCCTCCATAAGTAGTCACACATAATAGCACAGTTCGAACGTCCCAGCTACCTTTCTTCCTTAAAGTGAATCACCTAAAAAAGCGTTCATCATGTTCATCGCTTGCATCTACATTTGGTCAAAATAAATCCATATGAGAAAATAACTACTGCATTTTCAATGAAATTTTCTTCCAAGCAAACGATAAGATTCCACCAAATTCTCTTTCAGTGTCGGATCATTTTCACTTGTTTTGTTTCCCAAAAAACTTCCTCCACATTTCGGAAAGCAACCCTAAGTATTACGTTCATTAAGAGACATTGCACCTCTGAGTTTGGCAGATTATAAAATCAGTCGAATCTAAAGTGCGGTAAAAATTCCACATTTTACTTTTGATAATTTGGAGAATATTTTTGTCTGCTGAGGCTCAACGCCACGCTATTGCTATCCAATGCTTTGATAATTTGGTAAACACGCCCAAGTTTAACATACAATGGTGGTAACTGAATATATCCTTTACTGACGGGAATCATTTTTGGCGTTGTGCGTACGTGGAGCAGATTTTGTTCTTGTTGGACCTTCTTTTCTAGTGTAATGTAGATCATGGGCTCTGCGGATCCATAAGCAAAAAATCCACCTTAAAGTCTTAGAATAATTCTAACATTTTAAAATTACCAAAAATGTTATTGTAATATCCGTCGTTTACTTTCTCCCAGAGTAGCCTGAAATCTTCATAACTCTCATATTAAATAAATGAGCTTCTGAATTTCAGGAAACTTGTTTCCATTGCGGAGTATTGTTTCATGGAGCAATAACATCTACAAAAAGGAACATTTAATTACCGTTGTTACAAAATCAACATAGCGTACATTTGATAGGAGCACGCAAAATCTTTATGCCTTACCCTATATTTTGTTGTTTTGAAAACTTTATCAAGCATGTTGTAATATATATTCTGTAAGACAGTAAGAAAGGAGTTTATTCTTTGATTTCATTAGTTGTGTTATAAGGTTCTTCTCTTTGGCGATTAAAGAGCTGTGGTTCCATAGAAATATCATCCCTTCTATTATTTACATTTTCCATTTCTTCGATTACAGTGTGTTTTGGTGGCGATGGACTTGTTTGCTTTTCCCAATGTGGCTCTGGAGTAATAGATGGCGGTATGCTAGGAGAGAAAAATGTTTTTCTTCTTCTTTGAACTTTTGTACTGTGTAATGTTCTTCATACAAAAATAACGGTTGTCATGATTTGTTGATTCGCTCTGTATCCGGGGAATTGCAAATGGTATAGACGTTCTTATTGACCATAGCGAACCCTCCAAAGTAGATCGGCTGCTGCCATAAGACTCGTGGGGAGCCCATGAAGAATATTGGTCTTGAACTGTACACCAAAAACGCAAGACATGCCTAACAGGACTTTTCGCCTTGCACGATTTTATGATTTATTTGCTTAGCATCGATGGAATGTCCACAAACATAAGAAAAAGAGTCTGATAATTTACAACCTCTGTATGCTGACTTTTTTAATCAAGGTACAACATTGATAATTGAACATCTGCACATCTGTAATAAACGTCGGAAACACAGTATGTGATTAAATGTATCAGTGTAGAATGACTTGTTAAATGAGGCTATGTATTGAGACCTACAAATGCAGTTGGACTTCTCATCCTTTCCAACTACTGGTAATCTGTTTCAGGTATGACGCATGCCTCCAGATGATAAAATAACGATGGATAAAACGATCAAAAGTATCCACTTTTGAAAAAAGCAATGGTATATTCATGTTCAGTATGTTCATTTTACCAAATGATAATGGCCGGTGAAGAAGTAAATTATATGTTTAGAAAATTAGTAGTAGAGTATGAAAAATAGGGAATGGAAATAAATGTACAAACAATTGTATCTATGGTGGTGTGGGGTATGCTCCCTTGATTTAGAGACTAGTACAGGAATAGTTAAAGGAAATACACAATATTAGTATTTGGGAGTCCAACAGTAAACGGGGGAGAGGAACAAGATGTGAAACTACAAATATGAGTAAAAACAGCCACATGACTGTTCAATCCAGTACTGTGAAACTCGATTATTATAATAACAAAGAAGCACATGTAGCTCCTTAATAGAGAGTACAATATTCTATGGTACAAGTCCGGACACTTACTAAATATATGAAAAACCAACTTCTTGTAACAGAAATGTTCTGGCGAACGTGCAAACTTTCTCTATTAGACAAAATAAATGAATAAATAAGAAATGAAATGTAAGTGTAAACAATCTTAAACAAGACGATCGAAATGAATCAACGAAAATAGTATGGACATGTGCGAAGATTGAAATCAGATAGACTTCCACACAAAGTTTGAGAATGGACACCCAAACGAAGAATGTACAAGGGAATGTCGAGGTCATAAAGATGGCAATAACTGAAGCTATGGAAAAAAGAGAAATGGAGGAAAAAGACATTTTGGGTAAGTGTCATTGAAATTAGAATACGGAAAACGGCCAAGGCTGAGAAAATCCGGTAAAATAAATAGATCAGCCGGAACGCAAAGCCATCTTTAGAAGTGACTATCTGGCGTGATATAAACTATCCTTCGCTCCATTAATTCGTAGATGGTTCGTTTAATTGTCAGCAGACCTTTAAGAATGAAGCCTTCTGAAAGGGAAGTTCTTCATCTTATTACATTAAGAGGTATTACATGTTTGCATAAAGTGCTCTTATCCAGGTGATTGTAAGAATATCGGCCTCCATGTCCTGTGACTTCACGTGTTGTACTATTATTGCATTGTTAGACAAACTTACTTTTGCGAAGTTGAGCCTTCGAACACTATTGCTGGTAGTTATTTTAAAATTAATAATAGATAGTAATACACGTTTACTATCTAAAAAAATTAAAACGTAATTACTAAATAAATGTAAATCGTAACAAATTTCCGAATTTATACACAATTTGGGCGCCAAAATTATCTATTACTGTCCACGTATATATTACAAATAAATGTAAATCTCGCTAGCTCGGTCGACGTGTTCTAATAAAGAAATTGGTACTTGGCTCCGCAAACAATTACTCAATCTGCCATCCATACGGAGAGGCGAGGAATCTGAAAATAGTTCTGAAATGTCTTCTCAAGTGTTGCATATAATGGCAAATGAGAATCAGCTTTCTTTCAAACTATGAATTAGAATTTATTATGCATGCCTAAGATGTCAACTATCATCAATTATTACAATTTATCGCTAGGTCATGACCATTTTTCTCTTATTGTAATAACAGCGTTATGGAACCTTTTATCCTTTCTTGCCTCTTTGCGTGCACGTCGCCTGATATCGCCTCGTTGGGTAGTCCAATCTTCCTTGTTCAAGTCCATGGTGATCAGCGACCAAGTCGAAACTTCCTCCAACTACTTCACAAGCACTGTCTATATTCTTCGTTTTGCGCCTCAGGTAGGCACTTATTTCAAAATAATTACTTTTTCCAAGTCAGAATAATATACTCCTAATATTATTCTCTATTACCTAACCTGGGAATTCACAATTCACTGGTAAAATTTCTAAGTCATGTCTTGTAACTTCACCGTGACAATATTCTAAGTTCCTTTTCTAGTTCACTCATGAAAATATTACAAGTTCGAGTTTGCAACGGTACAACACGTAAATTTTATAAGTTCCCGTTGCACACCTAATGCGGAAATATTCTAAGTTGAAGTTCAATGTTCACTCTCACGAAATATCACAAGTCCCGATTTTGTAATCTGGTTCAAGTCCCAATCTGGTTCACCCGTCAAAGCTCGCTGTGTTTTTCTCGCTCTTGTTTTTTTCGCGTTGCTACGGTGTACCCTGCGCCTGCTTCCAAACGAACTCGTTTCGTGTTGCTACGGTGTCATCTGCGTATCTGCATCATAGAAACCATGTCTCAGGACGAACTCGCGTTGCACGGTTTCGTCTTCGTATCTGCACCATAGAAACAACTTTTGCAATATCTACAACATTTTGACCTTTATATCCTTGTTGTATCCTCGATGGCTACCAGCTCGGCTTCTATGGTTGGCGACGCCACTGTCCTCAGTTTTTTACTTCAACATAGTAGTCACCGAACATGACATATCTAGCATATCTAGTTTTACTGCATCTGGTCGTGTTCTAGCTT
>BLKR01000128.1:0-102548 GCA_011170035.1 Teleogryllus occipitalis | reverse complement strand
TTAACTTCATTCATTTTAAAGTTTTAGCGCTTTAAATTGAAAATCACACGTTGGTTTCTCACGTCAGCTGAACGAGAAGAGAAAACAATTCGATTGTAAACACAGACGCTCAAGAAAAACTTATTCACATTTCACAGCTGCTGATATTATCAAGGTTACAAGGGCCCTGAGCTGATTAGCATTTCATTTCTCAGACATTACGAGCGTTGTTTGTGCATCTGATAAGTGGCGCTTGCAGTGGCAGTCACAAAAAGCTTGTGACCCTGAAGGGCCTTAAGGGAGCATTACCCCCCTCCCTTTTTTCCGCGCACTATGAGGGAAAGCTTTGCTGAACGGGAGGGAGCTGGTCACAAGAAGCTTGCGGACTTTGCCCTGTTGCCACTCGTAGTCAGCGCTGTGAAATAGTATCGATATCGCCCATGAAAACGTTAACGTTAATTCTCTAGAAGTATTTACTCGATAACATGACAAGCATTTTAGTCCACTATTAATACTTTTCTTTACAAGAGGGAGGGCACGTGACCATGTGACCTTATGGTAGAGCCGCTACTGATTTTCAATATTTACAAAAATTACCAAAACTTGGTGTTTACAAAGATTTTGAAGTTACAATTAAATTTCTGAGGATTATTCAGAATGTGGGTGATTTTTTTGCCGGGTTCGCGCAAGAGCAAATACGTCATGTGCCTTCTGACCGTAAGAGCAGATACAGATAAAAGAATCAGTTTCAGTGAAAATATTAGTGCATTATAAAATAATGATGTAATGATGGGTATTAATACTCGTGTGTGATATTACGATAGGAGCTCGTTCCTCACTTCACACGAATTCCCATCACATCGAGTTTCATAAGGTACTTTTCCTACGACTTATGGAAACTTTCATAAGTCAAACGTTTACACTGAATAGTTTCGTGGCAATTCAGGAGGATCCACGCAGGATTCAGTCAAGGCCACCTAAGAAACAGCTAGCTTCCCTGTCGCAGGTGGCTTTGGTTTACTAGTCAGCCTGCGTCAGAGTTGCAGCAATAATCCCGAGGTCACCATTTTCGCTTCTTTTATTTTTGGAGGAGCCAATTCGACCTCCGATTCGCTAGACATTTTAATCCAAAGAATTTGCCGTTTTTTTAAGGTAACCACATGGCAGCAACACAGCAGAAAATGACGTGTTCTGATCTTAACATCAGTCAAAAGTTCCCTCATCACTACCACTGCCCTAGTCAAATAGGATCGAAGTCAAATTGCCATCCAATTTATTTTAAATAATATTCCACGTAAAAATTGTTAATAATAAAAGAAATTAAAACCGACAAGCATAATATAATATTAAATGTAATTTTAATGTACACAATCGAAGAAATCATTTACTAGAACGATTCTCAATGATTAATTAAGTGTCAATACTTGGTTGTAAACGTCTTTGTGATTGGTCCAGAACCTGTATCATAATGGAATCTGTATCGTAATGAGTATCATTATGAAACAGGTTGCAGCCATCAAATGACAGAATTACTGTGTGCTTTTCCGCATCAAACCTATCTGCCGCCATAGTTACTGTGAACATTGATTATATATTTTCTAGTAAATGTAGAATGTTATTGAAGCCAATGAAATTGTTGTTTTTTTACCCTTTAAAGCCGAAAATAATTAATATTGCAAATTGCCTCACCGACCCCACCATCCTCATTATAACCCTCACCCCGACTCAGTCTCGTACCCTGACTCCACCTCAGTCTATGCCTTCGCCTTCTCCCTCGTTTACGCTACGCCCTTGCCTCCACCTGTGCATCTGTTTCTATCCCCACCTCCACCCTCACATCCATCCCTACGTTGGCCTTCGGCTCCGTGCCTCCCTGTGTACTCGCTGACGACCCTACCTCTGCCCACGCTTCCACCCACGGTTCCGCCTGCACCCAGACATCTGCCTTGTTATCACCTCCGCCCCGTCTCTGCTCCCGCCCCCGGCACCACCCCCGCCGCTGTCCTCGGCTCATCTCTCGCGTCCGCACCTGGCTACGTCCATGCCTTTATCCCCGCCTCTGCCCTCGGCCCTGCTCAGCCCATCCGTCTCTGCCCTCTCCGCCCCGTCTCCTTCCCCGCCATGTCTTCGCTCCCTCCCCGCTCTCGCCACCGCCGTAACATCCGCTCCGCACCTCCTCTCCGGTACCGACCTCACCCTCCCCTCCATCCCCGCCCTCGTCTCCACTCTTAACTCTGCTCTCACTGCCACTCTCGTCTCCGTCATCTACTTCAAGCAAATTCAGTTCTTTACGGTTTACTTATAGAAAAGGTTAAAAGGTAGTGGAAACGCCTAGCGATACAACAATTTACCAGAGAATTTTTCAAACAAATAAATTAACCAAAAAAATTCAAATCCCTAATAATTTATTTATAATTGGTTACTTATGTAATATTGAAGCTATCTTATTATATAACCTGTTAATTACAACTATTGATGAAATAAAAGCACATTCCTTTCAACACCGTTACCGAGATCTCATATTTTTATACATGCACCTTTTTTGTCATCCAAAATAAGTAATACACTGTCCGAAACTTGTAATATCAAATAAACAAACTAAAGTAATGTTTCTAGATTGCAGGAAAGAAACGTAAAGAAAAAAATCACATTCACCGATAACCTATGAACCAAAATTAGTGCGTATGATATGGTGGTTCAGAAATGTACCCCTAGGCTTTAAAGAGTTAAGAGCGTGTACTAACTTCGTGCTTCAGTCGCGGGTTCGAGTCCCGCCTTGGGCACGGTTGCTTGTCCCTTATCTCTCGTGTATGTGTTGTCGCGGAGGGCCTCATGTTCCGCTGACCCCAGATCAGAGGAGCCCGCAAGTGTGTTGGTGTCTAGTGATGGTTGAATATGCGTCCCATCGGGACGTAAAGGATAACCAACTATTGGCAGGATAAAAAACTGAACTGTTGTTATCACTCGGCACCAAATAACTTTGCGACACTGTGAAACAGTTGAATGGTGGAATATTACGACCTATAAAAGAAACAATAAATTCCCACAGAGACCCACTTCTAAATAACGCCCCTATATTCGAACTTAAAATGTTACAATTAGAGCCTAATCAGATGACCTGTCTAATAAATTTTCTCTCACTGAACGTGAACCCACAATACAAATTAAAAATAAATCTTATGATGTCACGCATGATTAGCGACTTCCAGAGAAACGTTATGCTTCAAAAGTACCAGTTTTGTTCCTTTTAATCGAGTCGCAGTGCCATTTTAAGCGTAGCTTTGTGCAGGATTTTTGTATCGGAAGTGCCCATAGTTTATTTATTTCTAGTTCGATTTGTTTTAGCATAGTTTACAAGCGATTTACTTACAAATTATTACGACAATAGTACAGACAAATTGATAGTTTGGGTATTTCTGATATCTTTACCAGAAATAAACCTTTTGAGCCGTAGCTACTGCGAGCAGCTGACTGAGCTGATAAAACCATGCGAAGAGGAGCCGCGGAGGAAGAATTTTTAAGCTGACGCTTCAATGTCTTAAAATGCATCACATAATTATCAAGTACATTTAGAGAACTGTACTATTAAGAGAATTGAGAAGCATTTTGGATGACGGCAGTTCATCGCGTAAGTCATTAGATAGAAAAAAAAAGTATATCCATTTCATGCGCACGGTAGTCTCTTTACAGAATTTCGCAAGTAGAGAATGCGTTTTTATTGGGGAGACATTTTCTCAAGACGTTTGATTTACAAACTTTTGTTCATGTTAACGTTGGGTAATGTTTCAAGAGATGTACTATAGTGTGCATATTTACGTACATTGTTACCTATCAGTTCCATGAATTATCATTAAAGAAGCACATTTGTCCCCAGAATTATTTTTTTACCATGTTTCCAATATTTATTACAATATTTAGTAGGTAACTGTTTTCAACACGTGTAATAAACAGCAGAAGACATAAATATTTTTTAATTTCTCTCACGCAGTTAATATGCACATTTTCATCGATTTGCATACATTATTGAATTTGGGAGTGGAAGTGCTTCAAATGACTTTAAATGAAATTTTTCGAAAACTCAACAGATTCCTGTGAAAAAGAGCTTCAATTTTTTTTTTCATTTACAGTATTGCTAAATCACCATTTTCTTAAAAACCGCGTCAAATTTTTCAATGAAAATTGCTATTTAGGACGAGGTTTTACTCTTCTTTAATATTATTCAAGTAATATTTCGGTTCTACTATTAGGAAATCGAAAAGTTGAGAAAATGTAAAAAAAAAATGTATTTTGGATGGCGATATATGGCAGCTAGCAACAGAGGTAGGGCAAGACCGTAAAGGCAGTCCACACCAAGGAAATTAGAAAACTTTACTACGAGAAAATTTGGGTCATTCTGTAGCACCACTAGTTAACAATTGTAGCCGTTTTCCTCGAAATAGTAACGACTTTGGGAAAAATGCACACTACAGGAGAACAAACTTGGCCCGAAAACTGAACTGTCTGAACGGGCATCAGTTTCAACGACTCGCCTCATATTTAGCTTATACAGTTTTGCCTGCCGTACAGTTAAGCAGGTACAGGAGGACCGATGTAATATGTTCGGATGTTGTGTTTCATTTCAGTTATCGTGCGTCCTAGCAGTGCTACAAGCGGCGCACGACAGAACTACGCAGAGAAGACGACCTTCTACAAGTACAGACGACCTCCGCTCATAGCGCCACCTGCTCGGCATAGCATGTGTAAACATGCCAGTGATAGTCGAATTAAAAGACGAATATGATAACATTCAGAAGCTATTTACTTCTAGAGTGCAAACATGAATAGATACTATCTACATGTAATAACAACACATGCTTGGTGTTCTTCTGGAGAAAAAGAATTGGAAATAACAAGGAACATTTTGAAATAATAGTATTCATTAAATTTTAGTTTGTTTCTAACTCCAAAAGGCTTTTCAGTTACATCATCGAAATAATACTCTAGATAACCCAGATATGATTTTCTTGCTCTGTGAGTGGCACAGAAACACCAATGAAGCGATGTGTCGGTATCAGAAATGGTGTTCGCTCCGCCTTGTTATTACAGTACTGTCAAATAGGGATGTGTCCTCAGCAGCTAAACTGTTCTTTCTTAACAGTTAACGTTTCGTAACTGTAACACTTATTTCGTTTATTCTGTTATTGGTGATATGATGGTTGAAACGTCGGCACCTCAGCCTTCGGCGTGGCGTCACCCGGACAGCCCAGATCACTTTTTTATTTAGAACATAGAACATTTTTTATTTAGAACATATAGAAACCCACCAACTTGGGAAAAATCTATAAAACAATGAGAGTTACGAACTTGACTACGAACGAACTTGAAAACTGCAATTATTTAACTGTTATTCGGTCTATTCCCATAGTATGCGTCTTTACTGAATTCTCGTACTCAGTGCTTATGGAACATCTGACATCATGGGACTGCAAGGCCCAAGAAGAGACACCAGTCTTTGAGTAGTCCTTATTGATGTGTTGCGTTATGAAAGAACAACTTTTTTTGAATTCTCGGTATAAATAACTGCTGTACTGAATTCTTTGTACAGCACACTATGTTATTGCAGTATTCGTTAAGAGTATTTCTGTTAAAATATTTTATCGGTCACAAGCGTCTTTAACCCCTCTTAACATGCAACCCTACGGGTTTGTGACGTGCACTTTTACCTACCTCTATGTTAAGAAATTTAACATCATTAGCAACGTAAATAAACAATCATCGCTAGCCAACTGTTTATTAAGAAAAAACATGGGGATGTACAGAACAAATCAAATTCAAACAGTTCAGAATAAAAGGAACTCATATTAGTTTTGGTAATAATTATTGTTAACTGTAATATTATTATTAGTGCAAATAAAATATGTATATAAGGTAAATTAACATTATTTGCATGGCATTCCATCAAATCAAATTCCTCCGGTAATCGTATTACTATGTAAGGTGTCGCTACTGCAAGTCGACGCGCCACCTTCCTGACCGATCGTCATTTCTTTCGGTCTCTTCAGGTTCAGGAGAATTATTCGCATCTACCTTTCTCGAACAATAGCATATGAATATTGTTTAAATAGATACAAATATATCGCAAGCAACGCCCACAATATCGTTCGAACGTGCCTCAGCAAACAGAATTCATTTTCTTATTATCGCAGTAATGTCGTAAATTTTCGTATAAATCGTGATATTTTATGGTGACCGATAAAATGCTGAACATACCACGATATGTTACAGTGTTATTACTGCCTCGATCAAATTAAAAATCTCGGCTCCGCTACACTCCGCCTCTTTTTAACTTTTGTCTTCTGCAATAATAACACTCATAACATTACTGGGTATATTTATAGCTTACATTACATATAATAGCTATAATTTACTGCTGTTGAGTATTTTATTTGTTGTTCTTGAGCAGTATGTTTGCTACTTTTCAGAATACCATTTTTGCGATTTTATTCAACATTTTTGCTGAAAGCCACTGGTCTTCAAAAAAATCAATAAAGAAATTTATTGTAGCTTAAACTAAAATTCCGCGGAGGTACTAGCATTAAAGGCTTTTCCTTTTATATCTCCCAAAATTTACGGGGTAGACTCCCATGACTGTATCGCTTATAAGAGAAAAAAAATGATAATTTGTGGATCCTTTGCTCAAGACGTCTGGGGATCAGAAAAGATAGCGTTGCATTGAACTGGTGATCACTTACTTTCGTTATTCTCTTGCATTCATTCTTTACGTGTCCAAATGATATTCTACCCACGAGCAGAACATAATATGGTTCAAATTTTTGGTTACGTACACAGGCACATAAACTACGCTGACATTTACAACCAAATAAATTGGAATATTCATAATGTCTAAAGCATATCTACCTAAAATTACTTCATGTTCACTTCCTCTGCTCCGTCAGAATGTTTACTTAAAAGCCGCGAGATCTCTTATTTCCGAAACGGCCAACGGAGTCTGGCGCCAGATTTGGCGATGCAGAATCAGTTTTACAGCTGCTCCGCAATCAATGAATGGAGTTGTAAAGTTGGTCCTCCGCACTATCCATTCTTTTATGAGCACAAATCATCGCGAAGTCGCACAGACTCCATAAAGAAACATCGACAGCCATCGCGGGTGCTATAAATAAGGAGAGAGCGCCGGTCGCTGCCCCCATCCCCGACGACGGCGCCAGCCCCTCGTCGCCGTATTTCCTCCTCGTCATATTTGTTACCGAAGAAGTGAACTTAGGCCGGCCGGGCAGTCGATACGACTTGTAGAAAATAAGCGTTTGTGTTGGACAAAAAGAGAGGGAGAAAGGAAGAGAGAACAGCCAAATAAGAAGGGAGAGCGCAAGATAAGGGGTTTCCAGAAAAGAGAGAAAACGTTATAAAAAGAGAGAATTCCGGATAAGAAGGGAGAGATAAGAATAAAGAGATAAGGAAGATTTCGTTCTTTTTAAGTTTTTTAAATTTATTTATTCTAAGATCAGTACCGAAGTGCTTTACAAGTTATACTGTACAAGGTTTCGTGCAAAGAAATCCCAATGTTGTCATCCGAAAGCAGAGGCCAATAGCCTCTACCACATTATGGTTTCAACAAGGAAGAAGTAGATTCTCTCGTAATCTGGAAAATGTGACACAACACAGATTTACTGTATCTGGAATATTTAAGGTTGACAAAACTTGGGTGACCACTGTTCATCAACCTGAAAAAGTATTTGCTGCTAAGAGGCAAAAAGGAATCGGAGCTTTGACAAGTGCAGAAAGAGAGCAAAAAAGTCATACGTGCGGTGAATGCAGCAGGCACCTTTATACCGTCACTTTTTGTATTCGCGAATAAGCGACATTCAAAATTGCTGAAAAAATGGACCCCCAGGAATTGTTTACGCATGCACTCCAAAAGGATGGAACAACGAAATTGTTTACGTTCATTTTCTAGCACATTTTGCTGAATCTAACGAAAGAAAGGCTAGGTTTGTCGATATTAGACAACCTTACTAGCCACATTATCCAAGAAGCGTCAAAACGGCTGGTGTACTAAAAAGAATAACCCCGTACGAGAGAGTTGATATTTTTAATAATGCATTTTCTAAAATCGCTCCCGTAGAGAACAGAAAAGCTGGTTTCAACGCAAGTGGAATCTGACCTTTAAGTGATGACATCTTTAAAAAGGCTGACTTTCCAGTTGAACGAATGAACCTCAAATGGCAGTTGAGATTTCAGCCAGTGCATCCCAGACAATGTTCTCAGAGGTAAATCCTTCGAAAAGATGGATTGGGACGAAAACAAATGTCTGGTCTTAAGGATCATTAGGGCCATCTTCATCTAAAGCTCAAGAACGTAGTGCCCCTATGCCGACAATGAGCAAAAGAAAATGCAACCACGGCCAAGGCCAAATTAAGCAATATTGTTTTTGTTTTTATATTTTCTCATTCATTAAAAACAAAAACAATATTGCTTAGTTCAGTAATAACAGAAAGCAAAATCCTCTAAAATCTTTCATTCAATCAATCTAAGAAAAATTCAGTGACAGTGAAAGATGTAACTTTGTCGGAGTGTACCTGGTCTTTTATTTTAAAGACATAAAATTGTTTTAAGATCGAGGTAACGTTTTACAAAGCGCACAGACAATTTGTAACCCACCAATCTTAGCACTATCATTTTATACTAATAGCGAGGACACTCCCATTGGAGCCCTCAAGTAATAAATTAATATTAACAATATTGCTAGAAAACGAGAATGGGGAATGTATAACGTCTCTGTATAATGAATTGAATATATTTATCTTCCCTGAACTTATTTTTTAATTACAGTATTTTAGATTCTGTAACTTGACGCAGGAACACGAAGTTCGCCTCTTGCATATTGCGATCGTGATACATTGCAATCTACCAGAAAACGATTGTATTGCCGATTTATCAAAATCAAATGTCCTTTCGTAATTTTATTTCTAAAATTAGAAAAAGTGAGTGAAAATATAAATTACTGTATACCCTCAACATGTGATTAAACGGAAATGTATCTTCGTAAAATTTCGTCGCCCACGTAATTTCTCTAATTCCTGGTTTAATTAATAATAATAATAATAATAATAATAATAATAATAATAATAATAATAATAATAATAATAATTAATCTCTGGTTTTATAAATAACCATCGTAGTTTTTGCTGTATTAAGTACAGTCCCTACCAATTATAAGAACCTTTCGACAATCTGACTTGTTTTTGAAGCACATTGTACAACTAGGGTAGTATTGCAGCGTGGGACAAGGACGACGCTGTTTTGGCAGAAGATGCCTTCCGGCCCAACACAAAGAACCAGGGAGGGTGGAGGTTCCTTTATCTGACGCGCGTAAACCGCGACGTTAAGTGTTTTAATTTTCTGTCGCATTGACAATTCACAAAAGCCTGTCTCGGTAGTCGCTTTGCGCCATTTTCGCGGTATAGAAAACCGCTCCAAGGAATGCTGCTCCAGATTCGCACAAAAGTGCGATAATCTATGGAGTTGTCTTGCGGTATTTAGTAACAGGATAAAATTCCTTCTTGAGAATGCACTTCCGAGTACAAAGAAATTACTATTGTCAAAATATTATACTGTATTTTCTAGTCTATTTCTGTTCTGAGTTGGCGATTTTTAATAAGGTTGGTTAGTACGCTTTGACTCCGAATCATTACTTTCAAGATTTCAAACGTTCTTAGATCTTTCAGACATCCTCGTTACTCCTCTGTTTACTCAACACAAAAGATCTCCAGGTCCTCATGTACTTTACGTTTTCTTTACTTTATGAACATACAATTCGTTTTGGTCCAGGCATTTCACCACGATATTTCCTCCTCAATTGTATCTTCATCGATATATTTTTTAATTAAATAAAACTGTAATTAGCAAACGCTTAAGCTTGTACAGATTTAAACTTGAAGATTCGCATATTCATAAAGTCTCCCTCCGACTTTACTTCAGGCACATACAAGCTAAGCAAGGACTTAGAAGGAGACAGGAACCGTCGCAAGCGTCCTGGTCAAGCACGTACAATGCTTTAGCAAACTCGGCTAGTTTCCTTTAGGATTTTTCGGTCGGTTGAGGTTATAAAAATCACAAATTTGTTCAAAGAAAACCAATCTGAGTTGACCACAACGTGCGTTCTCTTATGAGGACGCTGGAAGTTAATAGGTTAAGATCTTCAAAATGTCAAGTTTTCGAAACTTGGAAATGAAAGTTTCTATTGAAAATACTCAACATCGCTCGGAATAATATTTTTCAAAGCAAGAGCATGTAAGGATCATCGCACGTTTTGCAAAAATTAAGTATTAAGGTGACATTACAAAAGTATTCATGGATATACTCGTATTTTATGGTAATTGTGTGTCCGTATTCAAAAAACAAGCAAAAATATTTGTATTATTTAATAAATTTTCAAGATTGGCATACGAGACCAATATGTTCTTTACCACGACACAGAAAAAAACATTAATTCATAATGTAATGGAGAGCAGCATTGGATGTAGTTGAGAAGCACTGAAATGAAACTGAACAAGTACAGTGCCACTAATTATAAGAATTCCGAAGAAGATCCAACAACTGGCTTCAAAATGCATTGATCCTCTTCATATCACTAAACATTTCATTTTTTTAAAGTGCGTTTTTGTAGCGTGATCAGTCGATCCTCAAATAGAGCGCCCTTAAAACATTTTTTCCATTATTAGACGAAGGAAATGTTATCAAACATATGTTATAGAAATCTGTTTCACTAACTTTTAGGATCATTTAAAACATTAAAAAACGCCTTGGATATACCACAAACTTTTTATCGCTATGAGTAATCATTTAAAATGCATCTTCAGTGTTTGCTCATACTACATTTGTGTGTTATAACAGGTGCACGAGCATGAGCAAAACACGCAAGAGCGATTTCCAGAAAATATATCGTAGAAAAAAGATTGTCAGAACATATACCGTAGAAAAAAACAATATTCAAGTATCATACGTTATAATAATACACGAGAGTCATCACCAAAAGATTCTGAGTCATGAGATTTATTTATTTATTTATTTTACGTCAAGAAACAGTTAAAACTGCGTATGACGTGCTATGGGAAAAAGTGAATTGTGTGCACATTTTCAAAATTCTGTGATCCCTACACTAAGTCATATACTACTTAAATTTTGAAAAATAAAATAAAAAAAAAAACACCCCTCCCATTTAATAAAATCTATTTTCAAGGATAAATAAGCAATAAATTTTGGCTCTTATCCATGTTGTCCATGAGATTATCATTAGGACAGAATCTTAATTAATTCCTCACCCATGTAGTTAAGAAATAAATTCTTTCACGCAAAACAAGATCACCTTTGTTAAAGGAACGCAAAAAATGGAGAATTAAGAAGACAAACATTTGATTTCATACATATTATTCTAATACACCAAATAATGAACACACAATCGAGAATTAAGAAGACATATTTGCTTTCAGTCATATTTTTCTAATACATCAAATATTCAACACACTAATGATAAAACGCTCCAAGTTCTGAGAACGTCTATCATAAACGCACAGAAGACAGTGTAAAAGAACTAAGGTGCCAAACATAATATACAGTACGTACCACGCGGCACTGTCCATTAAAAGAGAACACATTTTGTCCTTGGCATTGAAGTGGGACTATATAGTGTAAAAAGATTCTCAAACAAATGTAGAAGTATACAGAAGGTAAAGCATTGTGTATAAGATTTTCGAAAGAAGGGAAATGCTCAGAGATATGTGCCTACGAACTGACGCACAATTAAAACAATTGTTTTCACGATTTTTCTACGAAAGAGAAAGAAATAACTGCACGTTCGGTGTTTTGCTCCTGCACTAACTGAGTTTTAGTGTGCATGTTGGCGAATTTATTGCGCTCCCACCATACTATAAGATTGCACAGTTAGCCAAAACCTGGGATACGCCTAAACTAAATAAAACTGATGTACGAGACGCAAGAGAACACGGAAGAACCATAAAAAGCTTCAGGAAACCATATTCTTTCATCACAAATTCCTTTCGGATCCAATGAATATAAACCCCGATATCCAAAGATGAAACATTAGTATGCAGAACGCTATGCTTCGAATCGCTTCAATGCTTCTCGTCTCGACAAGGGAGTAGATACAAATAGAGCTACAATCTAGAGAAAGGGAATAGATACAGATATCACTTTTAAGCGATAAGGAAATGAATATTTTTAATTTAGTTTAAAAGGTAACAAATGTTTAAAATTTCATACCTTGAAACATATAAGGATTTTTATATCCGAAGCTTTGGTTGCTTTCTTGGTTATCTTTTCATTAATGAAAAATTATATTTTAAATGGGAAAAAAATATTGCAAATATTCGAATATTTATAGATAGAATCGTATTCGTCCGAAAAGTTGGTTTTTGCTATTTCACTTATAAAACCATCTATAGGACATTTTTTCCCCCTTTTTTTTAAATTGGAAACTGTAGAGCAAAGTTGAAGTTCAAAATGAACTCTGAAAATAACACAACTTGTAAATTTTACGGCTTTTTTATTCTACATAATTTATTGAATATCGTAAATGAGTGATCTTTCAATAATAAAAATCATAAATAAAAACCAAAACAACTAAAGCATTTTATCTGTTATATAATGATATTATGAATATAATATCATTACGAATAATCGGGAAAAAATCGGTGTAACATTTCCCGAAAAATTGAACCTAATCCACGCATTAGTTCAATTTTTTGAAATCAACTTAGAATACGTTTTGAGAACAATTTTTATACGTTGTCGGTGCAGAAGTGATTCGAAAAGAAATTTATTTATCAATATGAAACGAATAGCTACACGGAGAAAGATGTTATATGGATATTTTTGAAAAATGTATTTTTTGAGGCCAGATAATTGTATCTCCCTTCCTAAACGCATGAACTGTGAATAGTTTCCTTGGGACACTCCCCGTAGTGCCAAGCGCGCCCCGTGCCAAAAGGCGCAAGAGCAGTGGGCGGCGGCGGCGGCGTCGGGGCCGTTACATTTCGATCAACTGCGGCGCGTGTCACGGGGCACGCACACGCAGCCGGCGGCCGCCGCTTTCGTCCCCTCCGCCCTCGCCCCCCCCCCTTGCCCGTGCCCGCGCCTAACGAACCGTGCGCCCGCAGTGCTGATTGCTGTGGACGGCGCAATGCGGAGGCCTGCGGACGACGGCGCCTCTGCCCTCTCTTCCACAACGCTGGCCCACTGCATTGGCCGCTCGGCTTCGTTGGGTGGTGGGTTGTTAGTGATTCCGGGCGCGTCAACTACGGAGATCATTAGCCCCGTAAGTGTAGTGCGTGTTTTCCCCGGGGGTGGCAGTCATCTTCCTCCACTGGATGGAGAGATCCGGCGCCGACTTACCGTCAGCTAGCGGGATTTACCCCAACCAGCATCTCCCACCAACGGGGCACCGCCCCAGTCGGGACAAGCTCTAACCTCCCGACCAGTCTCCCGGCATGTGTGGTAGTATAGTGCGTGTTAGTGTAGGTGTGTGTAAGGGGTGAAGATAGAACAAGGATGAGGAAGGAAAGATCGCGCGCGGTCCGTGGCCTATTTGTTAGGGTACTGCTCCGCCATTCGCCTGGTGTTGATCGGGGAAACCGCGGCACACTACCGATCAGAGCAGCCGCTCCCCAGAATTCTCCTCCAGACAGCGACTGAATTCGACCTAGCTGACAAGCTAGTGGAGGAAATCTTGCCACTGTCGGGACTCGAACCTCGACCTCCCGGTCAGAGGCACTGCAGTGACATCCGTTGATGCACCGAGCTACCTCTCCCGATCTCGGTTCTTACCAGAGGTTCACGGAGAAGGCCCGAGATGAAAGTCCTTCTCACATATTTTTTGAGTTGATAGCTACGAATAAATTGACACTGATCGAGTTTGAATCCACGCGAATCCGATGGAAAATGATCGTTCCAAGAAGAAACTCATAACGTGCCTTCCTTTCGAGTAGTCATCACTCAAATCACTCAAAGCATTCCTGCGGCCAGGAGAGAAACACGTTTCTAATGTAACCATATACAACTATCTATTGACATCTGTTTCAACTAAATCATCGCGTTACTGGGGGCATAAGGCCGCACACAACGGCAAGAGCCAGGACGTGGAACGAGGATGGCGCACGGGGATACACATACACGTGCTCTGGGGGAATCCCAAAAGAAAGGTAAAACCCAAAGTGCCGGGGGAATCCCAGTAGATGAAACCGAAGTTTGTCTCTCTCTCTCTCTCACACATGCCTTCGCAAATCGATGTTATTTGTTGTATGTTCCATTTAAAGTAGTCCGTGCAGTTAAATTAGATAAAGATAAGATAAGTTTCATTTATTTAAACTGCAATTGGGTGTAACCTGGTGCCAGTTAATTACATAAATAAGATAATAAATGCCATGCAAATACTATAATAATGGTAATAATGCTAAAATAATTATAATAATAATAATAATAATAATAATAATAATAATAATAATAATAATAATAATAATATAAAAACGGATGATTCTTAAAACATTAAATTACATGATGAAAAAGAAAAGAAACGTCTAACATTTCCTTCATTATTTCTCTGCTCTACACTGCACGACACCTCACTTCGTTGTATTCTCAGTTAACGCCCTCCTAAACATGGAAATTCGCTCCATTAATTTCCTAAACTGTTGAACGCTTTGAGGAAAGGGTTCAAAGGTTTTTGCAGGCAATCTATTCCAATCCCTTATCGTGCGATTTGTGAAATGGACATCCTTTCTCTGCGGTCTTTTATTTATTTTATGCCTGTGATCCCCTCTACTGATGTACGTAGGAATACTTAGCCGCCGTTTAATTTCTTTCCAAGCTGGATGACCGCTATAAGCTTTATACAAAGCACAGAGTCTTGTCAATGTTCGCCTGTTTTCGAGTGAATCCTACCCTGACATTTTCTTATCCTTGAAAATAAATTTAGCTGCTCTACGCTGAATCCTCTCCAAATTCTTACACTGCATTACTTTGCGCGAATCCCGACAAATTGCTCTATATTCCATTACCGGACGAACAAGCAATAAACAAACAATTTCCTTCGCGTTTACTGTACTTTTTTAAGATGCGCATTACAAAATGAAGAGATCTCCACGCTTTCTCTAAAACAAAATCTATGTGACTTTTCCAGTTTCATTTACTATCGAAATGGATTCCTAGGTACTTGCACGAAGAAACTCTCGGAATAATGTCGTTATTTAAGCGGTAATTTGTTACGCTGTAATTATTACCTCTGCCAAAAGTGTTGGATTTGCTATTAGAGCTATTTACGGTCATGGCAATATTTTCCGGGCAGTAATATAACTCTTTCTCCCCTTCTTCAGAAACGTACTACCGTTAGTGGTTCTTACACTTAGTTGGCACACTATTTATACACCGACCGCTTAGAAAACGAGCTTTAAAGACGGCTTGTCTCTCGATGCGTAGAGGAAGCGTTCTTTAACCCGAGATCTCCGACTGAAGGAAGCTGTCCAGGTGTGGGAGCGCCTGAAGTCCAAGCAACGGCCAAATGATGCCATGAGATTGACATCCCGTTTGATAGCTTTCGTTTGTGATCTCCAAATGGAATGTACTCACCCTTGACGGTTACAAAGTGCCATAAATTACATTTTTTTAATTTTATATATAATAATTAATATGGGTCACTAAGAATTTACACGTCCATTAACGAAGAGTTTCAATAAAATTCAATACAAATCATAATTATAAAACAAGGAGAGTAAGAGTAATCAAGCCAGAACGTAATGCCCTTATGGAAATCTAAACTCACTACTAGATCTCTAGAAAGGATCAAAAGAGTAGTACACTTCTTGGCAAACTGTTCTCTTTTTCTTCTTTAAAAATCTTTTAAATGTGGTATATTCTTTGGTATATCACAATAGAAAAACAACAATGAAACATCTCCAAGTTTTTTACCCAAAGTTATAGGTCAATGTCTTTTTATTTTTGTTGCTTCCTCAGGTGTACCATACTTAATTTTGTACAACCTCATAAGTATAGTTTTTTGGAATATTAAACTGTTTACTGGCCGTCTTCCAACTTCTTTATCCAAACTACGTGAATCGCTTTTGATCGTTTTAGACAGGTTTCGCTTTCTTTGATCACTTTCCCCCATTATCCTCATATAATTTGAAACAGAAGTCCAAGAGAATAAGTTTAACAAGATTTTAGGCAACTAAGGGGAGGGGGAGTTTACGCGACTATAGCCTACATTCTGTTAACCCAATAATTGTTTTAACAAACATCCAAATGAAACGGTTTAATGATGAACCTTAAACCTTACCATTTAAGAATATATAAGAGTAATTCGTAGGTCCGACTTGGATCACTTTAGCGGAGCACGCACCTCCCACATCACTACTTTGCTACCAGTGATTCTTCTGGTAGCGCTGTTGAGCTGGATGAATGGTACACTGGTAGTAAACAAGTGAAGCGGGTGGTGCGTGCGCTCCGCTAAAGTGATCCAAGCCGGAACTACGAATTACTCTTAGCCCGGCTAGAGTTCAGGTGAATGCAGAGCCAGGACACCGCTTTAGGGGGAGAAGTTCGGGTTAGCGCACTTTCCTCGTAATTATCATACCTCCGACTTTTTTAATTGTTGAGGTTAATTTCTTTTAAGATAATTAACGTTGGTGTTTATTTTGTCACTGTAAAAGCTTGAACGATTTAACACTGTTACTGAGAGCATTACACGTTAATGGATATATTTCCTTTTATTCAGAGAAGAGTTTTAGATTGCAAATATCACAGTATACTTATATCTAAATAGTTAAGAATCGTGTTCCAAACATTGATCCGGGACAACTTGTTTTTCTGAATAACCTAGGAATACAAATTTGATCGTCTTATCCTTTGCTCAAATTCAAAATTAAAACTTAATATATTTTGCGTATTAGAGCTCAACGGCTTCACCAAGAACGAGCCAAATAACGCTTGTCTTCTCTGTAAACGTTTGCCCCTCTCTGTTGGCAAACCTGCAAATAACACCGCCGCGCAGCCGAAGCTGGAGCAGCGGGGAGAGAGCGTCGTTTGGGTGCAGCAATACGCGCAAATCAGGCTGCGTTATCCCCGGTTTAATGAGAAAATCTCCAGGCGCAAAGTGTTTCAAAACTCGCAGATTACCGAGCGCCGGGGAAAAGGTGGGGATGTGGGGGCGATGGGAGGCGCCTTACTCAAGAGGAGGTCGGGGGCGATGCTCAGCTGAAGAGGAAGGAGGGGCAAAAGAAAGGGGGAATGGAAACAGCAGAGCGTGCGACTAAGAATCTTTTTGAACCGACAAGGCGGAACGACGAAACGTTCCAGCGACATGGAATTTGGATGATGAAGTTACCGACTGTGGAGGTGACGAAGGGCAGCTTTTAAAGAGGCGTCGCCGGTGAGAATAATAATGAGGGCAACTTCGGTATGAAACAGGGGAGGTAATAAATGCATGTAGTGACTGGTGAATTGGCAACGGTAACTGTGCTGATTATGACCAGGCATCAGATTTTAGGGAAATGCCTGTTTTTTCTGATAATGAACTTATGTAAAGGCTTTTGGTAGTTGAACACGAATTACAAAAATGAAATGTTTTGACGAATTTATAAAACTTTATCATTTTTTCTCTTTTCTAAAATGTTTGTCTAAAAAGTTGTTTTCACCCATTCATTATTTATTGTTCTTAAAATAAGATTATACTGCTATTCTTGGATACAAATAAACGTTTAAACCATTTCTTGTTTTTATTACAGAAGATTAAACGGTAATGAACCTCCATTACTTATGAATACTGAAAATAACCGTACCTCTAGTAACAGTGTACCCCTGCATGAGATGGTATTAAGTTCCCTAAAACCAAATGACATATGAGTAGATAAACGATCACTCTTTAACACAAAAATCAGATTTTTGAGTTTCTTAGCCTCGTCCCACCACCCACACCCTTCTACAGGCAGAAACGTCAATTTATTAAAATTTTGCGACTTTACACTATTTTATCTGTCTGGAAAACTTTTAATTAAAAAACCGTTTTTGAGTGTGCCGACTTGTTTCATCTGTATCATCGTATCTCTCTTCCGAGAAACCATAGACGTTCTCTGCGTTGAAAAGCATTAGTATTTGAAGTATCTGAAGTGTGGATGTTAAAAGACGGTGATGAAATGAAACGCTAAAAAAACTATCTTACGACGAAAGCCAACTCACGAGTGAGCAGCCACAATTTTCGTATTTATTTTATTGTCAATTACATATATTCTAATTACTTTATTGATATTAATAGCCAAGTGAATGCACATATTTTTGACAGCGCAATAGTGCGTTGCTCGCTACTTGGTTGATTTGGACGTTTTCAAATAATAGCTGAGGTGTTAGTAGTGCAGAAAATACAATATTTCAATATTACGTAGCTGTTTCGAACAACGAGAGAAAGTATGTGCTGTTGTAGCACCACTAGTTATGTTAGAGTTATGTGTAACTACTCATATGTCATCTAGTTTTAGGGAACATTTTACCACTTCATTCGGGGATTCCCTTTGGGTACACATGACACATTGTGTACTTTTGAAGCTCCAAGGCTCACATTGCTCGCCCTTCTTCGAACAAATAAAACTATTGGTGTTTCAGAATGGCAACTTTCTCGTAAAAATGTTTTCTATTTTCCTTGGTGTGGACTACCTTTACGGTTTTGCCCCACCTCTTGCCAGCTGCCATATATCTCCGTTCAAAATACATTTCTTTGGCATTTTCTCAGTTTTTCTTTTACCTAATAGTACTCGTAGATGTGAAATATTACTTTAAGAATGTTAAAGAAAAGTTAAAAAACGTCCAAAATGGCAATTTTCATTGAAAACTTTTGAGCTGTTTTTAAAAAAATGGCGTTTCAGCGTTTCTGTAAACGCGAAATTTGAAGCTTTTTTAATGAAAATTTTTGAGTTTTCGAAAACTTTCTCTTGAAGTAATTTGAAACACTTTAACTCACAAATGCAAGTGTTTACAAATCGCTCGAAATGATCATATTAACGGCGTGAGAGATATTTAAAAATAAATTTCATTTGTGTAATATTTGATTCTTTTCAAACACTCTTTCAAAAGAAATCTCAATGAAAATAAGCAGGCCCTTAAGCAACCACCTAAATTTTGCCCAACAACATAATTCATTGATTACCTTTCTCTCATTTAAAATTGTTTCAAATGTTCTGCTAATTTTTAAGCACATGGTTTTTTCTAGTATTTTGAGTTTTTACTGTCTTTTCCCCTGCTTATTTGTATTATTTATTGATCTTCAGGCGCCTAAAACCCAAAATTTTAGTGATTTCCTCCGATGTCTTATGACAATAAAACGAGTGGCGACGATGAAAGATGCGGGTCGATAGTAAACTTGCCCTAAATTAATATTTAACATTTTTAACTAGTGGTGCTAAAACAGCACGTGTTTCCTCGCCTTTAGAAATGGTTATGTGATACTATTTACACATCATTTGGGCGGTGTTATGCATCAATTAACCAAGCGCCAAAACTTGATTTCGAGATATTAACACAAACGCAAATGCATTAATATAAACTCGCCACCTGTCTCAAATTTTGTTTTGTAAACGGCAAAATAATCAAAATGAATTAAATATACATGTTCATACCTTAAAAACATGAAAACATTAGCGAAACTTTGCATTTATGTAGAAATGACGCTTCGTCATTTGATGCTTTAATAAATAATTTTCATACCCGTGTTGGCATTATGTTACTCCAAGCCAAAACACGTCTCTTAGTCACGTGATGCAAATTAGAGAAGTACGTAATGCTACTTCTTGTTGTAATATTTTTCAAGATTCGACAAGTTTATGATACATTCAATCGTAATTAACTGATGTATAAAGAAAACATTAGTATTGCATATTTTTACACTTTCTTTGCCTTTTATTGAAATAACGAATTGTTATATGACCTGTAAAAAATCCTCCTTCTTCTTCTCCCTCTTGTAAAGAAAATTAGGAAATCTTTCTAATGCAATATTACAAACATTTCTGGAAATAAATAATAATAAATGACAACATTATAATATAACTCCTACAAAGCGTAAATAGAAGTATGTAGTTTAGAGGGATTGAAACTTGTGAATGAATACTGAAAAATGCAATATATAAAAAAAATACTTAATATTTATTAATGACATTTCGCCATCATCAGCAAAATCAAGTTGCGGGCTGTCGAAGCCATCATTGTCATCCTCGATAACACAGTAGCTGGAGAGCTTGAGGCAAAAGCTAGTGCATCATTTGATATCAGGTTCATTAGAGATCGAATATCGTTTAGCTTGTCTTCAGGAATTGGTTTCCCGTTTGGCAAAAGAGGCGTCAGGAGGGCGTGAAAAAAAATTACGTACTTGCGTTTTTCATTTGTGAAGGTCGACTTGTTTTCTTCTTAATGACAACATCAAATTGTTAATTATTAAATTCAGTTTTGAATACTATAGTAAATGGTTTGTCTTGAGTTCTATCTCTCTCACCTTCATCCAGTTTATTTTCCCGTTTCGGGAAGTAGTTTTGGGATTGACGTGTTTTTTTTCACAATAAACAGTACTCTTCAAATATTCGGATTTATTTCCATGAACTTTAAGAGGATTTCTTTTTCGACGTATTTGCATTACATTTCAAATAATCTTCTGGTGTATAAAGTCTCTGTTACAGTTTGAGAGCGCATTCTGTATCTCGGGGGAAATCTGTCATTCAGAAGGAAGGTGTATCCAGGTATACAAACTTCTGCCTTATTCTCGCCAATGTAGGATGCTGATCTAAATCTGCCTTTAGCATTAAAACCATAAATAAAATAAATAACGAATTTTAAATACAATTGGAGGATTAACTCGCAATCACATGCACGCAATGCAAGTCACGGGCGGGAACAATACAATAATGCATCAAGTGACCAAACGACGGTCATTTGCCGCATAGTCAACTGATGTGAAACAAAACCGTCAGATTGGGCGGTTTGTCAACTGATGCAAAATATAATTATTTAGGTGGAGTGTTTGGCGCTTGGTCCAAATTAGCATCCCGTCGATAAAAAACAAAATTCAAAGCCAGACAATTTTTAATAGATAGTTTACACCTTCACGCACAACCTGGTGCAAAAATCTAAAAAATCACAAAATGGCGCTTGGTCAATTGATCCAGAGCACCGTCCAATTTCTCTCCGAATTAACATACATGTCATAATTTTTTACAAAATTCATTACAAATCTTAGAACATTTGGTGCGAAAACTAATTATTTTCAAGCAAATATATAAACAAATATAACTGATTTTCCTACAGGTAAATCATGTCCCAACAATAAGACGTAATTCATAGAAATTAGCTCCCGTCATTTTGCCGAACGATTGTTAAATTTCAATCTGATATTCTCTGAGGGCTAGCAATTTTAATTTCATACATTTCAAGTAGGTTTTAAAGAATTTTTAAAAGATTTATTTGTAAACGTATAATAAAACCTCTAATGTAAGAAACGAACCAAGAAATACGAAATAATATACACATTCTTACTTATGTATCACCCAACTGTCTGGAAACACCTTTCAGATTACGTTCATGAAGAAAGGGACATTCGAGGCGGGCGACTAAGTTTAACACCAAGTTAATACTAACTAACTACTCATATTATTGAAAAATCAACTTTATTTGATGATATGTTTCTAATGAACGCATTTCATTAAGAAACAAATGTATCTTCACAATGGTAGTTGTACAAAGACGCCGAAATATATTAAAATTCTAAAATCAGGCATTTCAACGAAAATGAGTCCTGCACCATTCTCTTTAACGCCCTTGATGCTAAGGTCTAAATTCAATCAAAAAAAATTTGAGCCGTTTAAAAAAATGGTTTAAATAAAATTAAAGTTGTCAATGTTTGACACAAAATTTCGCAACAAACATTTTTGAAAAATTCAACAAGAGATTATTTTTAGATCTGTTTTTCAGGAACACAGTTCATTAAGAAAAAATGTATCTTCATAATTATACTTGTAGAAAGACGCCGAAAGTTTTTTGAATATTTTCAATTTTCGAAAAATCAGTGTTATTAGCTAACATGAACCCTGCATGATTCTCGTAAGCGTCCTATTCGCTATCCGAGGTCAAAATTTAATCAAAATTGTTGGTGCCGTTTTCGAGAAAAAATTGTTTAAACAAAATTGAAAATTTCCTATATTTCTCGCAAAATTACGCAAAAATTACTCAAATTTTTGCGTAAAAAAATTGTACATGACCTTATTTCAAAATTATCTATACGGAACAGATTTCATTAAGAGAAAAAATCTCTATCTTTCATATTTTTGCCGTAGGAACAATCCGAAAAAAATTTGAACTTTTAAAATTTTCGAAACATCAAAGTTTTCAACGCTCATGAGACCCACACCATTCTTGTGAATGATCTTGGCACACTGGCAACACAGTCTTCGACGCGGCGTCACCCGGACAGCCAAGATCATTCACATGACTGTGGCCGCGTAAGCCTACGACTTCACACACCATTCTTTTAAACGTTGTTCATACTATCCAATAACAAAGTTTAATCAAAAACGTTGGAGCCAATTTTTTAAATGTCCCAGGGGATTTATGAACACTGACTTTTCTGAAACAACAACATCCTGGCAATTTTATTTCCAACACTAATTTATGGTATTGTGCACTATTGGATTTTAAGCTTTTAAGAAATAGCTGAGGTATATTCCGGTACGCAACGCAGCCGTCGGTGTTGACAGTGGTGGCGACACGTAGGTAATTGGCGTCGTGATGGCAAAAACAGTAACGTCATTAACAACGGTATTGGTGACGGCCAGTAGCAGTTGTGATACGGGCAGGAGAAAGAAACTTGGAAGAGCACGAGACAATTCCCAGCAGAGATGCAGAGGGTGACCCAAGGCATCTAGAGGGCGGGGTGGGGGTGGGGGTGGGGGAAGAGGAAGGGCGAGGAGGAGCCTCTCCTCTCGTAATGAACGGAACGGTCGATTGCCCCGCGCCGCTTGGCGCGTTTCCTCTTTTTAAGGAAGGCGACTCTCGGTGTCCCCATTCATTAGTGGGACCTCTTCGTGTTTGCTCAAGCAAGCGCAGTGGTAAGACAGCGAGTTGCTGTAAATAATGTTCGAAATAAACAGTTTCGTTTCCATCTCCCACGATATTCATAGTGTCTATTGATAATATTGTAGAGTGAATATTTCTTTTCGATTTACATTAGATTGTGGTTCTATTGGTTTTCTTTCTGAGATCAAGTAACTTACATATCATGGAACTTTCACCTGTGAATTATTATTATTATTATTATTATTATTATTATTATTATTATTATTATTATTATTATTATTATTATTATTATGGGATAGATTGGATCTCACGCAACCATCTCTGGGCAGAGTCAACCCACCGCCAGTCTAGTCAAGCGCTTACCGTCACAAATTCTGTTTCTGTATGAAGCTGTAGAAGGAAACTGTAGGAAGAGGAGAGAAAGAGACAAATAAAGAAAGAGGATGAAAGAGAGTGAGAGAGAGAGAGAGAAAGAGAAAAAGAGAGAGATGAAATATGACATAACTGTAGCAAGTTGGTAAAGAATTGCGATTGTTGAAACGTGTGTGTTTCATTCAGAGTTTTCCATACCATAACGTATCCTACATTATTATTATTATTATTATTATTATTATTATTATTATTATTATTATTATTATTATTATTATTATTATTATTATTATTATTATTATTTTCTGTGTCACTTTGCCTCTCTTTCAATTGACTTTTGCACTTTGTGAAGACCAAATTTCATGCAGATAGCATTGCTGAAATCACTGACAATAGACATAATTTGGGAGAGAATCGCTTCATTCTTAGCACTCACTTTAAGATCATCCCACATGTGATACTGGTCTTTTATCATCATGGAGCTTTTAACCAAAGTCAGTGTGTGACAACTGGATAGTGTAATCAAGCTACTTCGACCTATTTATATTCAAACCGAATATCATAAATCAACCTGTCTTTCCCCTTTTGCCCCTTTACTATCTTTAGTTATATCGAAATGATTCAGTCATGATAATTTTCTTTTGCTGATCTGATAGGCTGCCTATACAGGATCTCGGCAGTGCGATTGTTTATAATTTCCAAAATTATCCAAAATTGGAAGCAAATTATTTGCAAAGGGATTAAGATATCAAAAGAAAAAATTTATTCTATGCAGACGACGCTTTAATATTCCAGGAAACAGAAGATTATTTACAGTATGCACTATTCACTTAAATGATTTATGTAAAAAATACGTGGTTGAAATATTGAAAGGAAAAACAAAAGAGATGACATTTTGGGGAAAACATCTAATACGATCCAAAATTATTTTGGATTAAATAATTTTTGAGCAAGTTTCCAGTTCCAGCTATTTAGGTTGTCAAGTCGATCAAGATACCAGTAAAGACATCAACATTAAATTGGCAAGGTTCCAAAGAATTTGTGGTACTATACACAATACAAGGCAAGATACAAGAATAAAGTTCTATAAACCTATGGCTGCTCCAACTCTTCTGTACGGCAGCGAACGTTGGGTACCAACAAAAAGAACCAGCCACTGAATAGAAGCAGTAGAATACAAGCCACTGAAATGAAGTTTCTGAGAAGAACGCTAGTCTGCCCGAAATATGATCATATTCGTTACGAGAAGATTAGGGAAAAACTACATGCCGAAGAAATTGGAAGCAAAATAACCAAATACCGAAACAACTGGTCTCAACATACGCAACATACTCAACATACGCAGTACAAGACTACCTAATTTAGCATTACTTTATTAACCGCATGGAAGAAGAGACGTGGGCAGACCCAAAAAACGATGAAAGGAAAACTTGTGAATACGGAAGAGGTTCAAGCCTAATCCCTGAAGTGCAGAAGGAGAAGAAGAGTAGAAGGGGCTAGTCAATAAATAAAATAAAATGGGACTGCTTTTAATTAAGGTAGAATTCAAGATAGAAATATTACGATTTTTCAAGGTTTAACATTTCTTAAATGTCCATTATTTTGCCTTTTTGACGAAGTGAATAATTTTAAAGTTATAATTAGGGTCAAAAAGAGTGATTAAATTTAATCAAATGATTAGCAAAGGTGGAATTATCTAAATTTTGCTTCCAACAACTAATACAGGCACGCCCGAGCTACTTGCCCGCCTGGAGAGTCCGGCGCTCCTACGGGCACGGGCTACTTCCCCTGACTCCGCACTCATTTCCCCTCCAAATCCAGAAAGGGGCGTACATGCGCACGCTGAAATGGCGTGAGGCGGTGAATAGTGGCTTCATACGAAAATATGTTTACCAGATTTTTTTCTATCAAATAACCGAGAATTGTATTATGTTTGTATTCTTCACTATTTATTACTATTTTATGTTTACTTTCTTACTAAATTATCCCTTATATAAACATCTTTGTCAGGAATTTGTTTAAATGGCGAATTCTTTCGTTGTTGTTCTAGTTTTCTGTTGTGTTATTAAATTATTCAGATATTTGTTGAATTTAGCAATAATGTGAAATAAATTAACAAGTCTCTGTAAGTTAACAATTCTTTCTTACGGACGGAAATCGCCTTTAACAGACAAGAATATTTGTCAGTTAAACCTTCTAACCTGAACGTAGAAAGTTCATGCTTTTATATCACTCTTAAGTAAACAGGATTACAAAATCAAGACTCTTAAGATTCAACTTTTTAAATTTTACTCTCAATTGAGAATTTGAAAGCGGACTGAAGTATTATTTCATAGGTTCAAGTATTATTAGGAGTGTGAATCATTTAACAGTGGCAATTATTTGTTCACAATTACAGTTTTCAAGCATGATAAGGTAAAACTAGTGCACCGCTGCGATGTAGGATGGCTGGAAAGAGCTCTTCTCTCACTTTGGTCAGAGGCCTAAAAAGTAACCGCCTTTCTGCGCACTCTAGTACCTAAACTGTTTTTCATAAATAAAAGATAATATAAGCATTTTGCAGGACATTTTATCGGCTTTAACGTTGTAAATAACCCTTGTTTCAGTAAAACGCATAGTTTTGAAGATATAAGCAAACAACTAAAAGCAGAGAGAATTTTTAGGTTTATTTTGCGATTTCCTCCATAAAGACGACCTTTTTTGAAGTGGCGAACATCAAATTCGAATTTATCCCCCCTAAAACTACATAGAACCATTGAAAAAAAAACTTCTGAATTTTTTTTCCTGGAGTGGTCCCTTTCGAGGACCAGTTGAATGAACTATTAGGTAATATCAAAATTGTTGCACAAATTACAACAATAAAATATCGTAAGTGTAAATTAGGGGTACATGAAACACTAGACGTAAAATATTATAAAAATTAGCACCATTATCAATACGCATTAGCACTTTTACTCGGTAATTAAACAAATTTGTGAAGAACGCGGCTTGAAGTTCACTGGCCAAAAAACGAATGTATATGTTACAAGAGTATAATGTATATATCGCAAGAGTGACAGACAAATATGACACCGAATAAAAAGCATCTCTCTTTTTTCAATATTGAATTTAATATTACTGTTCCTAACTACCAAACTTTGATGGAACATATGTATCCGTCGTCCCAAGTCTTCCCAGAGTGAGAATGTCTCCTTCGTAGGCCTACTTCTCGTCGTGTGGGTAGCAAATGACTCCTCCATTTCCCAAACTGCAATTCCAATCAGTGGCGCAACCAAGGGGACGAGTGTTTCATCACCCTCTGGAAGCTGATGATATATTCATAAATATATTTTTATTAATTTTCCATAGTAACGAAAGTCATTCAATACATCAATTGTACACGTTATAAGTAACTACAAGTTAACGAATAACAATGCACTTTAACTTCAGCATAAATAAAAAATTGAATCCAACTGAACCTACTCCCCTTTCTCCATAGAAAAATCCTGGTTGCCCCACTGCTCCTAATCCTTCAGTAGCAATATTATGAGCGTCTTCGATTTTCCCAGATCGAACAGCCGAATCCTAATGATCGGCGCTCAATACGCGTGGGCGGGGCGGAGGGGGTGCGGGCGCGCGCGGCACGACTCGGTGCGACAGTCGCCTGCGCTGCCCTGCTCCGAATGCGCGCGTTACGTCTCTAGCAACAGTTGCTCCCTCCGCTCGAGGTGGGGCCTTCAGCCTCTGTTGTTCGGTGACGGTCGTTCTGTGTACTGCCTCCTCCGTCCACAAGAAGCAGTCCTTACGTTTGGACGTCTCAAACTTAAGAATTCGCGCGTGGTTCAATAACCAAAGTTTTGTCAACCTACCACTTCATCCTACTGGAAGCAGCTTACCTGTCGATATCTCTGAGCGAAGAATGTTCACCACACAAATGAGAGCGGTTTTTTTTTCGATTGACAGGCGAATTTCAGTTTATACTGCATGTGACGTATTGTTATTTGTGATTGAATTAAAGGAAAAGTGTTCAATTGAACTACATTAAATTAAAGCAACAGAACGTTAAAGAAGTCTCATGGTGTTTCATCTCAACTGGTTGGTACTGCAAGCCGTAACTTCCGACAAACTCCACCTGCCAAGTGTGTCCTTCTGCTCACAGCATCTAAGAAATATGGGTAAATCATTTGAGAAGTTCAATTTCCTTAGCTTTCGCTATGTAATAGTGTTCACTGACGACTTCTCTTGCGTATCTTTCAGCCTCAAATGGGAATGTTTTGTCACGTTGAGAAGTAGGTGAATATTACTAGCCCAAATCATAAATATCCTCAGAGATCTCTTACCATATAATATTTCCTCGCTCTTCCACATTTCAGTGTCTCTTATGGCTTCAACATTTACAAACCAAAACAATTCCTGTTAACATTTGAATCTGCATTCATACATCGCATTTCAATGCAGGGTGTCTCATTCTGGCCTATTGTTTACCTAGTAAATTCAAGTACTCAGCTATTGGCTATTCGGTACGAATGTCACTTCAAATCTATTTATTACTAAATTACATAATAAAATGTTCCAATTTTTAAAATTACGAAGTGCTTTTTTTAAAAAAAAGTAAAAACAAGAGACCTGCAGATTGTGTCAGAGCTGTAGGCAGTTCTTTATTATAATAGAGCCGCAATTGCTTCATTGTTTTTGTATTGTCAGAAGGTACGCCTAAAAGATGATTCACTTACCATGCTTCAAGATAGTAGTCAGACTCGAAACATATTTTCCATCTTTTCTGTCTTGGAATTAAAGGTATTTGAAAAACAAAACATGCATTCTAACCTGGATGTGATTCCTTAAATACATGTTCGCATCGGTATTTTTAAGCAACCGTTTTACTTACTCATTTTCTCGTTTTACGTTTTACGACGAAAGTGGAAAAGAGAAAGTATTGTAATCGTACGTCGTAAATCGGTGTTTTTTCGACGGAAAACTCTTATTCTCAGGACCTGCTAAAGAACAAGAGGATAAATCTTGTTTAACGAACATAAGGTATCCAAACATTAGGTATCCAAAGTGAATGCTTCCAATTCCACTGACAGTTGCTCACTGCTTTGTGAGCTCTCAGTTTGAAAATCTCTTTCCAACTTGCTAGTAAGCTTGAAAGTAACTGAATACGGCTATACGCGCTGAAGTGATATGAGATGATAAATGAGTGAGCTTAAATAATTCATTCACAATTCTCGTAAATCAAATGGTACAAGGAAATTGATACTACAACTTGAACTAGAACTTCTACGGTCGTAATGACACGCTGGTAAAGTAGGAGAGAGAATTATTCTGGGTATCAACAGCTGTTTTATAGAAATAGTTAGTGTATCATTTTGAAAATGTCTATTTAAGATGGATTAGAGCTCCAATTAATTATTGTGTTTTGAAGGAAATTTCATATTTTCATGTTTTATAACTTTTTCCCAGAGGTAGAATATCCAGACTTTTTCGATAATTATTGATAATTGATTTTTCAATAATGTATCTCTATACTATTATTGTAATAAAAATCCAAAACAATTTTTTCTGTTGAACTAAACAATGAGTAGAAAGAAAATAAATTACCGAAAAATAAATCAGCAATATTATACCAACTAAATCATTCTTTCAAGAAAGAAAAAAGTACTAAAAAGCTATGTAAGTAACAAATAAGCGATCTAGGTCTTTATTACTCGTATTTACAAGAGAAAATTGTAAATTTCGAAGAATCTTATTTTATTGTTTCATTCTTCTCATAAAATAGAATTGCTTAAATATATTCAATTTTTACTTTCTCGTACACTCAGTACATTGGAGCAGATATGTGTTTATTATGTTAGCCAAGGAAAAATCATCGAAATAAAGTTTCACGATGAAACGAAACTTTCATGACAATGACACCCGGCGTCGCTCAGAGAAAACAAGAGGCCTGGGGCAGTAAGTACATGCACGGGTCTCCTTACTTCAAGGAATATTTCCGCCCCACCCCTTCCCCCATATATGGACAGATTTCATTTCTCCAAGCGACAGAAATAACTTGTAGCGGTTAATTTGAGTTACAAGTAAATATTTTTAATTTATTTTAAAAATTATTTTTTATGTTATTTATTTTATTTTATTTAAAAAAATTTAATTCGAGGCCTGGGCCAACTGCCACCCCACTTTTGGGCGCTCCTCTCCACGCTCCCTCCTTCGCTTCTATTTAATGGTCCTAATCCCTTCAGAGTTAGTCCAATGCCTTCCGACACGCATACCCTTCCGGCCCAGTGTACGCACGCTAAAGGTCGTTGCCAAGGCGACCACTTGGCCACGCCCAACCAGCTGATACGTCGGTCGACCTTCTTGCTCCTCATGTGATCTGCGATCGATGTCGCAATCCTTCCTCGTTAACACGTGTTCTTTCGTGCAATTCCATACACAGAAGAAACCAAACAGCTAGAGTTTGGTCCAGAATCTTTTTGAAATGTGAGTATTCCGCTTTATCCAGCGCACTGATCGAAGAAGAAGGCTTCCAGGTGGTGTTGCAGTTGAATACAAATGTTCCGATATAGTTTTATATTTGAACAAATTAAATTGCTTACTTTTGTTAATGACATGAGGCGACCTGTAGTTCTCTAGCTTCAACTATTTGCGATCTGAGTACCGAAACCGGATCATTCAATGAGGGATGGTGGTTGGTTGGTTGTAAGTGATTCCTGACGCGTCAACTACGCAGGTCATTAGTCTTGTGTGTGCAGTGCAGGCGGGAGGTGGCGGTGTTCTTCCCCCGCTGGATGGCGAGATCCGATGCCGACCTACCGTTGGCTAGCGGGGTTCCCCCAACCAGGTATCTCCCATCAGCGGGGCATCGCCCCAGCCGGGAGAAGCCCTAAGCTTCCGACCGGTCTCCCGACAGGTGTGGTAGTGTAGTGCATGTTAGTGTAAGTGTGTGTGTAAGGGGAGAGGATAGGACAAAGAAGAGGAAAGAAAGATGCGCGCAGTCCGTGGCCCGTTTTGTAGGGTACTGCTCCGGCATTCGCCTGGTGTTGATCGGACAAACCACGGAAAACTACCGATCAGAGCAGCCTGCCTCTAGAATTCTCCTCCAGACAGCGACTAAATTCGACCTAGCTGACAAGCTAGTGTCGAAAATCTTGCCACTGGGGATGGAGGCCAAAAACGTGCTTGCGCCACATTTCCTCCGAAAACATTTTGAAACATGAAGGTAAGTACACGCAGGGCCGAATTTACTGCGGTGGGGGCCCCTCGGCAAAAATTTTGTGGTGGTCCCCTTTGTTGTGAGATCTCAGGGAAAAAGTTGAAAAACACTTTGTAACTATTTATATTCATTAATTTTTGGTAACCATATAATACATGCATTTAATTATGTTAAAGAGGCACTTTCCTCACATTCCTTACAGCAAAATCGTCAATCGCATCGTCAAAAGTAATTTTTCTGTGAATTCTTGCTACTTAAAATGGCGAGATCGTTGAGATGATATTGAGTCATTGTCGTTGCAAACTGTTTTTAATATTTCCAACTTTTAAAACGATCTTTCATCTGTGTAGTTATCAAAATAAGACACATTTTCTAACTGATTTTTACATAGGAAAAAATCCTGGACTTGCTTGTGTATTATTGAACCGACATATTATGTTGCGGCTGAAATATCAATTTTTTCTTGCAAATAGTTTGTAAAATTCAACAAGCTCAATCCCAAGATTTTCGTCGACATCTTTTATGTAAATTCGAATTAACAATTTTTCTTGTTCAATCAATCCTTCTGGTCCCAAATTCTCGACCCTTGCCAAGAAACCAAAAAATGTACTGACCAATTCATATGCTGATATCTGTTGATTCAACGATGTTACAAACTTATCAAAGAAATGGAGGTAATTTTCGATGAACAAACCTTCGAGATGGTGACAGGTCAACGTCTGGTGCATGTCCGTAGTTCAGTGGGATTAAGCAAAGATTTTGGCGATATCCTGAATATCGCGCACTCTGAAGTTCCCGTTTTTTCCATTCTTGACAGTCAGTTCGTCAGTTCATGTCAGAACACTCGTAGTCGAACAGTTCGTAGTATCGACAGTCAGAATAATCAGTTCGTAGTATGAGAATTTGTCACGCTCTTTCTCGGTGAAACCTTTTTGTGACTTTAGAGCTGCAGCAGCTGTTTTCAAATCCAGCTTGCAGTTCTGAAGAAGTTTATTTCTGGCGTTTACTCTATTAGTATGTCGCTCCAAAATACGGCATAAAGGCCAATTTCTAAGTCACACATTTGTTTAAGCAAACAGTGTGTGATGAGATTTTGTGTAACATCTTCGGATATCAACAATAGTGTATTTTTATTTCCAAATATCCGAGCACTAATGCTGTGGTACCATCCGCATGACAAGACCAACGGGTGGTATATATTTTATTTGGGACATTAAGGTGATATTTGTCTGAATCCAACTGAGATCTTTGCATATTCTCTACAAGTGTCTTGTACCTATTTCTAGAAAACGTAAAACGTACGTAAATTTCGTCCAACAAATTGAAAAGAAGTATTGCTGCAACACAACATTCCGCAGCAGCTTTGCCAACGAGATTCGTATAGCGAATGGGCAGTGCAAGGGTTCCGCTCAGCTAATTCGTTGTCCGATTTTATGAGAGCTTTAAGACCACTGCAACACCCGCTCATCGGCGCAGCACTGTCGTAAGACATCGGCGCAGCATCGGCAGCAGCGTTGTCGTAAGACTGTCCTCGACAATGTTTAATATTGACATTATTTGCTTTTAAATTGTCATAAATATCCTACGCTTTGTGACCTTCATTAGACAAGAACAATAAAAATCTCTCAACAGGAGTACATTCTTCTATTCCAGAAGAGAAATTTCAAAAATCCTTAATTTGCCACAATGTACAATCGCCTACATCGTTCGGAGATACGCAAGCAAGACAGAATAGAACATAGTGCCTAATTCTAAGGAAAGTAAGGGTAAATAAGCAATAAATTTTGGGCTCTTATCCATGTTGTCCTTCGGAATAATACTTCCTACCGCGACAACATGGAAACGAGAATTTAAATAACTGTATTTCCCACTGAATTCTAGAAGACGTGCACAGATAATGAAGTTACATTTATGTCCAGAAGCAAAACAAGGGGCCATCTCAGCATTTGCGCAATGAATCAGGGAAACTGGACGAAAAACCTGATCGAGATGGGGGTCATTGACCCAGAAGCTGGGATACAATACTTGTTACATATTGTTTAGAATTATACAGTCCAATGGTAAATAATACATTAAATATCACTATTCAAATTAATATTACTTTCCTTGTGATTCTCAGTATAGTTTCTAATTGTATAGAAACAGTTATGCAGCAGAAACGATTTCACTTTGGATTAAATTTCACTTTTCTATCGAATTTAATCGTTTAATGTCATCCGGCAAAGTGTTGTAAAATAATGTACATGTAATGTAGATGTAATTTTTGTTGACGAGAGCAATTTTACCTTGTGGCAATCAGAACGTAGAATTGCGCAATGTAAACAACACTTGGAAAAAATGAAATTGCTGCAGAATATAAAACTATTATTATTATTATTATTATTATTATTATTATTATTATTATTATTATTATTAAGAACGGCGGCGACAGTATCATGTTATAAAGGTGTATATCTTCGTCTAGATCTGGGGAATTGCGTTTTGTACAAGAAACGATGACGGAGAAAGGTAGCAGGAGAGGTGGCTCAGGGCATCAACTGATGTCTCTGCAGTGCTTCTGACCGGAAGGTCCTAGCTTCGAGCCCCGACTGTAGCAGGATTTTCTAGCTAGGTCGAGTTCTGTCGCTGTCTGGAGGAGAATTCTAGCAATCGGCTTCTATAATCAGTAGTACCACGGAAAACTGCCGACCAGAGCAGCCGTTCGCCAGGATTCTCCTCCAAACAATGACTGCATCCCAACTATGTACTCAGAGTCGCCACTCTCGGGAGGCGAGCCCAACGATCTCCAGGTGAATGATGCTGCAATGGCAACCATTTTGCCACTGAGCTATTGCAGACTGTCCATGTTTTGAATTCATTGCCAACTGAGCAAGGAGACGAACAGGGTTCAATTTAGGCCCCGTCCTCTTTCGTACATACATAAAATAAATACCCTCGTAGATCAGAGAAGGAAGAATAGTTCTCTTTGCTCAAGGTACAAATATTCTTTATAAAAAGAAATAAGTAGTGCGTTAGCCCAAACAGCTTCATGAACCACTTTGATGATGACGTAACGGGGATCGCCCATTGAGACGGTTCCGTATACTCCGATTCGGCGAGTAGCTAGCGACCACCCCCCGAACCCTGAGTAGAGTGAATGAGTTGCTTGCTATTTGCCGAGCGACGAACATTCGGCGCTCGCCCTGTCCAGTGCATGTCAGCCATTTGCACGTAACAAGGAAGGCGAACATTCGCCGAGCGCATCAGCTGCTCGGGATTGGCCGAGCAGTCCCTAGTTAATAAAAATAACTAGAGGTGCTATACAATGGCACATACTTTCTCGTACAAAATTGTTCTAATTTCCTAGTTGTGGTCTGGCTTTAAGGTCGTGCTCCATTCTCTCGCCAGCTGCTATCTATTACATTACCAGCTGCCCAAAGTACATTTATTGACAATTTCTCAACTTTTTGCTTTCCTAGTAGTACAACTGAGTCATTATTTCAAGAATATTAAACAGGAGTGAAAACTCGTCATAAATAGAAGTTTTCATTGAAAAATTCGAAGTAGTTTTTTATTATAATGGCGATTAATATTTACTGTAAATGAGAAATTTAACTCTTTTTCACAGGAATCTATTGAGTTTTCGAAAAACTTCACTTCAAGTCATTTGAAGCGCTTCCAGTCACAAACGTAATACTGCATACAAATCGATGGAAATGTCCATATTAACGGCGTGAGAAGTATTTCAAGAAAATTACATTCGTGTAATTTTTGAAAAAACAACAAAAGAATTCACTAAAATGAACTTCACATCGTATTAAACAGAGCAATTAGCAGTATCCGTTGGTAAATATTGAAGAAAAATTTGGAACCGTGATCTCCTGACCTACTCCACCAAGTGTATTTTGCTCTTATCTTACAAGAAATTTAAAGAAAAAAAATTTGGAGCCGTTTTTGAGAAAATTTTGAAAATGTCCGGGGGACTTCATGTAAAGTACACCCAAATTTTAATTTTTTTTCAAAATTTCAAAGCTTCAATTAGAGCGAGATAGAAAGGGGATTCTTCAATTTGGAGAAGATCGTACGAATGGTTTAGGCGCTAGGAGTGTTCACAGACGGACGGACGGAAAGACGAACAAAGGTTTGCTTCTAATTGTTTTTTCGGCATCAAGGACCCACAAAACAGGGATTTTGGGTACACCACGAGTTAGAGGATTTTTTCTCTTAATTTAGCAACTGGTTTTATTCACTTTTTCGCCACCAGAGCCCGGCAATGAAATTTTTCCGCCAAAAATTCGTCGTTTTTTGGCACAGTATTACATAACTTTCCCTATACTACATATATTACTCTATATACGTACGTATACGAGAAACAAAAATGAATAAAACTTTATTGTAATCATAACCCTGAAAATAATTAACACTCGAGTTTTTAAGAAATGAGATATTTGTTTTTTTCTTTCACTTTTCGTTTAATCTATGTACATTTTATACGTTGCTCATGTTAACTGTTTTTTTGAAATTGCTATCAGTTAATGAAGCACGTGAAGAATTTGCAAATTTCATTTTCGAGAAAAATTTTTCACTAACATATGTAGATTCAAAAGCCCACTCTGTAGTTGTATAACACGCTCGCTGATCAATAGGGTTTTATGCAACTAATTTATAATGTTAAGGTTTATTGCTAAAATACGTGTTGCTTAAATGTAAAGAACAATTTCCAATATGCAGGAATGCAAAAAAGCAACATAATACAAAAGTTTTTTTTTGTGAATCAGCGTTATCAATTTATAAGAGAATCAAAGTTAAGTTTTGAAAATTACTTTATAATGAAGGCATTTGACTTCTATGCGAAAAAAGGTAGTCAGCTGTGCGGTTTGCCGCCACCCTCTTACGATTCGCTCGCTGCGATTGGCTGAATGTGAGATGTAATTATTCGTGGCGAAAAACCTAATGTGTTTTAATCTATGCCGTAAAATGTCACTTTATGAACGATTTCTATTAAAGAAAACGGTCGTTTATAATAGAGGCAAACGAAAAAAAACTTTATGCTGGAATATTTCTCGCGTTTGATTTAAATACGGATAATATAAATTAATTCTGAAGTAGGAAACAAGTTCTTAAGTAATTAACTAAACCTACATACTTGAGAGCGTTTACCCTGCTATCCGAGAATTGTTGATATCGCTGGAAAAGTGTGTACGTAGTGTACGTGCCTACCTGCTCTATATTTTGGATCCGGCATAGATATTTTAACAGTTGACAGGCTGCACACAATACACAGTGACGTCATACGAGGAATTGCTTTCCTTGTTTTGTGCACCTTTGTAAAAGTAAGCAATGTAAATGTTCATATATTTTTATATAATACGATAAATAAAATATTCAATATTTGTAAAGTAAACGCGTCAGGCGAGCCCCACAATTTAAGAGGCGCGGTTTGGCCAGGCCTGCCATAGATTAAAATACATATTTAATCCACAGTTCACGGCAGTTGTAATTGTGATCGTCTCTCGGAGATTTTTAAGGACGCAGTGTCGCGCTAATGGCATTTTTAACAGGGGTCAACACATTTCTCCTTTAAAGGAACATGGAATTCCCAACCGGAAAACTCAAGAGCCTTGTCATGTTGAATCACAGTTGCGGAGACCCCTTATCGTTTGCAGAATACTACATGGAATCCGAAACTGAACGCATTCGCCTGTTGTGGCTTTATGAGCTAGTGTTTCTCAAAACACCGTATAGCGGTAGGCGGCGATCATGAAAGCAAAGTCTTACAGTTCGAGCGTATCAGTGTTTGAGTTATCACGGATTCGATCCCGAAAAGATGCCGAACATTTGCCGTACTTCGTGTGTTTAACATGGCGATTTCCTGGTGCCTATGGTAATGGAATTCTATACGCCGACTTCTGTACGACCACTTCCAGAGGAATGCCGGATCAACTCTACATTCGGCCACGGATTATTCAATATATGCGGCCACAGACCGCGTGCCATCGTTCCTTAGCATCATCATAATGAATATACCGCCATTTCCCCCAGTCTGGGGCACCAATAGGAAGTACGATCCGGTCTATCCCACATCGACTCAATTGGCACAAATCGACAGTGAGATTTTGAGGGCCCTGCGGTTGTGTGGGACTAACATTACGAGAACGAAAATGCACACAATATACAAATGAAACACCTGGACAACAGGGCTATTCGTATTTATGTTTTACAAAAGTGTGAATTCATACGGTTTAAATGTGTGCATCCATTCTGCAGCCCCAACAAAGGAATAGGGTTCACGCGAACGAAGAGGACATCATACATTGCTTTATTTTCAGATGTTAAACAATTTTTTAACGTAATGAATGAAGTATGTGGTCACACGTAATACATTACAATACCACTTTTCAAAACTCCTTTCCACATAGCAACCTATTTCTGTCCTATTATTAGTTTTTAGTCAAACAATTCTATTATACGAAATGAATAAACTTAGTACTTCGAGGTGTCTCCACTGAAAATATTACAACCTAATTAATACCATGAAGTTTGTTCTTTGCTTTAAAAAGCGTTTCATATAAAATAACCATTACAAATGTCCATATTAGCTCAGTAAAGGAACTTATAAAGGAAAAAAATATGTTCATAAAAATCCTGATAATTGAAATTTCAATGTCAAACTGCAGTGTCTGCGATATTTCCTTATTTCTAAGAGCTCTCGTGCAAACAAGCAAACCGACTTCTCATTACTGAATGCGTAATAGATTTGAATGGAAGCATGAATCTTTAATGATGTCTTCAGATATGGAAACCTGAACTAACAATTAAAGTATAAGAGACATTAAAAATTTTTGAAGTCTTCCAAAAAGCTCTTATGACACTAGATTGTGTGATTCTTAATTTGGTTAAAATAAATACTTAAATCAAAACATTAACGAAATTTATTATAATTACTAAAAAGAATAAAATATTATAATCCATTAATATAAAGGCTTATAATTTTATTAATACAATTTTATGTTTAATGTTCACAAATAAGCATCAGAAACACTGCACAAAAAGGAAAATTTGTGCTAATCTTAACCGTGAAATGTAGGCAGGCGCACAAGCTAGCAGTTAACATCTTCATGGGTGCATGAATCAGGTTGCATGATTTCTGTTTCGAAAAATATTCACCTTGAGTCGCATTATTATCCAGAAACCGTGTAAATAGGACTTAACATTTTCTGTGAGAAGAAATATGCAGGTACTATGTGGAACATGGTCCCAATAACACAGACGTTCTTCGAAACCAGAAGATTCTATCTTGATTGTGAGGAGAGAGAGAGGAGAGAGGGAGAGGAGAGAGAGGAGAGGGAGAGGAGAGGAGAGGAGAGAGAGGTTAGAGAGGGGAGAGAGAGGTTAGAGAGAGGAGAGAGAGGAGAGAGAGGTGAGAGAGAGGAGAGAGAGAGGGAGAGAGAGTGTGAGAAATACAGAGAGAGAGAGAGAGAGAGACAAAGATACAGTAAAAGAAAGTTATCAAAAGCGAATTCCTTTCATTTCCTCCCCACACCATTTGCTTCCCGCTCTCCCTCAATACGAGATAATGTTCTTCATCGTCCTTCTCCTTTATTCGACTCTGACGTGAGACTCTTTCGATCAATCTGCTACAAGATTGATGTCTGTTTCATGAGGCGTAGAATAATGTAATACATGAAAACGAGACAAGTTGCTATACTTTCTCCGAAGGGAAATGATGCCAAAGTAAGCTTTTGTGTGACTGTCGATCCATCGTCTTCTGCAAGCGGGAGCTACGACTGTTGTTACGTCTACAGCGTGCGTTTCAAACTCAAACATCAAACTTGACTGAGAGTGACGCCTGAGTGCCTTTCTCTTGAGACTGTGAACTCCTACATTAGGAAATCCATGGAAGTGGCAACATACCTCAATCTCATGTTGAAGTGAATAATAAGTCTGGTTAAGATAAATTGAATAGACAAATATTGTATTCGTATTTTGCAGATTCTCCAATTATCTTTGGTAAAATTTGGTCTATGGGCAAAATTGCATTTTCTATCAATAGACATTTTATAATTAAATTACTAATAAAACATTTAATTAACTTATTTAATTAAAAATGTATAATAAGACTACAGGACGTCTCTTGAAAGGAAACATTAATTTAGAGGTAACCCTCTGGTTCTCAATTCCTTTAAATCTCAGGTGAAGCCGGTCCAACTGTTTCGCCATATTCCTCAAAGAAAACCAGAGGCAGTTTTAATTTAAAATGGTCTGAGAAATAATTCGAAAAGCGGCAACTCGTTCTGAGGAAAGTCTTCGTAGCAGGACGGTCGAAACATTGGCATCTATGCCTACACTGTCAGAAATTACATTAAATTTAATGTAGATTTAATATACAACTATACGTGAATTTTAATGTGCCTAGTATATTAAAAGGAAATTAATGTACATGTACATTAAATTTAATGCGTAAATTAATATCAATGTAGATTTAATGTACGACTGTTGACTTACCTTACTTGCCTGCATTAATTTAATTGTACGTACATGAAAATTACTTTCATGTACTTAACACTAAAACTAATGCAGAAATTTCTGAGAGAGTAGGACGCGCCGTCTCTCGGGCATCCAAGGAGATCCCACAGCAAAATAACACTATACTACGCCAATTTTCTAAGATATCGAATCACATAATAAAACTTACATTATTGCTAACTCTTTAACAACAATCTATTAATCACAGCTTCAACTATTAATGGCGATGCGTAGTACAATTTGTAGGCGTTCTTCTGATCCATAAAATAAAGCGATGATACATCAAAAAGAACCCCAAACAAATATAGGGAGAACTTCAAAATTGCAGGCGCACTGTAAACCGCACATGCAATTGGCCGTGTTTAGCTGGTCGCGTCTCGCGAGGTTGAGAAAGCTAGTGTGTGTGTGTGTGTGTGTGTGTGTGTGTGTGTGTGTGTGTGTGTGTGTGTGTGTGTGTGTGTGTGTGTGTGTGTGTGTGTGTGTGTGCACGAAAATGTATTGAGAATTCGACCGCAAGACTTCTTGTATATGTACACGACGAAAACTGTAATATAAATATTATTTAAGAAAATTTGTTGCCAAACTGAGGTCTTTTCAGCGACCCCACACGTAAATCAGCATTTTCCTTAAAAATCCCAAACTTTTCAGATAATGTTATAGAACACAATTTTTCAAGCACTTTTCAATTAACATAGTAGTTTAATTTTTGTCACAGTAACATGATCATCTTACATACAAGTTTGATTGAAAAAATGCCTATATTCTTCAGTTTTCTTTATGTCGGCCCCTAAGAGTTTCACTGAAATGCAGCATTCAGAAATTAGAGAGAAGCAGACCCATTTTAAGATGGAAATGAGCCCGTTTTTGAGGAAATCTTCTTAACGTACTTTTGGAAAACTGTCACGATTTCGTTCCAACGTCCGTGAAAACTACTGATACGTACTGAAAAAAATTGTACATAGTGTTGTTTTGCACGGGAATTTTTATTTGGAGTGTGGTAAATTTTAAAATCTCAATGTACTTCGGCAAGGATGTTAAATACATTAATCTATGTTTTTCAGGGGCGGTTTCAGGCCCATTTGGAAGTTAGTGCTCGTACAATCACTGTATTTATTCCTTCCGTTGTTTCTCAAATTCCTTCACAAATTTTTTTAAATAAATAGTGATATTTATTTGTCTAAAAGCTGTTCGGCCTAGTGTAAACAAATCAAAAGAGGAAACCTTTTTTAATGCAGCTAGGGGAGCAGGGAGAATCTCCTCCCTTGACTGACATCTATTGACTTCTTTTTGAACCAGAAGAACGCGTATTGGGCAGTGAATCACGTAACACACTGGTGAGCAAAGGTCAGCCCAGAGGGTCAGGCGTGGGCAGAGCAGCAGACTTGTGTAATCTTACAATTTGGGCGGATAGAAACGAAAGGAAAACTGAAGTGATATTAGATTTCGTCTCTTATCCCATCCCAAGTCGACACATGTAATCTAATTTGCTCTATGTTGAATTTGAAGTAATTTATGCATCTTCTTCCCTCCTCTTAAGAAACATGCACAAGCCACCACTGATTTCTTTCTCTAAACAAAAACTGTACGTATGCATCATAAAAACATCGCCTACAACCCGAGAATCGCCCCGTCTCCTACTCTACTGAACAACACCGCGCGGTCCCAGATTGAAGATAAGGCCCGGCCCGACCCGGCCCGGCCCGTCCCGACGCGGCGCGCCCGTCGCCAGAGGAAGTCCGTCGACCAGACAAGGCCGACAGCTGCAGGAGGCGGGGCCGGAAGTCGACTCACGCCGCAGCCACTGGCGCCGCCTCCCGGCGCGTCCCAGCGCGTGGCTCAGTGCAGAGCAGCTGACGGGAGGGCGAGGGCGGGGCAGCGCAACCACAGGCAGCAGGGATGCCCGCGAGGTAAGCCGCCAGGCACAGCCGGAGGCCTCGCGAAAGTCGTGGGCGAGGTGGGCGTGTGGAACGCTGCGGCGCGGTGCCCTCGTGCTTCGGAGGATGATTGGTTGATTGTGAGTGATTCCGGGCGCGTCAACCAAGGTCATTAGCCCCGTAAGCGCTGTGCACGTTTTGTTTTACTCGGGAGGTGGCGGTGGTCTTCTCCCGCTGGATGGCGAGATACGACGCCGACCTACCGTCGGTTAGCGAGTATTTTCCCAACCAGGTTTCTCATTAGTGGCACCGCCTCACCTGGGGCAGCTCTAAGCTCCCAACCGGTCTCCTGGCATGTGTGGTAGTGTAGTGCATGTGAGTGTAAGAAAGGTGAGGATAGGACAAGGAAGATGAAGGAAATATTGCGTACGGTCCGTGGTCCGTTCGGTAGGATGTTGCGTCGTGGTCCGTTCGGTAGGACACTCGTCTGGTGTTGATCGGAGAAACCACGGAAAACTACCGATGAGAGCAGCCGGCCGCTAGAATTATCTTCCAGACAGCGACAAGGTTGTGTCGAAAATCCTATCACCGTCGGTTCTCCAACCTAAGACCTCCCAGTCAGAGGCACTGCAGCGACATCAGATGCCCTGATCCACCTCTCCCGGTCCTTCGGGGGATACAAGGGAGGTTTCATTGATGCTGTTCGTTTCCTAGCAAGAAACGTACAAATCAAAATTGTTCAATCTAATACATTTACATACGCGAATAAACAGCAATTTTAGATGAATATTGTACGTTTAAATTAAAATACTTTTTCGTTAAAATCTTATCGTAACACGTGGTAACCTGTTGCATAAATGCAAAAATGGGAAGAAAACGCCTCTAATGACGATATTGCCGACGTGAGAGACAAGTCAAAACCAGAGCCCAGCTAAAAGAGTTATTCTGGCGAAAATTCGCCGGTTTCCGGCGCAATATTACATACCTTTCTCTTCTTACGGAAAGTTCATAAGACGAGAAAAAAATTTTTTTTTGTAATTTTTGCGAAACAAAACAATACAACCATATGGCGTCTATATCATCTTACAGAGTGCATTTATCACTATCCCTACCAAAAGTTTAAACAAAAACTTGGGAGCCGTTTTTCGAAAAATCTTGTTTTTGTATTTTTTTAAATTGCAAATATTGTATGCACTATTGCACGATAACTACTCAAATTCTCAAAAAAATTACATGACCGTAATGAAAGAACTATTTTAGCAATAAATTTCATTTGTAGGAAATATCTATGTCTTCAATTTTATGGTTGTAGGAAGACGCTGAAAAAAATCAAACTTTTGCAATTTTCGAAAATTCAGAGTTAACCGTGAAAATCAGACCTATGCCACCTTTATAAGTGTATTTTACTCCAATCTTACAAGAAATTTAAAGAAAAAGTTAGGGCAGTTTTTGAAAAAATTTTGAAAATGTTCGGGGGACTCCATATAAAATACCCCCCAAATTTTAAAGAATGTTTTCCAAAATTTCAAAGCTTCAAGAGGCAGATGGACGGGGGTTTCTTCAATTTCGAAAAGATCATCCGTGTGGTTCGGGCGCTAGGTTTGTTCACTTACGACAGACGGGCGGACGTTTTGCTTTCAATTGGTTTTTCGGCATCGATGACCCATAAAACAGGAATTCTAGCTACTCCACGTGTTAGGGGAGTTTTTTTCTTAATTTAGCAACTGGAGTTATCCACTTTGTTTTCAGACCCCGGCAATGAATTTTTTCTGTCGAAAACTCTCCGTTTTTCGCGCAGCATTACATAACTTTCTCTATACTACGTACATTACTCCGTATACGAGAAAGTAACTAGAGGTGTTACAGAATTGCACAGACTTTCTCGTAGTATAGTTTTCTAATTTTCGTGGTGTGGTCTGGGTTTAAGGTTTTGCTCCATTGTCTGTTCAGCTGCCATCTATTGTTGCCTAAAGTACATTTTTTGACATCTCAACTTTTTGCTTTCCTAGTGGTACAACCGAAATATTACTTCAATACTATTAAAGAAGAGTAAAAACTCGTCTTAAATAGAAAGTTTCATTGAAAAATTTGAAGCGTTTTTTAAGAAAATGGCGATTAAGCATTACTGTTAATGCGAAATTTGAAGCCCTTTTTCACAAGAATCTATTGAGTTTTCGAAAAAGTTCATTTGAAATAATTTGAAGCACTTCCACTCACAATATTAATAATGCATACAAATAGATGAAAATGTCAATATTAACGGATTGAGAGGAATTTAAAAAAAAATACATTTGTCTAATTTTTGAAAAAACGAATGAATATACCAAAATGAACTTTACGTCATATTAAACCGCGCATATAGCAGTATCTATTAGAAAAATGTTTTAAGAAAAAAGTTGAGCCAGTTTTGAGAAAATGGCGTTTGAGCGTTTCTGAAAATGCGGAATTTTGAGCTAATTTGTACTGAAAACGGTTGAGTTTCCGATTGATTGATTGATTTTTTTCGTGATTCCGGGTGCGTCAACTGCTTTGGTCATTAGTCCCGTTAGTGTAGTTCATGTTTTTCTCGGGAGATGGCGGTGATTTTTCCCTCGCTGGATGGCGAGATCCGGCGCCGACCTACCGTCGGCTAGTGGAGTTTCCCTCTAACCAGGACTCTCCCACCAGCGGGGCACCGCCCCAGCCGGGACAAGCTCTTAACTCCCGACCGGTCTCCCGGAATATGTGGTAGTGTAGAGCATGTTAGTGTAAGTGAGTGTGTAATAGGAGAGAGGATAGGACAAGGAAGGGGAAGGACAGATCGCGCGCGGTCCGTGGCCCGTTTGGTGGGGTACTGCTCCGGCATACGCCTGGTGTTGATCGGAGAAACCACGGAAAACTACCAATCAGAGCAGCCGGTCGCTAGAATTCTTCTCGAGACAGCGACTGAATTCGACCTAGCTGAAAAGCTAATGTCGAAAATCCTGCCGCCGTCAGGACTCGAACCTAGGACCTCCCGGTCAGAGACGCTGCAGTGGCATCAGTTGATGCACTGAGCTACCGCTCCCGGTTTGAGTTTTCGAGAAACTTTATTTGACGTTATTTGAAGCACATGTACTCATAAATATAAAAATGGGCAAAAATTGTCCTATGCAAATATTACCGACGTGAGAGAGAAGTCAAAAAAATTTAAAATTTAAAATTTTTGGAAAAAACGAATAGAGCAATGTGGCGTTCATGTCACGGTATAGGGTTTGTTTGGCACTAACAATACCAAACATTTAAAGAAAAAATTTTGAGCCTTTTTGTGAAAAAAAATTTTTGTGACTTTTTAAAATTGCAAATATTGCATGCACTATTGCACGAAAACTACTAACATTTCCGAAACAATGTACGTGACCTTATTGAAAGAGCTATTTATGCACAACAAATTTCATTTGAAGGAAAAATCTTTGTCTTCAATTTTGTAGTTGTAGGAAGACGCCGAAAAAAAGTAATTTTCGAAAATTCAGAGTTAACGGTAAAAGTCAGCCCTATGCCACCTTCATAAATATATTTACTCTATTCTTACAAGAAATTTAAAGAAACAATGTGGAACCGTTTTTGAGAAAATGTTGAAAATGTCCGGAGGGCTTCATGTAAATTACCCCCAAATTTTAAAGAATGTTTCTCAAAGTTTCAAAGCTTCAACTAGAGCCAGATCGACATAGGTTTCTTCAATTTGAAAAAGATCGTACGTGGCTTAGGCGCTAGTAGTGTTCACAGACGGACAGACAGACGGACGTTTTGCTTCCAATTGGTTTTTCGGCATCAAGGACCCACAAAACAGGGATTCTGGCTAAACCACGTGTTAGAGGATTTTTTTCTCTTAATTTAGCGACTGGTTTAATGCACTTTTTCGTCACCAGAGCCCGTCAATGAATGTTTTTCCGTCGAAAATCCGCCGTTTTTTTGTGCAGCATTACATAACCTACTCCGTATATACATACGTATACGAGAAAGTAAAAATGAAGAGAATTCAAATTGAACAGCTGAAAGGGTCTTATTTTTGTTTCAATGAGGTTCATTCACGAGCAGAATCAAACAAAAAGAAACTATCCTCGTTATCTTCATCTATATTAGAAGTATTTTAATTATTTCCTTTTTTAAATACACCTATTTTATTTATTTAAATACATTTTTAAAATACATGTCAAAAAACTAAAAAATAAAGTTATTTAAACACAAAATGAATTTACATTTACATTTCAAATACAAGTATTTAAATACTGCCCAACCTGAGTATACATTTAATTGGTAAAGGATTTCGTGAGATACATGAAACATTAAAAACGAAGAATAAATATTATTGGAATGAAGAGATATTAAAAATGATATATGTACAAATAGTATACAAGATAAGATATCGTGTAAAAGCGCACAGACGTAGTCAGAAAACTGGAATCTGAAGAAAAAAATAATTATTGGGAAAATTTTCAAGTAGTCAAATGCAAAGATCAAAAAGTTTGGAGAATCAAAAAGTTTCTCTGGGTGGATTATTTTAAAGAATTTACGCACAAATGTTAAAAATAAAATAGGAGTGGCTAGAATTTTTTATTTAAATAGAAGAAATACTTTGAAAAAGTGCCTACCTATAGTCAACTAGAATTCATATTTCCCTGCTTATTTTCAAGTTTTTAAGTGCCTTTTTGCCTGCCTATATTCGACTTTTTTAGTGCCTACATGCCCGAGCTCTACTTATAACACTAGTTTGGGATCATCTGCGTCGTTTTCCCTTATGATTTTTATAGATTCGCCAAACAGGGGTTTATTTTCTGATGATTTTGAAAAACATTAATGTTTTGGGGGATAATACATATAAAGCCCTAGGGACATTTTCGAAATTTTCTCAAAAATCGCTCCAATTTTTTCTTTAAATTTCTTGTAAGAATAGAGTTAAATGCACTTATAAAGGTGTCATAGGTCCGATTTTCAGGGTTTACTCTCAATTTTCGAAAATTGTAAAAGTAAGGTTTTTTGACAACTTCTTACAACTACAATATTGAAAATGGAGATTTTTTCCTTCAAAAGTAATTTGTTGTCCATAATTAGTTCTTTCAATAAGGTGATACACATTTTTTGAAACTTTTAGTCGTTTCTGCGAAATATTGCTTAAAATATGTGCAATTAAAAAAAAACTATTTCCTCAAAAACATTTGTCTCTCATGTCGTTAATGTTTACGTTAGCGGTGATTTGTTAATATTATTGAAGTTATGAATACATGTGCTTTAATTGATGCCTTATAAAGTTTTTCGAAAACTTACGTTTTCTGTGAAATTCATCTCAAAATTCCGCATGTTTGGAAGCTCTCAAACAGCTTTTTCTCAAAAAGCGGCCGCAAAATTTTTCTTCAAACTCTTTGTATGGATGATACTAAATGCTTTGATTACGACGACAGAAAATTCATTTTGCTGTATTTTTTTGTTTTCCAAATATTACGAAAGCGTACTATTTATCTCTCTCACGCCGTTAAAATGCACATTTACAGCGATTTGTATATATTGTTGAACTGTGAGTGGAAGTTATTCATATCACTTTCAATGACGTTTTTCAAAACTCAAAAGTTTTCTATGAAAAAAGAACTTCAAATTTCGCATTTACAGTAACGCTCAAACATTGTTTCTTAAAAACGACTCCAAATTTTTCAACTAAACTTTCCATAAAGAACGAGGTTTTACTCTTCTGTAATATTCTTAAAGTAATATTTCGGTTCTAGTAAACCGAAAAGTTGTGAAAAAATAATTCTGGCGGCGATAGGTGGCAGCTGGCAAGACGATGTGGCAACACCGAAATGCTAGCCCAGACCAAAGAAATTAGGAAACTAACTAGTACGAAAGTCTGTTCCATTCTGTAGCACCACTACTTCACCTTGTTAACCTGTGTAGTTTATGAAGTTTTAAGGTATCCGCTTTCTTGATGAGTTTAAATTAAAGATAATTTTTCCAAATGTATTTAGTTAAGATGGAAAACATTGCTCCATTAATATGAAAAAGCTTTTACATTTCGAGGCCGCTTTGGGTATAAGGAAAAGAAAAATCTAAAAGCGGAAAGAGCCATCTAAGCCGATATCCAAAAATATAATTTCCTGGACTGCGACACAAAAGGAAATATTCGACACTCACAACGGAATAAAACAAGAGCGAAGTAATATTTCACTTACTTCGAATTTTGTTATATTCTCAAAACTTCTTTAAAAATCTTAGTGAGGACTCAAGAGGGCTGTGTTTTCGAACTGCCAAGATTTGATTATACGTACCATAATTAACCAGATTTAATATCTTCTTGCTCTCTCGTCTTTACGAAGGTACTTCGTATGAAGAGAAAGTTATGTAATTGTGCGCCGGAAAACGGCAAATTTTCGGCAGAAAAACTCTAACGGGCCCTGGTAACGAAAAGTTTAGTTCCTAAATATAGAAAACAAATTCCTCAAGCACATGGTATAACCAGAATCCGGCTCTTTTGATTTAAAAATTTCGTTTTTGCAGCATTTGGAATTAGTAAAGACGTTATTTACATTTGGGGAAGGATAAGTTTTATGAAGAACTTTCTATTATAATAGAGAAAATTGGAGATTCAAGAGATATTGTTTTGATAGGTGATTTTAATGCCAGAACTGGTTTGAAATTTAAAAAATGATATTGTCGGACCTTCTGGAGAAAATCTGTTAAATAGAGGATTGAACTGTGTGATCAATATAATTTAAAAATCTCATATGATTTCTCCCAACATAAAGAAATTCACAAATATACTTGGCATCAAAATTCATTGCGATGGTCTTCCATTACTGATTGCTGTATAATTGGAATAAATACGGAATTAAACCATAAAGGTAGCCTTCACCGAGGAAATTAGAAAACTTTACTACGAGAAAGTTCGTGCCATTCTGTAGTACCACTAGTTAAAACACGGGGCTGCAGTAAACCTCAAAAAACTGTACCTACTAGGAATGAAAATCAAAAGGGGAATGTTAAAAAAATCTGCATACCTACAAGTGCGCGGAAGAGGTGATTCACGCACGAGTCGAGTTTTTTGTCCGAGCGTACGACGACGACAAAGATGAGTGCGGGAATAGTCGCGTCCATGTTGCGTATACTATTTTTTAACCTGCCATTAGTGGAACGCAATGCGTCAAGTAAAGTGGTATAAATTTTATTTTACTTTCCTTTTACAAAACTATATGGATTCCAGTAAGATTCGTAAGACTATTGGTAGTAAATAATAAACAAACAAACACAAAAGATAATTGCGAATCGTTACAGATGTTTCGCACACTGTAAAACAAATAGCAGTTTCGCACACGGAAAACAAGCACGAGAAACCGCGATTCGCGCATGGCATGTTAAGAACCTTTTTCACCACTTCACGACGCACTTTTTGACCCATCTCATGTACCAGTGCCTGCACAAAACAAACAAGTGGTTCTACAGAATGGCACATACTTTCTCCTAGTAGTAAGTTTTCTATTTTCTTAGGTCTCAGCTAGCTTTCCAGCTGCTATCTATCGTCGTCCAAACAACATTTTTTTCACATTTTCTCAATTTTTCGATCCCCTATTGACAGAAATGATTTATGACTAAGAATGTCATAGGAGAATGAAACGTCTTTCTATATGGTAATTTTCCTTTAAAATGTTGAAGTCGTTTTGGGGGAAATGTCATTTAAGCGTTTCTGTAAATAGGAAATGTGAAGCTCACAAAACAGTTGCAGCACTTCGACTCACAAATGCAATAATGTATACAATCGCTGATAATACAGAGTCTTTTTAAAAACATATCGGGATTCGATCTTTCAATTCACATCGACCGTATCGTCCGCCAAGATCTGGAGTACCCTTCCGCATTTCTTATAATCATGGATTTCATTGATTTTGCAGCCAGGGATTTTACTGATACAAAATCATCAGCAGTCATTTAAGGAACAGTGAATTGTCTTGAAGTCTATCTAACCACTTCCATTCATCGAGAAAGAACGTACACATTCTGTATATTTTTCTATGCTTTTCGATTAAACCAAAATCCTGGTCACACACCATATGTGGGTGTCCTGGCTCTGAAAATGTATCATCTTTCGTTTCAAAGCTGTTAGTTTTTGCTATTACCATCCAAAATTTAACTGTTTTTCTTTAGGTTTTGACTTCTACAATAATCACAGTATGCAATTACATGACGTGATAACTTGCTAAGACTTTCACAGTATCTTTCTAAATAAGATGCAACCTCTTCTTAGACTTTTGTTGCAGTTATTTTCCCCCGAAACATACTTTGTGCCGTTGTTACAAACAATCTGGACAAGTTGCCTGGTGTTTGCTCTGAACACTGCCACACGGCTCTGATAGTACAAATTTGACCTCTTTGATGGTAGTGAACAGCATCGTAGATAATAATGAGGAATTTTCTCAAGAAAGATACGATATTCATCTACATGTCAGAATCATTAACTCGAAATTCGAAAAAAATGTCACCATACCTGATTTTTGTACTGAGCGCCTCGTAAATAACCTGATTCATTCTCTTTGTCTAGCCATATATCAGGACTCCACAATACGAGTTATCTGACGAAAAATCGCCACTTTCCGGTGTAGCATTACAATACTTTCTACGTAAGTGTGTAGTAGGCGAGAAAGTGAAAATCATGGCATTGAAGGGGGCATGGCCCCTTTTCTCGGATCCACCAGTGTTATCGACACTACGAAGTTCTGGGAGAAATGTCTTTGCTCACAAATGGTCATTGTTCAGATTATGTAATTTCACGGATAAAGCAGCAAGGTTGTTCTCATCGGAAATACCAGTGTCCTGAAGCAAATCCGCTTAGGTACGCGAAGGATAATATAACGGGTTTCCCTTTCTCGATGTTCAGGCAAGATTCTCTAAATAAACCGAATCTTTAAGTTGTATTTCGTACCTTTTTCAGGAAGCTTGTTTCATGGCTCCACGTTTAATTCGTAAATAAACAGGATTCGTATAGGATGGAGAGAGCATTGTTGAAACACCTATATAGCAAACACGTGGGCTTTTATTTCATTTAATATCGACTATTATGTTCATTAGCCAAGAAGAATTTTTCATGCAAAAATGTCATTTACAACACGCAAATAAACGTAGATGTGACATGTTCAAACTTGGACTTCCCCACTCGTCTTCGAAGTATCCAAAGTGGAAGTAGACTTGATAGAGGTTCGGGAGATCTACGAACCTTCAGTGTGATAAAAACAATATTGGCATTGAGCCCTAACTGCGAGCAATGCTAATACGCAACACTCACCATATCGGGCACTCGAATTTTTATGAAACTTAATCAGCAGATAGTGTATAATCAAAAAATGTAAATAGACAAATTTTGAAGTGCTTTTTACAATTAGAAGAAAACATGTTATGAGCAAAAATATTAAGTATTGAAATGTCTGCGTCGGCCGCTAGGCGGGTAACAAGCTGGTTATTTATAATATAAATAAGTTAATGCGTAATCCAAAACTATAGAATTCAAATATGAAATGCTTTTGACTTTTAGAACAATTCACTCGTTTCTTGGTAGGCCTTTTCAATCCTATTGGTTTGGAAATCTCTACCTATTCCATCTGTCCGAGAGACGTTGCAAGCGTGTTTTTAAGGAATAAGGCTACAATATTGACAAAAAGAGCATTTGGAATGACCATGTTTAAACATCAATTTTCGATTTAACTTATAAATCGTAATTTGGAATCAAATTAATTTAAAGTTAAATCATAATTATAACATTTCAAGATTTCTTAATATTAAGTATTTCTATTATCAAAGAAGGCAACTCATCAAATAATAATTATCAAAACCAATACTATAGAGCGTTCAAGCAATTGATGGCAGTACAGAGCCTTATGGAGTATTGTTCTCTCTTTCTATCCAATACAATCTATATATTTTAAAAAATAAGGTATTCTGCCATGGCTTCGTTTAGAGCTTCCACTGGACCGATTGTTGTATTTTTTCTTTTAAATGAAAGAATATGATCCCTAGATGTGTTATCAGATATTGTTTGTGTTGATTCACCACCATTTACGGTGTAAATTAATTAATTAAATCATTCTTTAATAGTACGCTTATCAATAGTCAATTGTTTTCTTTCAAAGGACGTCAGTTTCAAAATCGATGTATATGAGTCGATAAAGTGTGTCCACGCTGCTTGATGTTTTGTTTTGATTGTTGAGATTTGTTTACAATTTGTCAAGGTTTTGTTTCAGTGTAATAATTGCATTGTGGTGTTGACAGTTTGCATGTATTTGCTTCTGTGGTGTATTTTGTAGAGAACATTCGCACAGTGGGTTTTGCTCGGTTGTACTTTAGTGAAGTTGTTTACAGGATATGTCGAATTCCGAGTCGTTGTCCACGCGCCCCAAAAGACGCAAACGTTCATTAACTGGACGCAGGGAAAGAGAAAGTCAGCGTAGGTGTCATGATAGTGAGGTCATTTCGTTTTCTATTGGGTCATTGTCTATGAAATGTCAGTTTTGTTCTGCTTTGTACTTTCCATGTGAGAAAAATTCTGCAAACAGTTGTTTATAGGAGATGATGACACATCAAAAACCTTTAGAAATAATATCCTTTGTGCCATTACATTGTCATCTGGTCATAAACCATATGTGTTCAAAATTTTGGGAATTCCACATCACAATATCTTCGTTATACCCTGAATATTCAAACAATGCAATATATTGAGAACATTAGTCTGGGTACAGTATTTTACATTTATCTCACATCTCACCGTCAAACTTTGACGGTTCTCACTAGTTTTACATAAGACTATCTCTTTCTATCGCAAACTATGTTGCCAATTCATGAAGAAGTTCAGAGTTCTTCGACTCAGTCATCCTGTTTCTAACGCAAATATTCAACATGTGCACTTAACGATAGCTTCAATTCTGTTGATCTTAGACAAATGAGTTTTCTACCAGTTATTCCCAGAACTTCTATGAATGTGATGGTTATTTTGTAATTGAGTTTCATGGTTTAATTACGAAGAAATTAATTATAAATGATTGCCGTATGTTTACTTAGACATTTTGACGTCCTTAAATTTTTACCATGCGAGAAACTTTTTTATTATTGAAGAAAAGCACAAACATTCAGCGAATGAAATGACAAGGGAAGTCCAAATTTTGATATGAGACCAACCACATTTCTGTGTGAATCATGGTTCTTGAGTTAGACGATAATAAAAACAATATTCAATGCGCTCGGAACGTACATCTCATGTCTTTCGGTGATACGTCTTAGTGATTCTAAACTCGCGATGGAGAAAGGAAAAGTAGAGTATTTAGTTTTGAATTTCACTTATTACAAACAGTGAAATACAAATAAACATATCTAAAACTAGTGGTGCTAAATAGCACGGACTTTCTCGCCTCTAGTAATGGTTCTATAATAATTTGTACCACAATTCATCTCCGAATTAACTCATCTCAGTCACCAGTTTTTATAAAACATTTGAAATCGTAGAACATTTGGTGCAAAAATTAAATAGTTTCAAACAATACATTTTTATTCAAAACTTTAAACGAAAATATATTTCTGGCATGAATTCATTATAAGGTATACGATACTGATAGCGATGGCAAACCAATGTAAATAGATCGAAAAATATAAAATCGTAATTATTAAACACTAGTGTATTGTAACATTCTACAAATATATAAAATTATTAGTTTACATTAACGCGAACGAAAGGCAGCCATCATCGCCGTTTGTTATCAGTGCGGCGTTGCAACAATGTTTCAAGTAACAATGGCCTCTAATTCGTATGGAATACACATTGTGCATATTATCATTGCTTTTTTTAAAAAATTTATTTTCTTCCTGTTCAACATACATACATGTTTTTCAGGGTTGTGAATAGAAAAATACATAACGTTTGGTCTATTTCCTAACTGTGGGTGCCCTGAATGGGTGCGTTCAATGTTTTTGGTTTATATTGAAAAATTTTAATTACTTTTGAAAGAAAATTGAAATTACAGAGAATGATCGTTGATGTGATTATTCGATGGAGGATATATCATGAGGCCAATTTCCTGCTGATTTATGGCGGTCGGAATCTGTCTTAAGGGAAGCGTGAATTTATACGTAAGTTCATTGCTGATACCACAAGAAAATGAAAATGGATAGAAAAATATAATAATTAAAAATAGTATTTTTATATTCATCAAAATTACTCGATTTTAACAAGCATTACTCTCTATTCCCATATCTTAAGCAAAGTAACTTTTTTTTAACAATTTACCATTCAACATATCTTTGTTTATTCAAGTTTTTTTTCGTTCACGTGGTATGCATTTTATTCGTGGCAGCAAAACATTGAAGGAGAGGGGCAGAGAGTATATGGAGAGAGAGGGAATGAGGAGAAGAGAGAGGGAATGTTTAGGGAAATGCCTATTTTATTCTAGTGAACTGATTTAAAGGCTAGTAATTTATGTGCACGAACATAAATTACTAGCCAACAATGTTCATGTAAAAGAGAGGACACCCGATAAGGGAAAAAAACACGCATTTCTTTTAATAAATATTTTATGTAGGCTGACATTAGCTCTATTTCTTTCTTCTCTCCATATTTGCGATTCAAGTGAAAAGATTCGTTCATAAAATGCAGATGAAGATGGTCTGAGTGACTATTTTAGTCGCTAGTCACGAGACACTATCATGCATGCGTGTGCCAGCGTTCAGTAAAAGGACATTCATGTTTTCTATTCTAAATTAAACAATAAACGATACAACGTAGCAGATGTTAGTCATGTGATAAAATAAATGACAAAAAAATGTTTAAAATTTACTAAAAGGAGGACGTTTAAAATATAATGAAGGTGGAGTGGTCAATTGACGTCAATGGAGGACGGGTAGCAACCGTACCCATGATCGAATGTTGAAGTCATCGAGGAGTTGAAATGCTTTCTGTCAATATAAAGACTTTCCTGACTGCCCATTTAGCGACCGCCGCTGCGGTGTGGAGTAGTGTGCGCTGCGCTGGCCCTTGCCCCCCCCCCCCCGCCCCCCTCCCGCGCGCTCGCTCCCTTGAGTCGGCGTGATCCTGACCCCCACGCAAGGCGCTTGTTTCAGCTTCCAAAAGTTTCTCGGGACGGATCGTGCTCCGTGGTAGGGTAACAGTAGACGTTGTAAGACCGTGTGTCACTTTGCACTTTATCACACTAAAAACAAAGCCACCGGATATGACCTTTGCGATCTTTCTTCAACGAACGAACGCGCAACGAAATCTGACGCCGCTTGAGAGACATCGCATAGCTCGTAGAATGAAGTAGGACGTAGCGACGCGTCCTGGAAAAGCAACGGTTTGCCTGCGGCGGCTGGCGCCAACATGGTAAGTAAGGTCCTCATGAGGACCTTACCGCTTTGTATGAATGCAAAACGTCTCTAAAACATTCTTTCTTAGCATTTCAAAATGAATTTACATGAGTTTTGCATGGTGAAACAGCTGATGCATGTGTATCCGAGTATTCAACATGGTGTGAATTGTGTAAGAATAGAATCTTTCGCGTTAACTAGTACATCATGTTATCGAAGAAAGACCCGTTTTTAGAACCTCAGAGACCCCTGGCAGATTTGAAAATACGGCCCCCCAAACATACATACTACATACATACACTCACACACACTACTTTTCATTCCGTGGTAAATAAACATGTATAATTTGAAGAGTTTCTTACAAGGACCAAACTAGTCCAAATTCGAAAATTTTCAGTAGGCACCAAAAACTTCATAGCAATGGCGTAGATGTGCATAGAAATGAACTAATAATTTCCTGGCTTTAGGCCCTATGTCTTTATATGTGTTTGGCACTTGCAGAAAGGAAATGTCCCTGCGAATGCGGCCAGTAGTTGAAGATAATAAATTGAAGTATTTCAAAATATGGAAGTTTGGGCTTGTTTGGTTGTTGGAAGAAACCCCTCAATTGTATCTGCATTTCTACCAATAAATAACGAACTTCAGAGCTGAACCAAGAAAGGAAGAAACAGTGGCGTAGCTTAAGTTGGTGTCACTCAGGGCAAAACTAATGGTCACCCACCTAAATTAAATATAAAAATATCTATATATGAATAGTTTATACATTCTTTATTAAAAATACAAGTATATTTGCACGATATTAAAGATTATTTGTAGATTATTTTATCAAGATTAACGATAAGATGAAGTAATCGCCGAAATCGAGACTTTTGGACCACTGAAGAATTGGGGGCTGACTGCTTATGGTTTCGCGATTTCTTTATCTTATTTTTCTTAGCTTTTTTAATATATATATAGGCATCAGGAGAAGAACAATTTTATAAATATAAAAAATAATAAATCATTAAACTTATGTAATTCGAACTCTAACATTTTATAATGGGTGTCACCCCTAAAATGTGTTTTGCTGCTTGCCCATTTTGTATTAATAAATGAAACATGTTAAAGTTCATATTGAACACATTTGACTTTCCCTTCAACTTTTTAAATTAAAAAAGTTAATTGTGCATTCTTGTTTATCTTATTCTTGAATATTATTATTATTATTATTATTATTATTATTATTACTTTATATTATTTGCATTGCTTATTCGACAAAAACTAGTGCCCATTCTCCGTAGAAAATTCAGAGGGTGAACAGCAGGGTTGCCAACCGTCCTCCATTGGCATCAATTGTCTTCTCGTCGTTCTTTGTATTTTAAATGTCCTCCTTGTAAATTTTTGTAAACATTTGTTGTCATTTATTGTATCACACGACATTCAATGGAGTACACAATTGTTTATTTACAGTTTTCCATTTCAAATAAACAGTTCTGTACTCCATTGAAAATGAATGGTGTGCCTTAGACTGATGTTAAGGTAACAAGATTTTTAGGTCTCTCAATTCAGTCAAACCTCAAATGGAACGTCCATTTAAAAGAATTGAACACAAAATTAAGTTCATTATGTTACTTATTCAGAATTCTTACAAATTCAGCCAGCCCTCAGTCTCCTCGTTGTGTATATTTTGCGAATGCTCATTCCCGCCTGAGATATGGCTTAACATGCTGGGGAAAAACATGTTATAGCTCCCAGACTTTTAGATTACAAACAAAAATTGCACGAATAATAATCACCCCACCCACGTGATTCTTGTAAGCCTCTCTTTATTAATCTAGAAATAGTACCATTACCTTGTCTGTTGATTTACGAATGAGTAGTTTTTGTAAAAAATGACTTACTTACGTTGTGATCGCAAAACTCATTCAATTAATTGTAATTGATTAAATATAATTGCAAGAAATACAATTTCAATTAATCTATTAATATTTTGAAAAGTAACAATCAATCGATTAAAAGGAAATAATTTTATAGAGACAAACCAAAACAATACAATTTTTGAAATGATTAAAAGCAAAAAAAGGGTGAAAAGTAATTTAAAATCAACTTTTTCGCTATATCAATAAAATAGAATAAAAATAAAAAAATAACTAAAATAATTTTCATCAATTCTTTTTGCATTGTGAATTATCACACAATGTTGAAAGACACTTAATTGAAATCTCTAATAATGTAAATGAACCTGAAGTTTATTTGCAAGTAAACAACGAAAATACTATTGAAGGCAAAAAGTTTACAATCCAGAATTACATATGAAAGCACAAAAATATGCTTTAAGTGAAAAATAATTCATTTCACACCTATTAGAATGCCATTTAAGTTTCTTACAAAATCGAATGTAAAGCATATTTATTAAACACAATAATCATTTGGTATTAATTTCATCATCTATATAATAAAAACGTATATGCTAAACAAAATTGAGATGGGTACTGTTTCTTCCGTGTGAAAACGTCTTTTCGTCACTGGGCCCAATTTATTGTGGAACAGTTGATGTAAGCCGCCATGGCTTCTGAATTGGTTGAAGAAATTGGGCGCCAAACAACGGCGCCTAATGCAACTCAGCCTATTCAACTCCTTGTCCTATCGCCACACACGGGTCGAGTTTTCAATAATTCGAAATAAATAATGCATTATCATATACTACATATGTTATACACCATATAAAATGAGAGAAAAATAATAAATGAATAGGATTGTTGGGTAACAGAAAAATGCGTGATTTAGTATAAGCCCAGAACCGACTAAAATAAATGTTTTAATTGTCTTTATATCATCTTGTCTTAATACATCACTGGCATAGGAAAGAGACCTAACACATAATTCTTTCAATTAACAGAGCCTTCCCTCCATATCCCTTACCTTCCTGGAAGAACATCTGGGATGTGAGATGTCAACGTGGGAAGTCGGGGTTATCGACTTGCCCCCTGAGACGCGAGTGAGGTTTGCATTGCGAATCTGAGCCCAGCGCTCACGCATGACTCACCGGTCACCTACGACCCACCGCTTCTTTTCTTGGTGTAAAGAATTCAGAGGAAAGCGAGCTTTTGGTATGTAAAGATACAGAATGCCAAATTCAAAAACAAATGACATCCTCGGTCTAGAACTAGACAAAAAATAGAGGTTTGGTGCCGAACCACTGGAATTAGTGAATGTGAAAACGATTTAAACATACATTTTTAACAAAGACTACAAGAAAATAGAAATAGGGGGTAGAGCCGAATAAGGCGGTGAAAAGTGCCCCCAAAGCAAATCGATAATCGCGATGACCATATGAAAGAGAATACAAAATGACGTGGATTTATAAAACAACAGCCTCCTAGGGCAATCTGTTGCAGAGATACGAGAAACGTGTTTTGCATGTTTTATTTTTTTTTCTCAGCATCTATGACGTGTACCGCGTAAAAAGACTCAGAAAAATGCCTTAAAATACATTTACGTGAAAATAGGCAAAATAAATATTCGTCAGAATTGTTATTTTTTTCATTTTTGTATATATGCCAAGGACTAAGGCTACCTACGAAAACTATAGGTATCGCTACATTGCTTATGCATTGGTCAAATCTGGCAAATAAAAAAAAACACATTGCGAGAGGTCCGATGACGCCTCCAGCATTCATTCGACGCAGTCGGCGCACCCCGATAACGGGCCAAGTTTCGGTATCGTTCGTTCTTGATAATGGGAGTGTCGGAACTGGGATTATCGGAACCAGCAGTATCGGCACGCCAGGTCTCGCCGCCGAGAACGAACGGAACTGAAGGCGTTTTTTTCCGGTTCTAACTTCATGGGCCAGGTATCCAGTGACGTACCGCCACCATGAAGCGATTTGTACAACCCCTACTTTTTAATCTCGCGGCAGTTGCTCTTGGCGCAGTGTCCTCGAACTCAAGTAAACGTATCTTGCCCGCGGCCTCGACGTGCCATTGATATTCTAGATCAGGGTGTCCAACTTGCAAAGCCTCAGGGGCCACAACTAATACCTTTAATATGGTTGCGGGCCATCTTGACAGTGCTCGAGCGATCCACGCCTGAATTCCCTGTATTGTTCTTCTCGGCAGTTTCCCGGCTGTACTGAAACGGGGGGAGGAGGAGAAGAAAGAGGATCATGAACCACACCTGATATCAGTCCGTATCTTGCATAACGCAGTGAAACGTATTAGGATGATTTAGAGTTTCTGTTTTTTTTTTTTTCTAGGAAAAAACCTTAACTGAGCCTAATTGTCTATGAAGGGGGTGTTGATCCCGTCAGAGCGCGTGGGCTAGGGGGGCAATGTTCGCAGGCGACATGGATGCAAGGGACTTTCACTTTTCACTGATAATCTTTCGCTGGCCACAACAAACGGCACCGCGAAGCGCCAGTTGGACAACCCTGTTCTAGATGGTTTAAAACGAAGTGCTCGGAACAATTGAATTGTTTATTTCAGAAACCAGTCAAACGCGAAAAACTAAAAAGCACTTTAGCGGTGGAATATTGTTCCACGAGGATAGACACATCGTTTAGTGCATATTTACCTGAAAACTATATCATTTATTAACTGCTTTAATATTAAAAAGTATTTTGAAATCATAAAAAATGGGACACGTTTTCTTAGTTTTCTCGTAATCAGAAGTTTGGCGTTTGACGGGTTTCTGAAATAAACGATTCAATTATCCAAAGATCTCGACCATTACTATGAATTTAAAAAAAGAAATGATATACTGAAGGAAGTCAAATGCAACAGCTGACACAACGTATTTAGTACAAATTTGTATATCGTCGTGGTAACCACAATAGATCGTATGTCAAATTTACCGAAGTTTTCAGGAGGAACGGAAAACGTTCTCCACCTCTCCCGTCTTGACAGCCGCTTTCACTGGTGTAAAATCATGATACTCTGTTTTTCATGAGTCCCTCGACTTACGATCTCAACTGTTGTAGTTCTTTAGATTGAACACAATGGTGTAATAAACAAAAAAGTGTTGTTTTTTGACATGTGACCTATTGCGGTTACCACGACGGGTGGGACACCAGGAGGCGGATCCAGCCAATCAATTTGGAGAGGACCATCGTAGATGTTTGTTAAATAATAATTTTTTAAAAATTATATTGTATATTATTTTTGTTTTTGATTGATTGATTTTTTCGTGTTCCGGGCGCGTCAACTGCTTTGGTCATTAGTCCCGTTAGTGTAGGGTATGTTTTTTCTCGGGAGATGGCGGTGATCTTCCCCCGCTGGATGGCGAGATCCGGCGCCGACCTACCGTCGGCTAGGGTTTCCCCCTATCCCGGACTCTCCCACCAGCGGGGCATCGCCCCAGCCGGGACAAGCTCTAAGCTCTCGACCGGTCTCCCGGGATATGTGGTAGTGTAGAGCATGTTAGTGTGTGTGTGTAAGGGGGAGAGGATAGGACAAGGAAGAGGAAGGAAAGATCGCGGGCGGTCCGTGGCCCGTTTGGTAGGGTACTGCTCCCGCATTCGCCTGGTGTTGATCCGAGAAATCACGGAAAACTACCGATCAGAGCACCCGGCCGCTAGAATTCTCCTCCAGAGAGCAACTCAATTCGACCTAGCTGTATTTTTCACAATATTATTTTTTCCAAATATTATTTTTGTAGTGTATATATGATATTACATAATATTATTTTTTAAATAATTACATAATTATAACATAAATAAATATTTAAATAAATTTTGCGTAACAAAATAGGTAACAAACGAAAACTGTGCCTTGGGGGAGGACATGCCCCCTCGCCCCGGATCCCCCTCTGCGGAACTGGGAACAGTCAAGAGTTTTTTTAACATAATTACGTATATTTAGCATCACCATACGTCAGCGCAGACTAACCAAGAGGTAAGAAATCTATGATACTTTAAAAAATAGACAATACAAAAATTATTTATCACGATCTTATTACTTGAAATTATTTTTCAAGACGTAATCTTATCAAAAATGCTTTTAAAAACCAGCGACTGAAAAGGGGACATTTAAATGGAAAGATTAAATTGAAAGTATGCTTCGGGTCGCGAGTATTGGAGGCAAAAACGTTAATTAAATGGCTTAATTCAGAAACAACAAAGTCAGTGAAAAGTAACAGTTTCAATTTCGACAAAAAAATTCTAAGTGCGGCTATCACGAACAGTGAGTCAAGTTTTTAGGTCTGTTCTATAAACCCTTCAGCATCGCCTGAATTATGCTTGATCTGCCTCAAACAATGCAAACTTACAGAGAAAGTGAATGCACTAAGCAAAAACTGACTTATTTTTCTGAAACAAACCATTCATTACTGGAAATGGAGAGGGGACCAGCAAGATTGTAAGGTTGACGCGAAGATCCCCGGTATCGAAACTGAAAGTTGAACATAAGGAATTAGATAGAATCGGAACATACAAGACCTCCGTACCTCAAATTGTTCAAATTGGCACATCTGGCCAGGATGGACTCAGCCAATCATTGGGCCGGGGGGGGGGGGAATGATAATCATTCTTTTGTTAAATTATAACCATATTTGTCATTCTATTCTATATTATTTTTGTAGTGTATACGCTATACCATACACTACTATTTTTTGAAGAATTACACAATTCTAACATAGTATTTAAACATTTTTTTCCAAATAAAGGAAGGTAACAAACGAAAACTGTAGGCCTTTTGGAGGAGGGGCAGCGGGACAACCCCCCCCCCCCCCCAGGGGGTCCGCCACTGCATCTAACGAGGACGCTCAGACGTCAGTACGCTCCATCGTCAGAATATCGTTATTATTGTTCACCGCTGCTTTTAGTTTTAAGTTTTGAATATCAATAAAGTAAAAGTTCGTCCCTAAATCATAAGTAAAATTGCTTGTTAGAGGTGGTTTGGCCAATACTCTCCGAAAACTGTCCTCTTACTATTTCATGCATTTCTTCGGCCTTCCCGTCTCTTCGTCAAGAACAATTCTCGCGATTGTTGCGGCATTGACATCGTCGCATCAGATTTCTTGGAACTTCGGATAGGCTATTTGAAATAGTTTTTTCTATTTGTTCGTGTTGTATTATGCTTATGTTACCCATGTAGAATAGGAACACTTCTATACTTCTAACGGATAAATAAACTTAGGGCCTAATTTTTTTACATTTCATATTGTTTGTTCCTATTGCACTATTTCACTCCATTCTATTCGTTCCCCTGATATTATATTTGCAAATCTTTCGAATTGGTTTTAATATGTTCGTTAATTTAAAAATAGCGTTGTAAACTGTTGTTTGCTCGAGTGCTTGATCAATTTGCATTTAACGTGATATAATATCTACTATTCTTCTAAAATGCTTAATTTTTCCTCACAGCAAACGAGTAATTTCTTGAAACATAACGTCCGTAAGTATTTTTGTTTTTTGGAAATATTTTTTTATAGATCTCAGATGTTCCTGATCAAAACATAAAGACACAACAAATTTATACATATTACTCACTCTTGAAATGATTTTCTGCCTGGGTATTTTCGAAGGAGTGCGAGACGACGCGACGGTTCCAAGAAGTCCCAAGGGTCAACACGTGGGCTTCCCTTCCCTCCTCTTCCCTTGTCAACGCGACTCGGCAGTTCTCGCTGTGAACCGTGCACAATCGTATGCTCGAGGGAGAAGAAACGGGACTGCTCGAGAAGCAACAAACGGATTTTCTGATTGGTGCATCGTATTCTCGCGGTAGCGTGAAATCAGCGGGAAATACCCGAACGCTGAGGAACACAGATAGCTGTCTGCAGAGGAAAGACGATCAGGACGAGTAGTGAGGCCTAGGAGGAGAAAGTAAAATTGTCATTCTTGATATTTCAAAGAGAAAGAGTCGTGAAACTTGCAACATTGATCTTTCATTTTGCAAATAATCCTGTAATTTTTGAAATTATAAGTTATTAATAATTTAATTAATTGTTGTTGCAGATATCAATTCAGAAGAGCTTCGATCAGTGATGAAGTCTATTACAATGAAAATAAGTCTTCTGTCAGAATTTGATACTTACTGTCCAGGAGACGTTGTGAAGGGCTCAGTAAATCTCAGTATATCACATGAAGTTATTATAAGTCGTAAGTAATAGATAAAATAAAAAGATTATTATTGTAATTCGGAAATGTACCATATTTTTTACTTTTTTCAGGTATTTCTGTGAAATTAATTGGGGTAGCTGGGATAAATTATAAGGGAAAAGATCCTCCAGATCAGGAATTCACCCTTCAGAAAAAGGAAACGTATGTGGAAGATGAAAAATACCTTTACAGCTCACAAGGTATATTTTTAGATCATATTTGAAGATCATTGAATAATGTTGAAAAGTATTTAACTATTTGTATTGATTTCAGATGAGAATCTTCAGGATTTATTTACAGATGCTGGAAATCATGAATTACCATTTACTTTTGTACTACCTGACAGTATACCATCATCTTTTGAATCAAAAGAATGTTACATTCGATATACCATTTCATCATCACTTGAAGGGGCAAAACTCCCACTACTTTCTGAGAAAGTTATCATTTCTGTAAATGCACCTTTGGATCTTAATAATATTCCTAAATCACAGGTAAAAATGTTTTCAATCAATCCTCTTGTATGTTTCAGTCAAGATTTGTGAATGTAAATATATGGTTTATTTATAACAAAATAGGTTAAAATATATTTTTATAACAAAATAAGTTAAAATATATGTGATATATGGGGGAGAAGTACAATCTCCATGGGTTTGAAAGTTATTTTTTTCTCAATCTTATTTCTTCATTTTCTCTTGTAAAAGGTTTCTGATAGTAATTCCTCTTCTGAGTGTCAAAAAATTTGTTATTTCACCTGGAGCTTACATTTTGTCTTTTCATTTTATGAAGTACCCTTCAACAGCTATAATAGATAAGAAAAATAACACGTGGTGCTGGTGTGCAAAGACTACTCTTCATGCTGGAGTTCACACCTCACGTAGAGGATACGTTCCAGGAGAAATTATAATTTTAAATGCTGAAATTAATAACTTGGATTCCAAACCTGTAGTTTCTGTTAGGGCCCAGCTAATTCAGGTAATTTAATGTCTTTTATTTAATTTGGTTTTGGTAGTAATTTTTTACCTATAATTTAGATTTAGAAATTTATTATAAATATTTTCAAGTTAAAAATTTAATTATGGTTTAGGTTCGTTACCACATTTTTATTCTAACTAAAATCTGCATTAGCACTTAAGTGTAAGGAAACAATTTTTCTTTGTGATCTTAATCCACATAACCATCCTGAATGATGTTACGAATTTGTTTTAACCATGCTGCTGTCTCTTCTAAGTGTTATTGTGGACTTTTTTGAATCTTGAAATGGTATCAGTGAAAAAAAAAAATTATATTTTTCATTTTTCACATTTATGTAATTGCCAGCTCTAAGAAGAGTTTATCATATAAAGAGAGTTGTTTTGAAAAGGTATCGGAGGCCCTACTCAAGAGAAGGGTGGGATTCCTTGTGAGTGAACAAAGCCTAATGTCATCAATAAAAAAAATCATGATGGGTATTGCCTTCCTTTTTTATTTAGATTTTTCATTCAGTCTACTTTCACAGAAAGGCAAAACACAATCATTTTTTTCATATTGTTCAGACTTACTGATATATATCAAGCTTGATCGCAATTAGTGTCAGGAGAAAAGAGCAAAATAATGAGGAAAAAAGACAGAAAAAGGCAAAAATAAGACAAAAGGCAAAAAAGACAAAATGAAAATCTACTAAAACAACTCCAAAAGCACAATTTAATGATACCTATTGTCAAAAGGCATGAAATAGTAACAATAACAAAAAGGCATTTTACCAAACTTCCGGGCTCTACTTACCATTCCAAATTCTCCAAAGTAAATGTTACAATTCCTGTTACCCTTACATTAAAAACAAAATTTAAAATGCACGCATTTTCAAGACTGAAATTCATTGTTCAATTCTAAGATCTGGTCTCCTGAACTTATCATGACTTGGCTTACTCTTGCTTTCCGAGAGCATGAGATCTTTTGAAAAGAAGAGGAGTAATTGATTGTTTTGTCCTTATATTTTGTTTTCATCTTTTAAATCTGTAAGGTAACTACTCATGGTGCAAAATTTATTTGTTATAATTCTCTATTTGGTAAACCTGACATGAAAGTAATCTAAATTAAATTAAAATTAACTAAACTTAAGGTTTATTGGTAAGAAATAATTTATTTTGAAAATGTATGGCTACTAATAAAATTTCTCAAATCACTCAAGTTTATTGATTGCTTTGCTGAAAACCTTAGTACTAAAACTAGCAATTCCCAATTATAAAAAGTCATATTTTATATTTCAAACTTGTGTTAAAACATATTAAATCACCGTTTTTAAACTTTTCTTGTCTTAAGATCATAAAGTATTATCACAAGACTTGGCCTCGGAAAACGAAGCGCATGGCCTCAGAAATCACTAGAGGATATATTCTTCCCAATGAATCTCAGTATTGGATGGAGGAGACGTTAATTGTTCCAGCTGTAGTCTCATCATACCTGAAATACTGCAATCTGATTGACATTAAATATAAAATATATGTAAGTATGATAAAATGCTTTCTACTTCCTTATGCTCCATTTCCTATAATAGTGTGTTGGTTGATCTTTATGATATTTCAAATTCATTTCATCACAAATTGCAAACATTTCAAGATGCCAGACTTTTCACTTGTGCTGAAATTCTCTAGTAATATCCATGCCATAAGATAAAGTTTGGAAACACTTCCATTGTTGTCAAATATTTTTACATTAAAAGACAAAATATGCACTTGACATGTCAAATTTATCGGAAGGAAAGTTGAAAGTTAAGACAAGTTTGAACTATTTCATTGCAACTGATTATTTTTTCGTAGAAGACATTTTCAAAATATTCTCAGAAATCATTCCAAATTTTTTCTTTAAACTTCTTGTAAGAATGGAGTGAAATACACTTATAATAATGGCTTAGAACCATTTTTCACTGTTAATTCTGAGTTTTCAAATATTGCAAGTTTGCAATTTTTTGGACTCTCTCATACAAATTCATTATTGAATATAGAGATTTTTTGTTCCAATGAAATTTGTTCTCCACAAGAAGTTATTTATTTAATGTATATTTAAATGTATTTGTAAATTTTTCTGAAAGAAAAAGAACATATGTGAGATCTATCTCCACTTTTTATGATTTTTCTGCATAGGCCAAATTTCATTTGAATTTGGTTTCTACAATTATTTGGATGAGTTTATTCATATTTCTTTTTACAGTTATTTAGTAGACTGTAGTGGGATCGTGTAATTGATACTTAAAATTTTGAGATTGCTTTGTGTGAAATAAATGCTTGGACAGTTTTGGGTTTGGTCTAACAGAATATTGATTTTGCTATCTATGATGATGTGAAGAGTAAACATCTTGAGTTATTAATTACTAGACAACTGTGATTGCCCCCATTTTATTTGTTCTACAAATTACAATCACTTTTAGAAATTAGGTACACAGGATATACAATACTTACTGAAAATGCAATTATTTGAAAATATATTAAAAAACAACAATTTTTGAAGATAACTGGCTTTGATATTGACTTCAATTTTAATTACAAAAGATATCATGCTTTTTGTAAAGTTCTAAGTACAAGGAATGTTGTGCAAGTAGATTTCAGTGTGAAGATTGTCCGAATACCATTAAATCAATTTCAGCCAAAGTGGAAATTAGTGGATTTGAAACTAGCTTCCCCACAGACAAAAATTGAATTATGTGTTTTTGGATGAAATAATTGAAGTCATCCTTGTCAACTTAGATTTACTGAGAGTGCTGACTTTCAACAGCTTTGCCGTCATCATCAGTCTCATTTCATGTGGCGAAAGGCAGGAGACTGCTCCTTCAAAAGCCAACTATCTGAAAAAAATCAAGTTGACAAAGATGACTTCAATTATTTTATCCTTTAATAATGTCAACAATACCTCATGAGCATTCCCACAATATATGTTTTTAATAAAATTTTATAATTTTAGAACACTTTTGTTTTTATTCTTTGGGATTTACATAGAGAAATGTTAGAATCCTCTCCTGTATTATATCAGTAGTATATATGAATTTTGCGGCTCTCGCATGCAACCAATCTTTATAAATGAGGTCCCTAAAGAAAGAGAATTTCACGGAGATGTGACAATTTGCACTTTGACTTTAAAAATATGAAGGAATTGTTGAAAAAATATATCTTAAAATACATGCCAAATGCAACCCACAACACTGGCAGCATTGTTAAAATCTATATAATGAAATAACTCCTAAACAAAGCATACTAGGACCTTAAAACCTGGAAATTTGATTCACATTCCTCACACCGTATTCTACTGGTGAGATCTTGGACATACTATTACATTTTTGTATTAACAAACCGTTCCATGTATTATAGACAATCATATTTAAATTAAATTATGAAAGTTGGTTTATTACAACATTAAATCTTGATATCACTTCGTACGACGTTTCAGAGATCTGTGCGTCTCCATCTTCAGGTACATTTCTTTTGACAAAATACATCAATATTAAAAGTGAATCAATCATTATGAATGAAGACATTATGTAAGCAGAAAATAATATAATTGGAAGCTTACCTTTCATAGATATATTAACGTATTCTATCGTATTCTATTCTAACTAACATCGATATAAACAAAAATTTCTTTGGAAAAATTCAAGATTGTCAATTAGAATATCAATGTAATAAACAGACATTAATATTCGAGACATTAATATTTTAAAATGTCTAAAGTTTTCACTCCATAGTTATTTGTGGAGTGCATATTGACCTCGTACTAATAACAAATTTTGTTCTCTCAGTAATCGTAATAAAACAAACAAATGAAATTGAAAGGTAGGCAGAGGTAACCACAAGAGTGGAGTCAATAATGGAAGAGATTTTTTAGTTAAATTGAAAGTTGGAAATTGATTCGTTTGAAATATTATTTAATTTTGTGCAATACATTATCATATGCGTTGGGGAAGAGTATACATTCTATCATTGACTTCATGGTTTTGTTTAATTTTATATGTAAAGTTTCTGCAATTATTCTAGGGAATCTCCTAGGTTCATTATCAAGAATATTGACGTTTCCAAAATTGAATTTATGACCCATTTGTATTCTACGGGTCATTACTGAATTCTGCCTGTTAGACGGCTCCTTAATGTTCCTCTCATGTTCTTTTATTCTAGTTTCTAATTTTCTTTTTTCTGACCAATGTATTTTTTATCACAAGATTGACAAGTTATTTGATAAATTGTATTTTCCTTTTCCTTATAAGGTATTATATCTTTAACATTTTTAATTACTTTAATTTTATTTAAAATATTATTTCTAAGGTTGTTTTTTCCATTGAAACTATTTCTTATAACTAGGGAACGGATTTACATGTAATTACGTTTTTACAGGAACTAGATACCTGCATTCAATTATATTTTTTTGAGTTTACAAGACATTCTGAATGAATTGAAACTAATTTTGTTTTACATATTTTTTACGTATTTTATGCACTACTACATATTTTGTTTTATTCTAATATATTAATAACAGAACATTTCAGATGCACATTTGCATTGTATGTTGCGGAATCATCTTTCGTAAAAATGAAATGTAATGCTTCAGGGCTTCTATGACCACCATACCTTCGCCATAATTGTCCCCCCCCCCCCCCTACAGGCTTAACAGCCTGTTCCATTATTTATGCAGTATTCGTGGTAGTCTTTCAGGTGTTCCTGCTGTTGCCACTTCTTTTGTGGTCTTCCAACGTCTCGTTCCCTTGTAATTTATATTTCCATGTTAGTTTTGGTGATCTGTTGTTGTTCATTCTTTTAAGGTGATCTTGCCATTTTCTTTGAGTTTTCTCTGAGTATTTACTTTGAGTATTTACTCCAAAGTTTTTAGTTTCTTTCTAATGCCTGTTTTTTTAATCTGTCTCTTCTTGTAACTCCTACAAGGTGTCTCAGAAATCTCATACGTGCTGCTTGTATTTTTTGTTTCTCTCTTTCATTATCCATATCTCAAGAGCCGTGCATTGCTTTGGTTTAGTTGTTATATTGTAAATTTTTAGTTTTGTTTTCGCATGTCTCTGCCAAAGTGTTGTTTAATTGTTCCACAGATTCTGTTGTATTTATACAATTTATTTTCTAAATCCTCCTGGGTGTGGTTAAATACTGTTATGATATTTCCAAGATATGAAAACTTGTTGACTTGTTCCACTATTTCTCCATTTATTACAATTTTGGCTCTCTTCTGTTCTTTGCCTTGCAGTACCATAACTTAAGTTTTTTGAACTGATATTTTCATAGAATATTTCTGGGCCTCTTTTGTCAGTTCAAAAACAGCTCTTTGTAGATCATCTTCAGAATCTGTAATGATTGATTGTCAGTGTATAAGATTGTATCTATCTTTTTGTCTTTCTTGATTTGAATACCCTGTTTAATTTTCTTCCTCCAGTTTCTCACTAGGTGGTTGAGAATTGGTGACAGACCACATCCCTCTTTTAGGCTGCTGCTGGTTGTTATTGTTGCAGACTTTGGCTCTTAACATTATTTTAATATTGGATTTTTCACTTAAACTCTGGATCGTATTGAGTAATTGATTTGGAATTTTCTCCTCTTTCAGTATTTCCCAGAGTTTCTGTCTGTTTACCCTGTTGTATGCCTTTTTGTAATCTATGAATATTATAAAAGTTTCTGTCTTTTCTTTTGTCTATTATCATATGTAATGTGAACATGGCATCTTTAGTGCTTCTTCCCTTTCGGAACCCACACTGTTGTTCTCCCATGAAATTCTCAGTTATTCATTGAGTCTTTTTCTCAACATGTTTGCATAAAGTTTTGATGGTTGCTAATGGTGTGATGCTTCTATAGTTGTCACAGCTCTTCCTTGAGCTCTTTTTGTGAATATTCATAACTAGGGAACGGATTTCCATGTAAATACATGTTTTTACAGGAACTAGATACCTGCATTCAATTATATTTTTTAGAGTTTACAAGACATTCTGAATGAATTAGAACTATTTTTGTTTTTCTTATTCTTACATATTTTGGTATAATTACATATTTTTACATATTTCACCTATTATGACATTTCGCTACATTTTTATATCTTTATACTTCGAAACGGAACATTCCAGATATGCGTTTGCAAATATTTGTTATGGAATCAACCTTTCAAATCAAGTGTAATGCTTTTATTACCACCATATCTCCGCCCTCATTTTTCAAACTTACCTCCCCCCTCCGTTTACTGCGTACTTGCGAGTCAAGGATGAGTGGATTTTTATGAACGAAGGTAATTTCAACCACGAGCTTGCTCATGTTTCAAATAGCAAATTCGTTACTTGATCAAAAACTAAAAAATATTTTTACAGAAAATTGTCGCATTGTTCAATTTGGAGGGTGGGGGTTCATAAAATCCTCCCCCCCTCACAGGATCCATCACTCCCTACACGGTACTTCTATTCACTTGTACACCAGCTCCTCTTAAACATTGTATTATGTACTATGAACGTATTCGTAAACGTATTTCTAATAAAATTCTTATTTGTGGTTACGTCTAGTGTATGATTACTTCAGTAGAGATAGAACCTACTCTCAGCCACTCCGAATACTTGTTAGAACTGATTGCTGACATTCTGTGGTCTGAAAATGCTTGTAGAAAACAATTTTTAACACAATAATGAACTTTTATTATACATATTTTCTATTTTTTCCTACATGTTTTGGAAAAAATAAGTACATATTTTTCATTTTTTATTACAATAAATTCCATTCCCTATTCATAACCAAGCCTTCTTTTCTTCTCTTGCCATACTTTGTTAAAAGGTTATAGTAAAGTTTCTTGTAGTTCATTTCCTCCATATTTTATAAGTTCGAGGTTAATTTCATCTGATCTGAGGCTTTTCCTATTTTTTAATTTCTTCCTCTAATACTTGATATTCTCTGTGATTGAATTGCATGTGTGTGTCCCTCTGTGTTTGGTAATAAAGTTACATAATATTGCAAAGAGTATGGTTGTACTTGCCTGATCCTGTAGTTACCTTTATACAATTTTTAAACAAACCTTTATACAGTTTTTAAACAAACACATTTCAGTAGCAACTTTCCCTTTCAATATGGAAATGGAAAGATAAGGAAGAGGGTGGAGCTTAACATGTGAGTTCTTTCACAGGTATGCTAGTCAATATTATTTTAAATGTATTTTCTTTGGCAATTAGTATTACTTCATTGAACATTTAAATTCAATTATTAATTTCTTCCAATTAATGTAATAGTAACTTAAATCCTTATTATTTGTTCACTGTTTGACTATTTTTAACTTCAGCTCAAATTGAGAGACCTGCATTCTGAAACATGAGCTTGTTACTTATGAAGGCAGTATAGAAAATAAAATTTTTCTCATGATAATTGCTCCAGAAGAGCATCAGCTTCATTGAAATGAATTGGAGGCAATAGTATTAAATGAAAATTTGAATTATATTCATTTCCTACCTTTTAGAGAATTCCAAAATGTACATGATTGTTCTTTCCCACTAGAATTTGATAATGCTATCATTTGTTACCTGCTGAAATAACAAAATTTGTACTACAAAAATCTGTCCTGTTAAAAAAGATACATATCCAATTTCTTGTAAATAAATTCTTCTTGGATGGAAAGTATCATATCTTATTGACACACAAAAATTGTGGTAAATAATTTGACAATGAGAGATCAGAGGTTGAAGTACGGACTCACTGTTAATGTAGAACAGCAGGTATTTGGTCTGAAGGGCGTAGAAGATCATTAGTGGTTTTTCCCCAATTGTCACAGAAAATCAAGGGGTCATGACATCAGCTAGAACAATTGGGGAATATAAAATTTGAAGAAAATTCTGCCAGCAGTTTAAACACTAGTGTTGATCATGAATGGATAGTATCTCAGGTTTACGGTACAAGATTTTGATGGCCGCAATAGAAGAAAAGGAAAATTGTATTTTTTGGAATTCTCTTCACAATTATTATCGCAGGGTCTAGGAATATGGTTACACAAGTGTGTATCTGTTGAATTTGGTCAGACAGTTGCATCTTCGGTATTTTGTTTCCTTCTTGGAAACCATATTGTTATAGATTTATTATCTCACACATTGCTCAAAACATGTTTATACTAACTTTTTAAGACTTTTCCAAATATTTTTAGTGTCATAATTCTAATTAATTATCAGTAACAATTTTTAAGCAATGATAAAACTTCAGCTTTCTCAGTGATTTGGAACTATTCCAGTTTTTACAATTTATTGATTACACACATTTAACAGTCACGATATTGATTTCACCGAAAGCTTAGTGATATTTGTTCTATTCTAGAGGCTTTTTGAATATCTAACAGATTAGCCTTATTTGGACGATTCAAGAACAGTGTCTAATATTTATTTGTGTGTGTGTGCGGGGGTGCGTGCGTGCAGGTGTGCGTGCGCATGTGTGTGTCTATATGTATTTAATATAATACCATATTTGCAATTGAATTGTTGGACTTTAAAATGTTTTTTACTTAGATTGTGTCCAAATATGAATTCATTCTGTTAATTAGAGATGCCAGTGCCTTGTAGCATTTCTTATAGTTATTTATCCTGAATTTTTGATCTGTTTGTTTTCATTTATCGTAATATATTCCAGCTTTATAATTCTTTTTTGCAGGGGATTTATGGTTTTTAAGATTCGCATTTTTGCTTTCTTTCTTTCTTTCTTTCCTCTTTTTTTTTTTTTTTTTTTTTTTTAATGATTTTTAACAATTTAAGGTTTAACACAATCTGTTTTTTTCTCACTTCATTTTTACCTTCCCTGACACTACTTCTATAGTATAGAGAAATTATGGTATCCCTACAAGGAAAATCAATGATTTGTCAAAGTAAAAGTCGTTTTGTGTGTCCTGGACACTGAAAAAATGGGTAATTCTTGTTCCCATGCAATAACTGAATGTAACTTGCATAGTTAGGATCCATGTTTTGTGTGTCCTTGATTCTGAAAAATTGGTTTGTGGCAAACCATCTGCCTGCCTGACTGTCAGTAATACTGGAGGCTAAACCATAGGCAGGATTTTCACTGAAATTGTTATTGATGTGGCTTATTTTGCAATCCCTTGAATTTGAAATGAATATTTTGATTTTTAGGAGTACTTTACATGAAGCCTCAGCTTTTTCAAAATTTTCTCAAAAATGGCTCCAAAGTTTTTCTGGAATAGAAAAGTACACTTAAAAGATGGCACAAGAAAGTATGTGCTGTTGTAGAACAACTATAGTTCTTTCGGTGTTTAAAGTTCAGAAAATAAATCGGAAGACTCTTGTACTCATTTTATGAAATTATTCACAATTATATCATTAACAACTGCTGTATAATCCTTATTAAAAATTTACTTTCCGGGGTAGGGTGCTTTGAAATTAATTACTGAAAGGTCCAGTCATAATTGTTTGCAGTACTTTTAAGAGACAGACATATCACAAGCACTGCTTTGTGATGTGAAGAGACAAAGTTTTCAAGAATATTTTCTTTTCAGTGGTGTGTTGAACTGGAATCACATTTGTAAAACAAGGTCATTTACACCAGGTAATCTTTAATTCCAGTCAAATATTGCTTCAGTTAATGTACTGTTTTCCTTTTTCTTGAGTATTCGACATTTTTAAACAGGAGAATTTACCCCACTGATTTTATTATAGTTCAGTCTCATTACTTGTTTCCTGTGGCACTATCATCATTCCCATTATTCCCATTCCCAAGCATTGCTGAGTATACAATCTTTCTTGCAAGGACCCTGCTATTAGTCATTACCCAATCAAGCCAACACAAAGAGAACAAAAATGATTACTGGTGAAAATTCCATACTATCTTAATATTGCAATCTGTTTGCATTGACAATATACATTTTTAGCACTCTTGAATACAGTGACATATCACATTAAAGCTTGCCAGGATTACCGCGATCATTAAGGCTGAAGGGCCATAGCAGCATCGACTGGAAGGGTCGTGGGTTTGAATCCCACCTTGGGCATGGATGATTGTGTGTGTTTGTGTTGTCCTTACATGTTCTCCATACAGTTTAAAAAATCACAGTGGTCACGATATAACCAAAGATGTTGAAAAGCAACCGCCAAAAAATTCACATTAAAAACAACTATCTAGATGTGAATTATGGGTCAAAACCAGGTTTAAACCTAAATTATACAATTTGTTCACACATACTTCATTCAAAATGGCTTCTTCTTGATTATTGTATTTATTTCATTACGAACTCAAATTGTTCTTCTGACAAGTCTGTTTTGGAGCTATATGTAAACGCTTTTTAGTTAAAAATTTTTTTAGAAAAGACAACTCCCAAACTGTCTTCATGTCATAAGTATTATGTTAGAGAAAATGTCACTCAATGTCTTATTTTTTTTTTATTTTTTTAGTTCCGAATTGCAAAAGCTGGAGTGCCTGAAATTGTAATGAAATTGCCAATTATAATTGGTAATGTTCCTTTGATGGGATGTGTTGATGTTCTTTCCGATACTGTTGATGCAGAGGAACGATCCATGGCGACCCTTGAAAGAGGTAATTGTCAACTTACTTGTTTCTTCATAATGTTGTTCCAGAAATATCCCTCTTATCCCTCATCCTGTCTATTGTCAAGGAATAATACTTCCTGCCGCGACAACATGAATGATAATTTGAAAAACTATATTTCCCACTGAATTTTAGAAGACATGCACAGGTAATGAAGTTACATTTATGGCCAGAAGCAAAACAAGGGGCCATCTCAGCATTTGCTCAAAGGGCCATTTGAGCATTTGCTCAAACTTCCTAGACCTTTCAAATCTGATGGTTAGAAGATCGGAGCTAAAGATTGTCTCTTCCTAAAATAAAGAGTATATTAAATATAATTTTATATTAATAAATTTGATTTAAAATTATAAAGTTCATTGAATAAGTAAACATTTTTATACAAATTTTTGAGTGTTTTTTAAAAAGTAGGTTATTTTCCTTTTATTATTAAGTCATTTTATTCAAAGAATTTTTAGGTCATCAGAATGAGTCCTGTTAATAACTAATAGTTTCATTTCATTAACCTTATGAACCCAATGACACAGTACTGTGCTGCTCAATTTTTGCTAGTATAACCTTGACATTATCCAAGTAGTAATGTACATATGAAAAAGTCATATTCATTCTTGGAAAAATTCTTAATTGTACAAAAAACTGCTAACGTTTTAGGTCACTTAAAACAGTTAAAAATTAGTTTTGGGCTACTATGGCCCAAGACAGACTCAATTCACTAACAATGTTTAGTGAAAATGATTAGCTGTGAGGTTTTATCTTTCAATGGAACTATTTCTTTTGTGAACAAAAAGTCACCTAAGTAGCATTTATAGTCAGTTTTGATTTTATTAATGATTAATGTAGTGTCGATTTTATATTGCAGCTAATTTGACGTATAAATATTATTATATTATAGACCAGGGATTTCCCACCTTACTTTCATCGACCTCTTTTTAATGAATTGCTCACTTAATTGACACCCTTATGTTTCTCTACAACACACAGCATCCATACTCATGACAAGGAATTGTACATAAATGGCTTAAAGATAAATTTCATTCACCAATATTCTCGTAAATATCTTGATTTTTCAGCAGTTGAAGATGCTTCTGCACTGACTAGTTTCTAATCTTCATTGAAATACAATAGCTACAAAATTTTCCATGTTTTTGACCTGACCATTACATTTCTCCTGTGCATATTGCAAAGAGTACTTGCTTGTGAAATAGAGTATTATTGTTAATGTAGTAATGTAATGTAACGTAATTTCTTCTAAACATCCTAATTCCTTAGGATGGGTGATAGATAGGAAAGGAGAGAATTTATTTGATCCTCAATTGATCTCTTAATAATCACTGACCCCTTTCAACATTTCATCAATCCTCAGGCGGTCTAAACCAACACTGTTGGGAATCTGTTATCAATATTTAAATTTAAAATTTGAATAAAATTATTATTTAAAGGCATGTTTTAATTGTTTGGATATTTTAATCTACTCGTAATTAATCTCAAAAATGTTATCGTTGATAGTGAAAGGGGAGCCTTGAAAATGGTAAATACTCCTCTGACATCTTACCAGGGAGCAAATGTTTTTTTTACATCAAAGTAAACAAAGGTAATTGATATTAACCTTGATTCTGAAAATTGCAAAATTTCATAGCATTGTTGTCAAAATACTTTCATCAAAGTCAACTCTCTTCTCTTGGGCAAACGAAGTAAAGGTTCTGATTTATATCAAACAATTTTCCAGTCTGTAATGCAAAATTACACAACAATTTTAGGCTAAAAACAGATGTCACCCTCTCTACTCCTTGCTCACAAATTGAGTTACCAAATTAAAGTTCAGCCCAAACCTTAATGGTGTTCCACAAAACTAATAAATACTTCTCTTTACAGCAAGCAAGAATCATGAGCCTTGCCATTTTGGTCCACATGATGTAACAGAATCCAACTGTGAGAATGTGCAAGACCAATGCTTCTTCAGTCCCAGATACATAACTTACTCGTCGTGAAGAAAACTTATACTACACATAGTTTCGAAGATCTGTAATTCTGACAAGGTCAAATTGTATTGTCCAATGCAAGTTTATTTATGTATCTTTTGAGGTGTTCAATAAAAATGTATACTCTACTTGAAGTTATTTTTATTAATTTCATGCATTTGAACATAACTGTTTATGTTACACAAAATATTACAAAAACAATGCACATTAAATTTCACTCTGAGAGAAAAATGACAAAAACATTGTTACTGAAGTATATAAAATGTGTTCACTTGAATCACTCTTCAGCTTTGAATATCACATGTGTTTAAAATGAAGCTATCTCTTCCTATCATACTGCCATTTGTACACAGGAGGGGCACTCTTTGTTGCGGGTTTGACCCTTTCAGGAGCCATTTCCTTCTTATTCTGGAGGTGCCTTTTAATTGCAAGCTTTTCTTCAATGACTCTTAACTGCTTCTCTCTTTCAATTCTTCGACTGAGTTCCCTATAGGCATTGTCTCGAGACATTGCAGCTCTTTCCAATTCAGGTTTGGTAATATCTGGAAGAGATAGTTGTTGAAGTGTAGAAGTTCTTAATCTATTAGTTCGACGCTTCAGAAGAGATGGATGAGTATCCAAATGTGTTGCAACATCAAACTGCTTAGCTTCTTTTGTTGAATCGACAAAGAAAATGTGTTTATTCTCTGTTTTGTTGGCTACATCAATTAAATGTAGTTGTGACTGCATTTTACCGATTTTCTTAGATTCAATGGTTCGTTTCATTCGAACATATCGTAAATCCTGAGTCTGCATGAGGCTAATTTGCTCTGGAGTGTGCTCATCTTCTTTATCAAGTTCATGATGAACACCATCTTCAACCTTTGAGTTTATCATATGAAAATAAAACTCATCGGGATTTCTATCAAGTGCTTTTCTCTTCAAAGCTAATACAGTATTCTTCTTATTTTGAAAATTTATGGCTCTTTCCTTGTAGTCTTTATGTTTTTCCAATAAACCCAAGTGGGCCCTGCTTTCTGGTTGATGTCTCTCTTGATGAATTCGGCGATGACATTTCGCCGCACTCTTCCAGGTCGCCATAATTCTTCAGATTGAAAACTATAAGAAAGAAAACGAAATTAAACAAATCATTAAGGGTTAAAAGTGAGAAAAATAAAAACAGTCCTACCAATGGACTGACCTATTTTATGCTGGTAAGAGCAACAACTGTAACTACGCAAGACAAATTCCTTGCGTAAAATAACACACGCTCCAAAACGAAAATTGAACAAGTTTCACTATCAAAATTCAAATAACTTCAATCATAACCTCTTCACAAGCTGCCCTCGTGGACACCAGAAAGAGAAAATCAACACTATTGGCGCACGCCAATACTAGCGCTATTGTGGCGTTTCTCAAAACTGTTTACGAGTAGAATCGATTAATGTTGAATCGACTGATGATGGCTTATCAAAATATCGATACATCCAAGGTTTTTCGATATCAATGAAAACATCGATGTTTTAAAAATGATAAAACATATGGCATGAATATGACTTAAATCTTCTGTCTGAACCCATAAAGTCCCAACAATGCGCTAACTCAACATTTATTTTATGTATATTCCAAACTGCATCAACTGATCAAATAACATTTTTTCTTAGTGCGTGTTAAAGCATTACATGTGTCAAAATAACACGTTAGAGCTGTTAGAGCATGCATGCATGCATGTACGCATGTACTTTTAGTAAAGCTTAGGTTGCCGGTCAAAGCGCCGGCAACTTTCATAGGTTAAGTTAGATAAGTTATAAATTAGTTATTTAAGCACTGCCCCTTTCTTTGCCGCAATAGCCAAAGAGCTGAGGCGTATGCATCGGAATCAAAATAACCGACCGCCTCGCCAGGGCCACTGGCGGGGGAAATTTTTAAAAAAATCACACCTAGGATAGTATAATTTTATATGCTAATTCTTATCAAATCATCAACAAATGATTCATAATTATATTCCTCTTTATAAGATCTATAGGCTCCCCTGGGGTGTGAATGAAATTTTGAAGGGGGTCGATGATCAACGGATCGAATTGATTTATTTATTTTATTTACGTCAGCAGTTTAAATCTGTGTGTGACGGGCTATGGGGAGAAGTGAATTCTGTGCACGTTTTCAAAATTCTGTGGCCCCTACCCTAGGCCATATACTACTTGAATTTTGAATACAGAAAGAAAATGAGCGTTTTTTGTAAGGATTGTTAACAAAATATTCGCTTCGATGTAATAAAATCTATTTTCAAGGGTAAATCAGCAATAAATTTGGGCTCTTAACCCTCATCATGTCCTTCATCATGGAATAATACTTCCTGCAATGACATCATGGATAACGATAATTTGAATAACTATATTTCCCATTGAATTCTAGAAGACGTGCACAGATTATGAAGTTACATTTATGTCCAGAAGCAAAACAAGGGGCCATCTCAGCATTTGCTCAAAGGATCAGGGAAACAACGAAAAACCTAATCGAGATGGGGGTCATTGACCCGGAAGCTGTAGTACAATACTTATTGCAGGTTGTTACTGATTGTCTAATGGGGGTGAACAGCTGAATATGAATAAATGATTAGAAATGAGTGCTCTAAATATACATCAAATACTCTGCTGTATAATGTATAGTAGTACGTACAATTACAGTTTCATTTGTGGCCTTGCTCTTGCAATTTTTCCTCTGTAAAATAAATGCACTGTTTGTTCTTGCTGAAATCGATGTGTGTACCCCTTGTTGACTCCTTTACGCTAGGTTTAGAAAAAATGTTAAGAGGTTTGCCTTTTATTAACACTAGTTGAAGAATGTTTTTACTTTTTGAGGTAAATTTTCTTTTATTTTAACTTTTTGAAATCTTCTTTTTAAATAATTTCCTAATATTTGGATTTCTTATCTTGTGCATGCACTTGCCATTTCATGTTTGGTTAATTTATAAATTTCCTTTTTCAGAATTTTGCTACCATTTTATTTCACAGTTCAAAATGTTCCCATTTGGGAGCCACCATCTCTGAGAAATTATGTTTTGTTTTCTAGACTATCAGTGACTGTTGAAATTAAATGAATGTTTAATACTAGTGTGCAAATTTTCTTTACCGCAATTAGCATGTCAGGACAATAGTCTGTCAACAATGGTGGCTGGGACGGTTGATTTTCTTGCAACCTATACACCTTTGAAATATGTCAATTCTTAATTTTTAAAAAAAATTTAATACACAATATACAGTATTCATGAAAAATGAGGTGTTCTAGCCTGATGATGGGGCAAATTTTGCCTTGAAACATTACATTTTTCTTCTTCTTCTCCTTCAGGTATATAGGCACTGCCTGTTATGCCTTCGATCCTGTCTGGTTACCCCAACTCTTCTTCGGACAGCCAGGATTTCTTTGTCCTTGTGGGCAGTATTTTAGAATTATTTTCAGCAGTCGATTGTTTTGCATCCTTTCAATGTGCTGCATCCAGGAATTTTGATAGTAATTAACTTTCTCTTCAAGTTTACATACACCAAGTTCTTTACGACTTTCTAAATTCCTTTTCTTGTCCATCAGCTTATAACCAGCTACTGATCTCAGAAATCATTTCATTTCAGCACTTTGTAGTCTTGTGCTATCTTTTTGGGTCATTGTCCAATTTTCACTTTCATATAAACAAATTGGGATACTTAATACATTATAGAATTTAATCATGGTTTCCTTTCTGACTTTATTTTTCAGGGTTCTCAGGATTGTTCCGTTCATACGATTTAGTCTTCCAATTTTCCCTTGTATTTGTTTCCCCTTTGTATGACATTTTGTATCCCAAGAAATTGAAACTTGAAACTTGTTCTATAGGTAAATTGTAAACAACTAAATTGGATCTAATCGGTTTCATCCCTTCAAAGGCCATGGCTTTTGTTTTTGTTGAGGATTATACAGACATTGTACATTTCGGTTACCTTTTGTAATTCAAACAGTGCTTTCTGGAGGCTTTATTCATCATTTGCTATTATAAGTTGGTCATCTGTGAATAATATGGTCATTAGATTTCTTTCTTGTCCCAAGTCATGGCTATAAGATTTTAGTCTGGATATCCACATACTTAATGCTTCATCTAAATATAAATTAAAAAGAATTGGGGACAGACTACATCCTTACCTTACTCCTTGGTTTATTATCTCTTTTTTATTCTCTTGGCCTTTGATACAAATTTCTGAGTTACTATACATGTTCCTAATAATCGAAATCAGCTGTGGTGGGAGACCTTTACGATGCAATACATTAAATAGTGTACTTCTGTTCATGGTGTCAAAAGTTTTGAAGTAATCTATGAAGAGCAAGTGTGTTCTTTTATTAAATTCTCTATGTTTCTCAATGATCTGCTCGACAATGAAAATATTATCGGAGCAAGACCTTCCTTTCCTAAAACCATTTTGTTTTTCTAATAACATGGTCTCTGCAATATTACAAACTCTGGATGCTATTATTTTTGAGTAGATCTTGTAAGTAACATTTAAAAGACTTATTCTTCTATAATTTTCACAGGATGACCGGTCCCCTTTCTTAAAGATAGGGTTTATTACTGCAATTTTCCACTCTTGCGGTATAAGTACTTTCTTCCAACATAGATTGAGAAAGTTTAAGAGCCGTTTCTTTAAATTTTCTGAGGCATATTTGATCATTTCACCTTTAATACCAGCGCTTCCACTCGCTTTTATATTTTTTATTTTTTTTATGTATCATCCAGTTCCTCATATTCTATTTCATCAATTTCCCTTTCTGTTTCTAAGGGTTCCTATGTGGCAAATATTGAAGTTGTGAAACATGACCAATTCCTCTCTTATTATAAACATTTATGGACAGAACTTGGTTATGAAAACAACACACAGGAACACACATTACATTTTTAAAATGTTAATAAATGCTTCTTAACTGCAATATTTTATTCAAGAATCTGTTTCTTAGATGAATGACTGAAGAATATGTACATATTAATTGAGAGTGGCAGACAAGAATGTTTAATAAATAAATTTACTTTTTCATACATAACTAAAATTTTACAACCACATTTTTTTGTGAGCATTGTTAGCTCCAGTATTTCTAATTTCAGAACTTTATTATTAGTTTCCATTTCAGACTGACAATTTTAAATGAAATACTGAGATATATTGCCAAAATTTATTTAATTACAGTTCTTTTAAAATTTGATTTCTAAATATTTCATCACACAACAGTTGGCTAAAGTGTTTTGAGCACAAATTTGCACCTCTACCAAAGGGCTATGTTGTGCAGATCTTGAATCTTAAGAGCACATCTTTGTAAGTGGGATTAAGAATTTTCCTTTTGATGGTTAATTATATTATACTAAGGGCCGGTGTTAGGCAGGGGCAGATGGGTGATCGCCCAGGGCCCCGCAAGTCAAGGGGTCTGATCTTGGGACTAAAGAGAAAAAAATTAGTTAAAAATTGATAAAGAAATAAGAACTTGAGAAAATCGTTATTGTAATTTTATAAGTCACAGTACAGTAGTCTGATATTTCATAAAATTTTCAATTATTTTTTTTACCTTAGATAGTTAATTATAGTCATTACTTATAAGGTATTCTCAGAAATGAATTAAATGATGCATATAAAATAGGTTCTACCTAATTATCTTATTCATATTAATTACTTCATGTATATAACAAGTGATTTTATTAAACATTAACCAAACACAACAAATTTTTTAAGGTCATTGTTTTGAGCTCTCCAGGGTAACTATATTATTTGATCATTAAATACTTTACTTAATACTATTAGGTAAAATATATTTCCAAAACTTTGTCTGGCTTAAACGTTTAATTTTTGTTATTTGTTGAAATAAAATAACTCATACAGTTTCTTGATACAATTTTTCCACTTTTAATTTTTTTCAGGAGGGCTATGTTTCAGCATTGCCCCGGGCTTCAAATTGCCTAGCTCCGGCACTGATTATACTAATTATGAAAACCTTATTAAACATATGAGCTAATTCATCAAGATCCTTAAGACAATATCCTATTATCCCATCCCTTTCCCCCTGAATATTACTTGGAATTTAAAAAAAAATTCATCTGATATTTCTTGCTTTACATATCTCATCCCTTGAGTTCTATCGTTTTGACTCAAATTTTCAAGATCGTAAGAAAGGTAGTGCTGATGAGGAATGATGATTAGGCAGTCAAATCTATACAAGTAAAATTGTAGTGACTGTTGATGATTTCAGAAAAGCAACTTTTTTGTAGTTGCATAGGGTCTATGCTTATTTCGATAATACGAAGCCAATTCAATTGTTGTTACAATTTTGGTCAGTTGGTCTGCTTCTTTTTCCAGGGTCATTTCTGAATTGGCTGAACCAATTTTATTGCAGTTTTCATTGTACGATAGGGTGTTGTGAAGCATAACTTAAGCTACTTTTTTTTTCAAATTATTATTTCATCTTATATTAAGAAGAAAGTTTGTTTTTTCAAACAAATCTACTGTTTAATTCTGATCTTAATGACGTTTTCTATATGTGACCTTTAAAACCAGAGAAAGGTTGCAGTCTTCAGGATATTTCATAAAAATTACCACTGCACTTTTCCATACCAATTACAGTGTAATTTAAGAGTGATCTTTTTCAGTGTTTTGGAAATTTTAGAAAGGGTGAGGAAATATATTAAAAAACAAGTACTGTTTCTTAAAACCCATAAAATTTCCTACTAAAACCTTTTTATTCATTCCATTACACGTATAGTAATATCAGTTACAAACCGGAAGATTAGGAGTAGGTAACAATGCATCTGTTGCCAGTAGCAACATTGGTGGTAGCAATAGTGATCAGAGCAAACAAGGTAGGGAAGGTGAGGCGAGGCAAGGCAGGGTGAGTACTATGGGAAGGAACAGGGTGATTTTGAGCCATGTGACACAAGGAGGGCAGAGTGGAGATACACTATATATAGAATTGATTTCATTTATTTTCCTGTAATAAACAATTGTGGTTCCTGGGCATGAGCCTGATGTGGGGTACTTCTGCTAGTTTATAGTAAGTACAACAATTACCTTGGAAGAGGAATGGTTTGATGCAAATAAATTAAAGCAAACTAGAAAAATACAATTTTTTATTTGATATCTTTTAATACATTTTTTCTCTTATAAAATATGTGTATTTAACAACTACTTGTCTGTGAAAATAAGTCATGCATTTTGAGGGAACCATGACACAGATAAGGACTTGTTTTTTAATTCATGGGCAAAGTATAACATTGTTTCCAATTGTCTAGAGCACATGCATAATAGTGCTGAAATTTATAATTCTAAAAAGAATTTCCATGTACTGATTTCAGTAGGGATGTAACATTCTGAATTGTTACTTTTATAATGATTTTGATTTTACTTCTCTCATCAAATCTCAGAAACAATAAGTATTGCTTCAAGAAATTTTACCTTCTCAATGCAGTGTTGTGGGAGTACTTTTTCTGAACAGAGAAATGTTTTTTAACCAATGTTTTCCTAATGAAAGGTTAGGAGATTATATTTCAGTGTGCCTTACACTGATCATGTTATAACAATGGATACAGTTTTCTAAGGCAAATGCTTTCCTTCATCTGTGATTTGAATAAAAAGGTTTCTCCAGGATATCTGAATTAAAGTTAAAAGAGCCATCAGAGAACATTTTTAATTTTCAGTGTCTTTCAGATATTAGGAGATATTTTGAAATCAAACTATGATTAATTGAGATAAGGTTTTTGATGCAACTGAGAAAATTTGAATATTTTTTCAATCGCATGGTGTTTCATGGGAGAAAACTGCATTTCGATGTTGTGAAGTCAATTTACTGAAGGGTGGTCCATAGTTGATGAGATTCCTCGTATGTTCTAGATTTTAAGTTTTCAGAATATTGTTTTCATTTTTTCATCATGAAAACTTCCTCATAGCTACACAGTAGTCTATAATATCCATAGATCAGACTGTTATTTATTACATGTGCAGGCCTCTTCCTTAATGAGAACAGAGGTTTTTCTGAAACTGATTCAAATGGTTTGGGCGTTTTGCTTGTTACAGGTTTTGGTTCTGATGTGTAATATTTATGAATATTTACTAAATGAATGTTTTGCAGGGACTAATTTCTCACAGCTTTACATGAAAGTCTTGACCATACATAATAGTCTTGATGTAGCAGTACCTACTATAACCGCAACTTTGAACTTGGTAAAAGGTCATGGCGTTAGGCATTTGATCTCTTTCAGAATTTGTTTTTTTCTTTGGAAGACTTTCATGTTGCTTTGCTTGTAATTTGCTAGTAATTTGCTGTCTCACTCACTGGCATCTTTGAAGAATTGGACGATCACATGTGCCACATAATCTAAAATTTTAAGCATCGTTTATTATGAAATACCAATCTTCACAAGATCAGTATAATTGTGTGATGCAGGATAGAAGTGTAATTTCCTTTGCATAAATACAAAAGGCTTTACTATGCCAGAAGGACAGCTAGGTCAACTCAAAGAGGCTTGTAGAAACTCTTTCTGTAAGGTTACCATCTATTCATGTTGTCTCCTCTGTTTTTTCATGATGTGACAAAATTTCAAATGTTGTGGGATGTATCACCATAATTTTTTGTGCAATATTTTGATCAAGAGATTTCAATAATTCAATTGAATTATTTTAGAATCTCTCATGAATACTATTTGACCAAGGTTCTACAATATTTTTTTCTCTACTTCTTCAAATTGACCTATTAACAATTTTTTTAAATCATAAGAAATGTGCAAGTACCTATAATCTATCTCTTGTATACAAAAGAGGTAATTCCTTTTTGCAACTCTTAAAATTGCAACTTTGCCACTATAAAACAGTACACCATGTAAAATTCATATTTCTAGATACCATTTCCATCATGGTCATTCAATTTTGGGGCATTTTTTAGACGTCAAAATCGTCTTCCCTTTTCGTACTTCGTAAAAGGCCTGCAGACGTCCTGCTTGCGGTTCTTCCCTAAGCTGTGGCATATTGTTCTTATCCGACACTTTCATGAGCAGATTGAAAACTCTTGCTTATTTCCTATGGGTTTTGTTCTTTCCGAGACCATACAGAAATTTTTTAATTATAAATTTTAATATGAAACAAAATTAACACAATGTCTTCATAGTGGTATAATTTATTTTTACTTTTTTATAAACGGAGGATAGAGGGGAGTTGGCGCAAGCATTACGTAATTATTTAGGGGAGCTAAAGCTCGCGTGATCGATCGTATGTCGGAGGAGGGGGTATTCAAATTACCCCAAATCTGAGTTACGTAAAATTATGGTTGACCCCTAAACAAAGACAGCGAGAACATTTCTTGCTACGACATGCTATCGTTTTACAGTTCGAATGTTATGTAACTAATAAGAATCGTTATAATATGTTATACAGTTAAATAAGAGGATGAGTGACGTACCGAAGCTTTTCCTCGTGTTAATCTCGTGAAATGTAAAATTTTGATATTGTAATGATTTGAAGAAAGTGAAACAATGTAGGCACTAATTATTTCAATGGTTTCACAAATGTGAGTAATATGATTCATGAACAATAGTAGTACATCAAGGTTCACTGGTATCTGGTTCCTGCTGGTGGTGCTATCCTACCACCAGCCCGGATAATATCACTATCGTAGGTTAAGAAAAGTTAGTGACAATAGTTTTGAGCGAACTCCGCGAACAATTATCTCTTTCACAAATGTTGATTATGGAAAAAATAAATCAAAAAAAATAAATTTTTGCAATTTTCGAAATTTCAGAGGTTTTAATGGAAATCAAACGTGTATAAAGTATTATTAAGCGAAGTTTGCTTGATTCGGGCAAACTACAGAGAAAAAAATTGTAGCCGTTTGTGAGAAAATCTACGTGGTTTTTATATTTAAAAGAGTCACTATTGATACACGACTATTATAAAAGTCACTTATAATGAGAGGAAAATCGAAGCAGATATTGCGTCAAAACTACTAGGTTAAGAAAAATTGTAGACGATTTCTTTTAAGGATCCGATTTGTTTTGACCAGATTTTGTTTAAGACAAAAATCTGTCTTCAATTTTGTAGTTTTGGAATGCATTTTGGCAATTTTCGAAAATACAGAGAGCTCCCCGGAAATGGGACTAGCGTCAATTTTTTTTACAGTTCTTTCATTTATACGAGGAAAAAATGTTTAGAAATTGCCTATATTTCACGCAAAATTAGGAAAAAATAGGATATTTTCCAAAAATTGTACGTGACGTTATTTCAAGTTCTGTCTTTTAAAAACAGATTTCATTAAAGAATTAATTCTTCATTTTCAATATTCTACAGTAATTGTAAGACGACGCCAAAAAAATTGTAAATTTACGCAATTTTCAAAAAATTAGGGATTTCAAGGAAAATGAGACCTGTGCCATTCTTTTAAGCGTCTTTTCACTCTGCGAGAACAAAGCTCAATAAAAATAATTCACGACATTTGTCAACAACATTCAACAAACAGACGTTTTGCCGTAAATCTACTTTTCGGTGTCAAGGACTCGCAAAAAATGGGGCCTGACTGAACAAAGTATTCGAGAAAGTAATTTACATATAGGAAGAAAGTAATTACATATAAGGTACATACACGAACAAGATTTATCCACTCTTCTGTTACAGAGCCCGGCAATAAGTTTTTTCTGTCGAAAATTCTCCGTTTTCCGTACGTAGCATTACAATACTTTCTCTTCTTAGGAAGGTAAAGGCGAGAAATTAAAAAGCCTCATCGTCTTTATTAGTAACTAGGAGGAGGGTTATCTAGCATCTGATTTCAGTGATGAAGACAATGACCTTGAAGGCTTTGGAAAATGTGAACAGCTGGATGAACATTAACGGTTTCAAATAGATTTTGCTATTGTCAAATTAATTACATAGAAAGCAAACGAGTGCTATTATATTTGTCGAGTCACGCAGGTTGAAGATGATAATATGGAATATGAGGCAGAAAAATGTCGGCGACGATATAACAAAGCAGTCATGTTTATTTATCTAGAAAAAGAGAATGACGTTGACGAAGTTGCCATGCCTTACTTCATGCAATGAAATCCAACAAGCAAAATTAAAAATTGAGTGTAAGTTTGATATTTCAAATTATAAGCTACTAAAGTAAAATTATTGCAAATTATTGTATTAATTACATAAGCATAATTCAAAATACGTAAACTATTTTGTAATTTGTGTATTTCATATGCCTGTAATAAAAGATCTGTCACTGAATTACTGATTTCATTCTCCCATGGTCAAGCCTCTCTGACTGTAGGTCAAGTGTCTCATTGGTGGAGAGGTTTGACCACACTTGCACTAAGTTGGGAAATTCCAAATAATATAAGCTTATTTTCAAAGAATTGACAATCTGTTTAAACAAAAATTTACTCCATGAAATAAAGAATGTGATACAATGTTCATTTCCCCCAACTTTAAAGTGAAAATTTAAAATTATCGAAGTAAAAACGTGGTCTAGGCTTTCCTCCTTCCCCTATGTATTCCCTAGCAATTGCACCCATGTGAGTCGTAAGGACATGGCGAGTGACAATGGGAGCGGACTAACGACCAAAGGCCAAGTCCAGTTTCCCCTGCTGCAGGTAAAAAATAATTTTATTGTTTTTGGCACTTTTCATTTAAAACATATTTATTTCCCCATAAGCTGTAAACATCTTTGGAATGGTACTAAAAATGAATTTGCTTTGAATGTGTGGACCAAGCTCAGAAGCTTATAATCTTCCCGAGTTGTGCGTGACACACGTCTTCATTCATCTTTCAACACATGCATTCCCCTATTCATGAAGATGTCATGGTAAAACCAATTTGTGTGTCTGTGTGTCCATCCGAACCCCTCCATAGACACGTGCTTACAAAACAAAGCAACTATTCATTTTTAAACAATATTTGGATGAGTCGATCGTCTAACAAATTTAGAATAATCAGACCTCGGCGTGAATAATAACATTTTGAGGCAAGTTCTTCAAAGGAAAAGTATTACAACATAGTTAAAAAACAAACGGCCCATGTGATAAAATATCTGATTATTATTATTATTATTATTATTATTATTATTATTATTATTATTATTATTATTATTATTATTATTATGTGAGTACATTTCGCTTCTCAGGCGCGGGATCAGATGTACTACATTAGTACTTAACAATTCAGATCGTCGTGGATGAAAAGCTGTAACCGTTTTCCTGGAAGAACGCCCACAAACTTCCGAGTCGGTTTATTGCATTGTGATGTCAATAGTAGTGGATACTCGTCAGGCATTTTCATGTAGGTATTCCAGTACGCTTCCATACATTTTCTACTCTCCCACCACTTCAGCCGGCACAGGTATTACTATGGAATTGCATACTTAGTGAATGAAGTTTTAAGACTTTTGAAAAGAAAACTTCATTTAAAAATACCATTTCCATGAAAAAAATAAGAAAATACCAGTTTCCTTATTATTTTCTCTTTTTTTTGGTCCATGATCTTCAAACTTTACGATTTACATTTCAAGCGATTGAGAAACACTTCCTTGTGCAATTTTTTTAAAAAGGATAAAAATGTTTACGTTAGGACCAAGGTACAACATCTTGGTTCTATAAATGTGGTTCCTTATACCCCAATATAAATAACTTGGTAAAAATACAAATCGATATGGAACAGGGAAAACTACAATTTCAGCAGCATCGATTGTCTGTTTAGATTTTCCGGGCGCGTCAACTACCTTCAATTACTGTCGTAAGTATTACATCCTGGGAGGTAGTGATATTCCTTCCACGCTGTAACTTGACCACCGACCTAAACGCTAGTACCGGGAGAGATAACTCAGGGCATCAACTGAAGTCACTGCAGTCACTCTGACCGGGGGGAGTTCGAGTCCCGACAGCGGCAGGATTTTCGACACTAGCTTGTCAGCTAGGTCGAGTTGTGTTCTGTGGGGGAGAATTGTAGCAGTTGGCTGCTCTGATCGGTAGTTTTCCGTGGTTTCTCCGATCAACAACAGGCGAATGCCGGACCAGTATCCTTACAAACGGGCCCCCGGGCGTGCACGATCTTTCCTACCTATTCCTTGTCCTATCCTCACCCCTTTACACACACTTTCACTAACATGCACTACACTACCACACATGCCGGGAGACCGGTCGGGAGCTTAGACCGGCCGGCTGGGGCGGCGCCCCGCTTGTGGGAGATACCTGATTGGGGAAAACCCCGCTAGCCGACGGCAGGTCGGCGTCGGATCTCGCCATCCAGCGGGAGAAGATCACCGCCACTTCTCAGAAAATATGCAATACACTTACGGGACTAATGAACCTAGTAGTTGACGTGCCCGGAATCACTATCAATCATTAAATCAATTAATGACTTGCAGATATCTCCCCCAGCGGGGCACCGCCCCAAGCGGGACATGCTCTAAACTCGGGACATGCCGTTATCTGTCGACTGCATGTAAATGTCTGTGCATGTGTTTATATGCGAAGAAAGGAGACAAGGATGTGGAAGGAATATCACAAGTGAACCGTGTCTCTTTTGTTAAGGTACTGATCCGGTATTCGCCTAGTGTTGTTCGGAGAAACTACATATCAGAGCAGCCAGCCCTCCAGAGGTTGAATTCGATCTTACTGTAGACACAGTGTCAAAACTTCGTCACCGTCGGGCCACGAGCTCAAGGATCTGCTGCTGCAGAATGCTACCACTGAGACACCGCAGCCGTTCACCGAAGTCAAAATGTGCAAAAATAAATCTTAAATTCACACAAAATAATCTCACCTTCTATTGAATATGATTCAAACCAATCTAAAATATTGTCGCCAACAAAGGCATTGAAATTTCAGCTAAATTGAGTAATTTTGGAGTCACCTTGAAAGGCACATACATACGAACATTTTATTGACACAGATAAAACATTTTTAATAACTGAATATAATGTGAATGTGAATGTGAAAACTTATTTGCTTATATTAATTTTATCAGAGGCGTTGTACTTTCAACCAGTCCAAAGAACAACACTTGGTCATATTTTACAAAGATAAAATCAGCCATTTTTAGGTTAGACTTAAACTTTGTTTTTAAACTCTATGTAGCTAATATACTTAAATGACTGTACTGTTATTAAATAATGATAACAAAATGATGCGGTTAAAGAATAAAAAGAAGTAAAATACTTTCAATTGGTCAAAGCAGTTATAATTTTTACTAGAAAAACTGCAACTCTCATCAAATAAAATAACTTAGTTCATAACTCTTCTAGCAAGTCAACAAACTGCTGTAAGTGGTTTTAAATTACTCCAACAGGTGAAGCCTACATTATTGTGGGTCCAAGATACACATATGTCCAAGATTCAACACCTTCCCCTACTATTGAATGAGAACGCCACGTTTCTCATATTATATTCTTAATGCCATCAAAAAGTAGTGTTTAGGGAATTCTCGGCAGGGGCATTGAGGTTCTTTTCTTCATTGTGCAGAAACTTTTTTCTCACAATTCCTTCGTTCGCTTGTTTGAATTTCTGATTTCGGTTTTTCCATGCAGCAATGTCCCCTATACAAGTTAGCAATGCACAAGCAATATTATTTTTGAACGATTTTCTCTATCATTCTTAATTACCGTTTTTTTATTTGTTGATTTGTTGACGCACTTATTTATTGATTATTTTACATGGTCAGCATTTAGGCATTTATCAGAAATATCTTTACATACATGCAATTTTTCACTTAAATAATATCTTTTGATGCTATTTGTGGACGCATATTAGAGAAACATATAGTGATGCTATGGTATGTAAATGTTTCTGCTTGCGCCTCAATGTTAACCGAGTTTGTCGTTAACATGTACTATAGTGGTAGAATGTTAAATAGAATACTCTATTCTATTTTATTAATTTTCTTCTTGTTCTTCTTCCGCAGGTGTTTTTTCTTCCTATTGCCAAGTGAATTCCTGGTAGGGTTGTTTCATAATCTTTTCTGATTTTTAGGCAATCTGTTTTGGCTTCTTAACAATGATCAGATGAAAAGATCCAGGTAAGAATTAAAAAGACAAATTGATTTCAACTTTGACTTGTCCGATCAACATCATCCTTAATATTTCTGTAACAAACTAGAATATATTCTATGAACACCATATACTCTCAGAATTCTTACACTACTCGTTCTCTGTGGCTCTCTTATTAATTGCATATCTGCACCTCATGGCGTCTATTATGTTTTCTGCAGTGAGAGGTAAAGGATAATAAATGAACTACTTCATTGAGTAGAAAAAAGTCAACTCTTTGATTAATCATATCGTCAAAGTCACTTGGTTCAACTATTCAAATTCAACTATACAGCAATTCACACACAAAAGATTCATACCTGTCGACTAAATACAGAATCTCACACAATAGTATTAACGTTGCTAAATTGCATCACATCGGGAAATTCGTATCAAATATTTTTTGCTCAAATAGTACAAACGATGGAGGCAGACGCACTGGTAAAATTTGCCCAAGTTGACACCTGGAGTGCCGTGTTCGCTCGATGGACAAGGCGGACATTTTATTGAAAGACCGCCGGCCACCGCAGAAATCTTTCTCGACCGTGGAGCCTTCCCTGCCAGGCTGTTGGGCTCATAGGAAAATGAGGCAAAAGTTAGCACCTCCACTTTATTCAAATTTGTAAATTTTTATTCTATAATGTTGGGATAATTAAGGCCTAATTTCACTCATAAATAAAACAGCTTGACATCTACTAAAACATATCTCGAAACAATTGTAATTAAGATGTGTAGGTGCAGACGTGACACCAAATAGAACGCTATTTTTGGCCAAATACGGAGTAAGCTGAAGACAAATTTCAGCATAATTTTAAACTAATTAAATACTAATTTATCGCGAATATATTATGGTCACATTTTTTTAGACGGAATTGGATGCAAACACATACGAAATGATTAAGTACGTTATAACAGAGGTGCCGAAGAAAAGAGTGAAACGTTCTTTACAAAATAAAATGTGAAGACCATATACAGAACAAAAAATGAATACAGTTGTATAAAGAACACAGAATGTTAATTGTGTATTTCAGAAGACAGAATCCACCCGTACTGTACCGAATTGTCTAAAAATTAGGGAACATATTGTATTAATGACTATTCCACTCATGAAATTTCAACCAATAGCATGCAAGAACTGGGAGCCTACCAGCCAGTTAGAGACGACTTTACCATGCATATTTATCAGTTATTGATTATCACCTCCTAGGAAGTGATACATTTTGCGCCTTGTTTTTTCTACAGATAGAGGTTATGTAATCGTCACTCAAGACATATCTCCAAATGAATGAGGAACACCATATCTTCAATTATTAATAAATTAAGACATAGTAGCGCTTCAAATTTAACATCTTCCTTAAAAATAAGCGAACAAAACAGGTTTCCTTCGAATTTAAACTTTAAAGATTGTGTACACACTGTGTTTTCAAGTAATTTCGCTCTTAGTTTGTCTTATGTTTATTTTGTTGTTTATAATTGCCCTATGTATATATTTCTGTTCGATGTAAAAATATTTGAATAAAACAATGTTAATTATTAATAGTACATTATATTTATGAAATTTCATTCGTGAAATAGTCTTAGTAAATTTAACTCGTAGTTTGGAAATTGTATATAAATCCCCTCCTCGCTTCGCGAGTCGGGGATTTATCGAGAATTTCCAAACCACTAGTGGAATTACCTTTGATAAACTTTACTTCGACAATCATTGACTAAAATAGAAACAATGCAGACTGATTTCAGTCCCAAATAAAAAGTGTTTGCCGAAGTCTCGAGAGCGAGCCACTGGCGGGCAGCGAAAGGTCGGCGATCGAGAGGGATTAAGAGAGTTTTTGCGCAGCGTTAGGCGCCACAGCGGAATCGCTAGGAGGCTCTGCGCATGCGAGAACTGCAACATTTCGTTTGAGTCAGCGAAAAACGCTGTTTCACCAGGATTGGCGTGTGTAATGAAGGTACTCGTTTTGCGCACTAAACCAGTCAGGTGATCACGATAATGGAATTTGTTCCCAATTGTGGTGACAGTGCTGCTAACTCTGAATTTCCATCATGCAACATCATGACGGTGCCACTAATCTCTATACATAATTATTATCTATGTATACTAATACTTAATAATATAATTATTTATAAAGATCAGTGGTTGAGTGCCAGCTGTACTTAAAAAAGTGCGAATGAAGAATACACACAATTTAACGTTAGCAGCATACACTGCCGTCACAGATTGGAACTACTTCCATCTACATCGAAACATGCAAAAAGTCACACAATACAGGCCACACGGTTGCCCCGAAACGTTTTACTATGAGTCGCTCTGCAGGAGCTTTTTCTGAGGCGGCCGGCGACGAAAAAAATGTCCACCTGTGGAATAGGGCAGTGGCGACCGCGGCTTCTCGATCAAGCGGAGTGGTGCCGCCTTCAGAGCGACCGCGACCGCAGCACGAGCAGGAGGAGAGAGACCGCCACGAGCGCTCGGCAAGCCAGAGGTGCACCTGCGCATGACAGACGCATTGGGTTGAAGAAGAGAAGAGTCATGAGGGCAATAGTCCCCAATAAGAAACACTGCAAAACGCTTACCACCAATAAAACCAATACAGAATAACAAGGAAAAAAGTTTTTTAAAATCACTTTTTAGAAAACAAAAATGACGAGAATGGTTTTTAGTGTAGTTAGCATAGGAACAAATTTGACCTTATATCTTCGTAGTTAAAAATAGTACAAAGACGAAGTATGCTGTACTCAAGTAGCCCCTGTTTATGCAATCGACTGTCCAAACAGCATCTTTATATCCGGCTCGGTTGAGAAGATACGAGGGATGTTATTACTTAGTTGTTCCAGCCTGTATAAAAGATGTCATTTTTATATATTTTAAAACTGTCCCTTTGGGAAAGAAGATTTTCTCATTCTCCTCACAATTAGCTTCAGTGTTATACATTCACGAAAAAATCGAATTTTGGAGAGTGTGTAGAACATTGCGTTCCGAATTTAAGAATTTGTTTCATTTACAATTAGAATTTAATATATTTGCTACATCTTTTTCTCTTGATATATTCTTTTCCCTTGTGATTTTCAGTTAGAAATAACTAATTTACAGTGTGACACTTAATTGAGAGAAAAAATCAACCAAAAGAGGCACTTATTACAATTTTATGGCAAAGTCACTCAAAAACGTTTTTCGAAACTACATCGGAATGCTGCTCGAATGCTACACGTTACGTATGTTTCAATGCTGCATGTTACCTATGTTTGAATCAACGTAAAAATGTGGGCGTTATAATTTCTTTAAAAATTTGTAAATCTCAAATGAGAATACAGATAACAATGTGAAATGTGCGAAGAAAAATAATTGATTTCGCATTTAGATTGATTTTTTAATTTTAATCTCATTTCCTGTCAGTATTTCCGTTATTAGATTTTTTAACAACATTTTTTCAGAAACCTTTAGAATACTGTTTCATAATCAGCAACAGGATAAACTGTAATGTCGCAGCAATTAAATTTCTTAATGTGCTTCAGCACTCTTTTGAAACTAAAAATTTGGCATATTTGGCGCAATCTGCAAAAACAAATTTTTCTTTTCATTATGCAATGAAAATTGCTTTTTATTATTTTCAAAACACAAAAATATGTGTATATCTAGTAAATGTTCCAATAAATGTCACAAAAATATTTTATTGTCTTTTAACGTCGGAATATCCTTTCCCATAGCAGTGAGACATTTTCAGTCTGAGCAATGGAAAATACCCCCCCCCAAAAAAAAACAAGACGCGACCCACTGTGCCGCAAACCGTCGGTCGATAAAAGATGCCGTAATCTGCTCCGTCTGCCAATGGAGCAGCTAGAGAGAGCAGGGAGCAAGCAGCGGCCTCTCCTCGGAGCAGTTCGCTGGGCGGCCCTGAGTTACAGGTCATTCGTTCTTGCCTAATGATAGAGATTTCGGGATAAATAGGAGGAAGGTGAGAAAGAAAGAAATGTATTGTTCAGTGGATGAATCTGTTAACCTAATAAAACATTACTGAAAAAAGTTTTCCATTGTTCAGTTGAAGGCGAATGATTTCGTTGATTACAGTTTATGGTGATCTAAATTCTACAAGAAAACTTGTCTGAGCGATGATTCCTGTAGTAGTGTTTCTGGACATCTAAAACGATCTTTCACTCTCGTGACTTGATCTTCTTAGCTGAAACACCGCATAGTGTTCAGAGCAACCTGCTTATTGATGGCTTGATGCTGGACACTTTTAGACTAAGAAATTCAGTAAAACCTTTAGATCTGCCTTCAAAGAAAGCCTCTACATCCCTGAGGACAATATGCAGTTTTGGCATTTAATCACATTATGGACCATAACAATGACATTTCATGAAGGTGAAGATGATTTCTGAGCATTTAGACAATCCAAAATGTAAAATGTTTTTCTAAAATGTTTAAGAAAGAATGTTTATGAAAATAAAATATTTTTTATGTAAAATTATATTCCTTGGAAAAAAATTATTTGGAAATTCGTTTACTACAAAAAGGAAACATGTCCGAATCCAAAAATAAATCCCCTCTTCCTAACCTTTGGTCATGAAAGACGTTTATTTATAGTATTCAATAAGTATATTTATAATTAGATTTAAAAAACTGTAAACAGAAAAAATGCATAAAAGTGGTTTTATGAGATTTTTTGTGGGTCCTGTAAAATTGGGAAATGTGGACTAGTTGCCTTTCTGCAGTTAGCGATTCAAGTAGAGGGACCAGCGTCAAAGATAACTCCAAAAATAGCCATTTTGAGTTGTGAAAAAATACTTGTAGACAAAAGCCACCCCCCCAGTTGTACGCCTTAGACTTGAGTTAAAAGAAACAGCATAGCAAGATAGCAAATTAGTTAACTCTAATAAATGTCCAATACTCCCAGAAATTCCAAATGGAGGCATTATTGAAAATGACGTGCGTAGTTTATTAGTGATAATTTATTTACTATTGTTTTTTCGGTTATTTAAAATAATTTTCTCGTAAAGTTTCATTGAACTTCGTAATCTCAAAAAATTAATAAATTTTCTGTTGTTGATTCTGTGACACTTTCTAAACGATTTTGAATTAAATCAGAATATGAGTTACTCTTATGCTAATTTAGCTCAATTAAGTATTTCAAAATATTTTCCTCATAGAATAATAGATATCTTTTATAGACTGTAAATAAAAAGCTGAAAAGCTTAAACACTAATCACTTTGTAACGCGAATACCCAAGCGTCACCTGATTAGGAAGTTGATAGTGCAAATGAACTAAATAGGCACATGAAAGTGTTATACAAGAAAAAGGTTTTAATTTCTTTTAACGATTAAAACAAAGTATAGGTCTAAAGTATGTTTTCTATGTACAACTTTCACTGAGTGAAGGGTATTTGATTTTATTTGATTGTTTTTGGCGCAAAGTTATTCAACACCCAACCACAAAAAATACATGCAACATTTTAAAGTGAGCCGAAATGTAAAAAAATAAGGAGAATGGAAGAAAATGATGGAATTAGGACAAAAAGTTACGCAATATCTTTTAGTCTAATAAAATAATTTGGAATGTAACTCATGAACAACACAATCAATCGTAATAACACTCATTCGTTTTATTTCACACCAGTGTGATTGCTACATCACATCACATGGTATTCATGAAAATATTTCTGTTTTACAAGTGTTAATAAACTATTTCCAAGAAGATCATATGTCATTTGTTTTGGATTGGCTCGTTAAGTAATCAAGCGGTACGTTTCACGAGATAAATGAGTATTCAAGAAAATGTCGTTTCTAGTAATTTTTAAGGTAGGAAAGTGTTAAATTTGTTACTCGATACATTCTCTTGGTTGATTTTCCTCTCTACGAGAACGTTCTTGTTTCATGAAACAGAGCGGATGGAGCGAGCAAAAAGCAAAGTACACTTTCCAATATTAGCCTGCCTGATTAAATGCGTGCAGTAATCCTCTCGATGTTAAACGAATCTCCCAATTAAAACATTCGTTATAATGCAAATCTGCATATTCTGTTGTTCGTAAAATTTCTTTTGTGTGTAGTTTCAGGAATTTTGGAAGATTTACTTTAAACCCAGAGATGAGAGAACATGTTCATAACGAGAGAAGAGGGAAAAAAATGCTATACATTTCGAAGAGGAAACGAAAAAGAAACTTAAATACACAAACAAGTAAAGAGCAAGGTAAAAGATAAAATATGCGACCAATCAGACAGGGAAATAGGGAGAAATGTGACTGAGTGAGGAGACGGGCAGATGGCGACAGAGAGAGAGAGAAAGAGAAAGAGAAAGAGAAAGAGAAAGAGAAAGAGAAAGAGAAAGAGAAAGAGAAAGAGAAAGAGAAAGAGAAAGAGAAAGAGAAAGAGAAAGAGAAAGAGAAAGAGAAAGAGAAAGAGAAAGAGAAAGAGAAAGAGAGAGAAAAGTGGGAAAAAGAACGAATATGATAAGAGGGGCAGAACGAGGCAATGGGCGAGAGGAAAGGGCAAAGTGGAAGTGAAGGTGAGGAAGAGAGAAAGCGTGTGAAAGAGGATGTGTCTGATAATAAATAAGGAATGAGGAAGTGCAAAAGTGGACGGGAGGATGAGTTAGAAAGTGGAGAAGGGAGAGGGAGGGAGAAAGATCAAGAGAATGAGGTAGAGGGAGGAATAGTGAAGGACAGGGGAAGTGAAAATGGAAAAGAAAGAGAATGCGAAAGAAGGCCAGACGAGGCAACAAGGCAAGAAGGTGAGGATGTGGTCGTAAACATGGTGGGTGAGGATGTGGTCATTGACATGGACGTGAGCGTGAGCATGGTGGCTGTTTTGGGCATGATCGTGGGCGTGTTGTTGGACGTCAGCGTGGTTGTGGTTCTAGGCTTGGGCGTGAGCGTGTGGGTGCGGACGTGGGTGTGTAGCGTTAGTGTGCATGTGATGGTGGGCATAGATGTGAGCGTAGGTGTGGATGTGGCTGTGGACGTGTCTGTGAGCTAGGCGTTTACATGAGCGTGGGTGGGGAGGTGGTCGAGGTAGTGGGAGGGGAAGGATCGTGGGGGTGGGCGTCACGATGTGTGTGGGTGTGACGTGAGCAAAAGCGTGGTGGTGGTGGTGGTTTTGGGCGTGGGCGTGATTAAGAGTGTGAGTGTGAGTGAGGTTGTTGGCGACAGCTGCAGCGCGGGGGATTTTGGGGTGGTGAGCGTGGGCGTGATGTCCTGAGTGTGGGTGAGGACATTAGCATAAGCGTTGTGATTGAAGGCGTGTGCGTGGACATGGTGGTGAATTTGAACGTGATTGTGGGCGTGTGCGTGAGCGTAGCTGTGTTCGTGTTGGAGGGCGTGAATGGAGCGTGGATACGGACGTCGTGGGCGTGAGCGTGGGTATTGGTCGTGGGCATTAGCAAGGGCGGGGACGTGAGAGTGGTTGTGATTTTAGGCTTGAACGTGGGGGTGGACGTGAGCGTGATTGTGATTGTAGGTGTGTGCGTGAGCGTACCTGTGGCCGTGTTGGTGTGCGTGAATGGAGGGTGATCGTGAGCGTGGGTATTGGTCGTGGGCATTAGCGTGGGTGGAGACGTGAGAGTGGTTGTGATTGTGGACGTGTGCGTGGGCATGGTGTTGGGTTAGGACGTTAGCGTAGCTGGGGTTGGGTGGCGTGGTGGAGTGCGTGAATGGAGCGTGGATGTTGGTCGTTGGTTTGGCATTAGCATGGGCGGGGACTCGAGCGTGGGCGGGGACGCGAGCGTGGGCGGGGACGCGAGCGTGGGCGGGGCACCCACCGCGAATGGCGGCGCCGGTGGCGGCGGCGGGCGGCGCCGTGGAGGCGTCGTGGGCGTCGAGGAACTCGTAGCTGGCGTTGAAGCCCGTGCCGTCCAGGCGGTCGTTGGAGCGGAACGTCACCCGGAAGAACTTCCGGTCCGACTCCACCTCCAGCTCCTTCAGCTGGCCGCAGTAGCGCGAGTACTTGCGGTCGCGCGCCATGAAGTTGGAGAACTCCACGTAGTCGCTGGCCGTCAGCGCCTCGCACCTGCCGCACGGGGAGATGAGCAGATGCGAGGCAACTGTCTGCGCTTAACGATTGGCCCCTGATTATCTTTGTTTCTCCTTGAATTCACAACCACCAAGCAATTAATTCTTATGGAATTTTCATGAGGAGTTGATCGATAACTTCCAGATCATGGGGTTGGGGAGATGTTGTGTAGAGGTTTCACGTGGTAGTTGAACATGTCACAACACACATGAACATGAACAAAACACATGAACACAACTGTAGTTGCTTCGAAAATGTAAAATAAAGTCCTGGTGAGAGAACAACAAAGTTCAGAAGCGTTGGCAAGTAAAGGTAAGTTAGTGTTTGATCAACTCCTCGTAAGAAATTACAAAAGAATGAATTATGTTAATTTTTTAGCTTGAGAATGTTTTTTTCTTCATATGATCAAGTTAATACTAGACAATTGTACGATAAAATGCCTAAGATAACTCAAATACTTAAAGGAGATCTTTATGAACATCTTATCTTTCAATTAATGCAAAATAATACATTTTATCATTTTATTAATTCAAAAGATCAAATCAGAAAAATGAAAACAAACATAGTTACATGGTAAAATTTGCTTCGATTTGATATTACATGGGCAATCTCACTTTTTCTCGAAATTCTGCAACTATTTACGAACAGTAGGTAGTATTTTTTCGGTGCGGTTAATTTTCAGAATAACGTGCTATAGTATGTAGGAAATGTAACCACGCTCGAATCTGAATTTACCTTCCTGGGTAACCAATAAGTGTAACCAATAAATGTAACCAATGAGATTAAATTAGCTGAACACAGTGCGTATTAAAGTACGCGAGATACGATTGAACTAGATTAATCAATACTTAATTGGATTAGACTTGATAGAACAGATGGATTTGACTAGACTAGATTATGCTGGATTAAAACACAAAGAAAGCATTAGATTTAACTTTAATACACTTTCTTAAACTACAATGGATTAATAGTCTATACATGTTTAGACTAGGCTAGTCACTATAGCCAGAGAACGTAAGGTTATGTTTTGGATACACCTAACGAGACGTAGGTAAACGAAAGTAAAATTAACGTTAAGATTAATTCCGTTTCAACCACGTTTCCGCATCATTGGATTGTAATGGAAGCTAAGCGAACGTTGAAGATTGGGGAAATGAAGCTTTCCTCTAACGGACCGTCCACAGATAATATCTGGTTAGTGCGTTTTCGTAATTCTGCACTGTTATATCGACTTAACGAAGGAAACTTAAACCCATTCTTAACGGCTAACGTCCTTTAAGGATTTCAACGACCGTCGTCCTTTCACAACAACCGAAACAAATGCATTGCAGGAAAAAATTGCGCAGGAGTACTCTTATTGAAAAACAGGATAGTTCTTAGGTATATTATATTTTCTTTGGTGTTTTTGAAAAAGGTATTGAACGACACACCTTTTTTTAGCCCATATTTATAGTACAATTGTTTGTCTATTCATATTAATACATAGAATTAAAATTTCCCACAATATTTTTTAAATGTTTCGTTAAAGTACATTGGATCTGTTTGTTTATACACAACATTTTAGTTCCTCGTAGTTATATTTTCCGTAAGTTCGTAGTAGTTTTGGCATTCTTTGTACTTATAGTTATATTTTTCTAATTAATATTATTTCGTTAAAGTATTTTTTATTTATAGCAGCTCACGCAAACACATCAGACAGATGGCAATACGAAGGGTAACACAGTAGCATAGTTGGAAGTGCTTTGGTTTCGGCAACTGTTTACAGAAGTTCTCTTTTTTGCCGCTACAGATTCATGGCGCTGTTGCCTCTTCCCGTTGGGGTTTATTGTGAAGCGCACGTACCTCCCGTTCCCGTTCGCATCCTCCCCTTCACGTTCTCGTTCCCGTTCGCGGGCTATTGTGGAGCGGCCTTTTAGTGTAGCGAGGTTCCGTTCTATCCCATCCCGCCGAAGCGCAGGTCGCGTGCGCGTGCGCGCGTACTCACGGCTGGACGCCCTCCACGTCGAAGTAGTGGAAGCGCAGGCGCACGCGCTGGCGCGGCCGCCCGTGGAAGAAGTAGTGGCACTCGGTGTCGCGCGGGTACAGCCCCGGGAAGTTGGGCGAGGCGAAGCCCCCGGCGGCCGCCTCGCTCGCGTTGAAGGCGAACGCGCACGGGAAGTCGGCCAGCTGCTGCCCCGACGCCACGCCCAGGTCTGCAAGCCAAGCCAAGCCACGCCCTTGCCCTCCTCCTGCCGCGCAAGCCAACGGAAGTACAGGTGTGAGTGGAACGAAAGGAAGTGAACGGAGGAATATTTGTGTTAGTGTTCAAGTGAATGGATGATTGAATGAGTGATTGGATGAACGTGTGTTTGGATAGTTTTTATTTTTTATTTTAATTTTACTTCAAAAACAGTTCAAATCTGTGTATAACGTGCTACGGGAAGAAGTGTGTTCTGTGCATGTTTCCTTAATTCTGGGATCCCTGCCCTAAGCGATGTACAAGTTGAATTCTGAATATATTGAAATGAGCCTTTTGGCGAGAATTGCTAACAAAATATTCGCTCCGATGTAATAATATCTATTTTCAAAGGAGAGTCAGCAATAGATTTGAGTTCTTATCCCACATCATGTCCTTCGTGAAGGAATATAATTTTGCCGCGACATGGAGAAAGATAATTTGAATAACTTTATTCCTCAGTGAACCCTAGAAGACGTGCACAGATAATGTAGTTACATTGCTGTCCAGAAGCAAAAAAAGAGATCATCTCAGCATTTGCTCAAGGGATCGGGGAAACTGGACGAAAAACTTGATGGAGATGACGGTCATTGACTCAGAAGCTGAAGTTTAGGGATTGGATGACTGGATAAATTGCGTGTCTGAATGAGTGAATGATGGCTAAAATGCAAGAATGAATGAATAGGAGAAGAAACGAATAAATAAATGAATGAGCAAAGGAACGAATGATTGCAGGTTTGGGTACCTCGGAAAGCAAACAGTTAACATACAGACTGTTTAACCCCTCAGAAGAAGAGTTCAATAGGACGCTGATAGGTGTGAATGCGATCGTTGTGCATCTCCCTGATGATGAATTTTTTTAATCGTAAAAATTAGATGGTAGCACTGCAAATTTGTTTGTTTGTTTGTTTGTTTATTTATTTACTATTGATTTACAAAAAAACGATCAAATAAAAATTACTATTAATTTACAAATCCAAAAATTTAGTCCCATGATGTGACAAACACTATTAAGATACTTATTTATATTCTCCTTAAACCTAGTCACAGAAACTAAACTTTTGAAGTAACGAGGAAGACTATTATAAATGATTAGACCAATATCAAAGATTTTTTTAAACAATGATTGATCCTAACTTAAGAGCAATAATTAAAATCTTGCAAAGCTAAAGAAACTAAGTGTCAAAAATGTTGTTTTTTTCGGGAAATCAATGAAAACTGTATGAATTTGTATTCACTATACCTAGTGGTGGCTCTCATTGTATGTCCAGGCTCTGGTTGTATGTCACCTTCCAAGTAGTTTACTTCTTGGAAGGTATTTGGAAGGTCGCTCTTGTAACTGTGTTTCCGCACCGATATATATGTCA